>CAMAPF010000980.1:1687500-2253679 GCA_945859915.1 Cuscuta epithymum | reverse complement strand
GTGTAAAGCTTGCCTCTTTTTTCATGTAGAAATTCATTTTCAGCTTTAGCCACATTTCGTTCTAATTCAGTCTCACAAACTTTCTTTGTTAGTTCAGCTACCTTTTGGGTGAGTTGATCTAATTCTAAAGTTCGCTTCTTGACAATTTCTTTTTCATTTTCTAACTGTATGCTCAGAGACCTGACTTTATCTAGACTGTCAATTAAGTATTTATGGTTGATGTTTCCCTTGTCTCTTAGCTCCTTAATTAGATTGTCTTTGTCTTGTGACGAGTGAACTTTACAAGAGCAGGAACAAGAGGGTTCAGAGTTACTTACAGTGGTGTTTGAGCTTGAGCTTGGACTTCCTCCGGGGATCGCAGCATCACGCCTTTTCTTTTTCTTCTTCTTCTTCTTCCACAAACGCCATCAGGGCCAGATTCTCCTCATCTTCTTCATCTGAACTCTCCTCCTGCCACGGATCATTCTCAGTCAGTGTTGCAGCATTATCATCATCTTGTTTAGCCATGAACATTTTCTGTTTGTTCCACAGCATCTTCTGCTTGTAGTAGTTGAAGTCCCTTTTCCTTGGTAGGCGACAGTCTTTGATGACGTGTCCAGCCTTTCCACAGTTGAAGCAATTTGGGGGGATCTTCTGCTGCAACAGCTCTACTAGCAGAGTTCTGATCATTGTTCTTTGTTTTGTAGTTGGGCAGAGGGAGGTTCGCAGTTTGTTGGATGAGTTTCCCTTCTTTGAAAATTTCTTGTTGAACTGATTGGTGAGCAGAGCCATCTTTTTCTGCAGATCAGCCAACTCAGATTCAACATCCACTTCTTCGTCACTGTCTTCTTCTTCTGACTCCACCTTGACTGCTTTCTTCTTCTTCTGGATCTTAGATGAACTCTTTGGTTTAGCTTCTATCATGAGGGCTAAAGGATTAGCAGAAAAACTTCCTTCCATCTCAGCTGTGTCATTTACAAATTGCTGGAGGTGCTCATGAAGTGTACAGAGACCCAGTTCATCTAAGTCCAAGTGTTGTCTCAGGTTCTTTACAGTTCTCTTCCACTCAGGGGGCAGGCTCGACAAGAAACGTATATTCATCTCCATGTTTGATTTCACAACCTTGATCTTCCTCATCTCGTTGATCAGTTGCACAAATCTGTTATACGTTTCATGGAGCGCCTCCCCTGGTGCAGCCTTGAACGCATCATAAGCAGTTAAGATGTTTGCTTTCTTCGTCTTCAGTCCAAGATCTGTTCCAATCATCAGCTTCTTCACTTCATCCCACATCACTTTGGCAGTCTCCATGCTATCAATCAGAATGTAGATGTCATTTGGGATTGCTTGTAGCAGGAATGTCTTTGCCATAAGATCAGCTTTGATTCTCTGTCTATCCTCTTCAGTGTATTCAGCTTTTGTCTTCAATCGTCTTTCCTGATTAACGGGTGGGTTGTTTGCATCAATGCCATTTACACTTGCCCAAATCTCAGTTGGTCCTTGGGTGAGGGATTCCAGCATAGCGGAAGAGTTATCTTTACTTTCCAGAAAATTTAAGAATCTTGTTCTCCACATATGGTATTCACCTCTCCTCAGAATTGGGGGCCTACTGTCATTACCAAGTGATAAAGCATCCATCTTTTCAGTTGTTGATTTTGAAAAAAGACCGTTCGAGTGTTTAGATCAGATAAAATTAAGTTTTTAACTGTAGAATGTTGAAAACCTAGGTTTCAGGAACAGGTTCGAGAAGGGAGTTCGAGAACTGTTATCGAGAAGCAGTTTTCGATATTTGAATATCGAGAACCTTGCTATCAAGAAGCTAGGGTCGAGAAGCTATGTCGAGAAATCAGTATCGAGAACTTAAGTTCGAAAACTTAAGATCGAGAACTGAATGTCGAGAAGCTATGTCAAAAACCCGCAACTGCGAGAAACAAGATATCGATAAGTTTTAATATCGAGAACTGAAGCTCGAAAACTTAGTTCGAGAACCTGTATCGAGAAGTCAGTATCGAAATCCTGCAAATCAAAAAATCAATTTTAAACAGATTAAACAACTTTTCTTTGAAGTCCTTGATCTCGAGAACCTTTTCGAGCAGTTTGAAGCTTGAAAACCCGCTGTAACTTCGAAAACCCTGTTTTTTTATATCAAAATAACGAGAACCTCAAATCTGAAACTTAACAAATCGAAAATCTAAGATATATTGCTTGCTCGTTTTTGAGAGGCGGTTTCAGCAGTACATCTTTTACACTTTTTCGTTCAAAAATGAGATTACAGCGATTAAAAGAGTACAATATCGAAAAGATGAAAACAGGAGACTTCGAAAACTTTTTCTTCGGCGATCACACTCGAGCAGGCTCTGATACCAGTTGTTGATCCCAGTATTCGCTGTAGACTAACGATCTGCTAGATGGACATCATCGATAAACAGAAAGAAAGAAGATCTGATAATGATAAAGAAATATCGAGAACAGAGAAATTCTTCTTCTATTATATCGAGAACTATTTTTGGCAGCGTAAGGCTAAGAGCTGTATTGATCGATATCAGTACCTGTACACAAGGCGCATATTTATAGGCGCTGTACAGGTTACCGATTTAGGTAAAACCTTGGAGTTTGGGCCTAGGCCTTTTTGGGCCTTATTCCCTTTAACCTATTTATTATAAAATGATTGCTAATCTAATACCATAAATGGTATAACTAGTCTACCTTATTAAATAAGACTTTACAGACAAACTTGACTCACAATAAAAGTTCTAACAGTTATGTCACCAACTAAGAGCTCGTTTGATAATATTAGAATTGACTTAATTGGTGAAATTTATAAAGTTTTGATTGAAGTGGTTGGATTGACTTATTCTGCTGATTTATAGGGGAAAATTAAAATCTATTTTATTAATAAAATATAGAAAACATTATGTGAAAAAATAGCTAAATTAAAATGATGTTCTATAGTAACTTTAACCAATTCAACCGAAAAAGTAACTTCAATCTTACTTACTTTGATTATTGCACAATTCAGTATGCGAATTCAAAAGTTACATATTTAATGAAAAATTTACTGATCAAACTGATAAGTCCAAAAACAGGATATATAGGTTTGGGAGGGGTGATCTAGTAAGACATCTTTATTTTTTTAATTTTAATTTTATGACATAATTAATCACTTTTTAGAAAGTTTAAAAGTCGTTTTTGTCCATGAACCAAACTTATAAAATTAGTCGAAAAGTAAAGAACTTCAAGCTTATTGGAGGGTTTTAGACTTTTAGATAATTTATTTCTTGTAAACATAACACGGTTCCCCATCCACACGGTGCCCACACTACTCTTTAATGAGAACTGATGAGGACATTTTTTTTGTTTCTGTTAGGAATTGAGGATAAGGATGGCATGCTTAGCAATTCGACTGGGAACTTGTACATGTAGTTTGGCTGAGTCATCGTAAGGTTGTGAACTGTCACATTCTTAATAATGGATGAGATGAAAATAGGAGTTATCAAATGACTCAATTTGACCGAACAATTATTTGGGACTCATATGAAACTATCCGCAACTTCAAGCAGCTAGGGATGGACCCGGTTCGGGCCGGGCCCGGGTTCGGGCCGTGAACCGGCCGGGCCTCGGTTCAAGGTTTGGGAGGCCCGGAACCGGCCCGGGTAAACCCGGGTCCGGTTTGGGCCGGGTCACCCGCCGGGCCGGGCCTAATATTTTTTTTTTAAAATTATATATTATATTAATTTCATATGACATCAATATCACATATATAATTTTTGAAAAAATATACTACCTCCGTCCCGGTGGACTTTGCCTAGTGCAAAATAGGTGACAAATAAGAATAGTAAAAAATGCGTGGTTGAGATTTGTGCAGAGGAGAGAGAAACGTGCAGAACCACAAATTAGTTGATTTGATAGGAAAGTGGCATATTTTTTTTAACAACCAAAAAGGGAAAGTTGGCAAAGTCCAATGGGACGGAGGGAGTATGAAACTTCAATTGGTGGCTGTGGAGATTTTCAGACTCAATTTTTTCTTAAATATATTCATGTGCTAAAATTAAAATCTCAAATATGCATTTTTACATCCCCTAGTTTTTTTTTCATAATTGGGTTTGAAATGACAAATAAAATAATTTCCAAATTTATTTATTTTTACATCAAAATGTTTGACTTTTTAAAATCATAGTTATTCTAAAAAAAAATTGAGAAAAATTGATTTATAATAATAAAACTAAGGATTTATTTACAAAAAAACACCGGGTGAATATATTGACGGTATTGGATTGCAAGAAAAATTGAATTGACCGAATGAATACGTATATGGGTTGAGTTCGGTCATATCCATGTTCGGCTCGAGTTCGGTTCGGCTCGTGTATTAAACAAGCTCGAGTCAAGCCTCTTTAATTTAGGCTCGTGGCTCGCAAGCTTTGGTGTATGCGTATATAGATATATTATGTACTCCGTATAATGTATTATAATTATATATATGATATTTTTGGAATAGTTATTCTAATTAGGGTTACTCTGTTTTTATACTTGTTATAGTATAATAGAAATAATTAAATATAACATTATTTATTATTATAACCATTACCTATGATAATTGTGATAATCTATAAATGGGTATTAGTTTTTTCATTTGCTCACTGGGAATGAGGTTAAAAATAATTTGTCATCAACGTTTACACATCGTGCAAGTAGATAAGGTGGAGTTTGCATAGTAACCTTCACCACCGACCTGAGTTCTAATCCCTTCGGTGGTAGGCTTTTCAGTACTCCTTAGGACTGATTCCTCCGTTTGTTTTAAATTCTAGCTCTTATACTTCCCACACCGGAAAGTGAGGAGTTGTTTGCTCTCACATCCATCTATAAACCACCTCATCTCCTTGAGATTTATGCAGCACCAAGCGAAATTTAAAATATTTACAGCAAAGCTCGAGCATGTAAAATATTTTGGAACTCGAGTTTGAGGGTATGTGAGTTTGGGCTCGGATTGGCTTAATTACATCCCTTTAGTAGCTACATGAACTTCTTATTTGAACAAAACAAAGCTTCCATTAAATTTATAATGAATTCTATTTTTTAATTTTAGATATACAATATTGATGTCATATGAAAGATTATAAAAAAATATGTAGTATTTGATTTGATATATTTATTGTAAAAAACTAATCATAATTGAAAAGGAAATACTACATATTATTGTAATAAGAACATTGTTATCACATGTCATCAAATTATTGGATGATGAATCCATTTTTTGAAAAGAATTACTAGTGTGGAGATTCCACTAAGGATTACTTGTTTGATCTTATTAATTACTACGTGTGGCTGGCTCTGTATGGTTACGTTGAGTAATAATGGGGTTGCGCAAAGCAACCCTTTAGTACAAGTAGATACATGGGCATAGCCAGAAACGAAAATTGGGGTGGACCCTTTAAAAAAACTTTTCCGGATAAATATCTACTACCTCCGTCTCTTAAAACTTTGCCAAATTTGACCGGCACGGGGATTAATAAAGTAAAAATTGTGTGGTAGAGGTTTGTGCAGAGGAGAGAGAATTAACTGGAACCATAAATTTTTTACTTAAAAGGGAAAGTGACAAAGTTAGTGGGACAACCAAAAAAGGAAAGTTGGCAAAGTTTTAAGGAACAGAGGGAGTATGTTGTAAGACCCGAACCGGACCGGCCGGTTCGACCCGGAACCCGGTCAACCGGCCATCTGTCCGGTCCGGTTGAACATTGACCCACAAGTATGGTCAAAACCGGTATTAACCGTTGACCCACTTGAACCCGGGACGACCCGAACCGTTTGTAACTCGGAAAATTGGAAAAAATCAGAAAAACCATCGCCAACAAAATTCGAACTTGCGCGGATTGCTTTACATGCCGAGCTGCTAACCAACGTGCTATAATAGGTACATGTTCCGAACGGTTGTTTAGCTTTTCTTATACTATCAGCCTGAGATTATTTATTTAACTCCTAATTCATTAGTTTATTAATTAATTAATTTATAATAAAAATACTAATATCTAAAAACATTATATTTGTGAACAAAGGTTTGTACCCTTTATTTATGTCAATACATTGTAAGCATAAGACATTGTACATTGTTATTAAAAAATTGTACTCTACTTTTCACATTGACTGATGTAACCACACTCCGTCAAAACTCCAACTTTCTTCTGTTAAGTGACTTGTATGTACTACTAGTATATACGTACGTACCTATTGTGAAGCACTTATCTTATAAACACTTCATTTAGTTTTGCATCCATTGTAGCCAAAACTCAAAAAACCAAGCAAATTACTCCGTAATATTTTTACAAGACCAAATTATTTCAAGTTAATTTTGATCATTGCATTTCAACAAAGCGTTTAATTTCATCATATATAAGTTTAGAACGAAGTATTATATATTAGTCACTCTACGAGTAATTGAACAACAATATTATTTTCAAAGCGATAAGTCACTCAGAAGTAGTCACTAAATATTTCACTTTTTGATTTTTTTTAAATAAATCAGTTTTTCTTTTGAATTAAACTTGGTAATATTCATGAGAAAAGACTAATACTATTAATTCATTCATTTTATATTGGGCATGAGATCTCGCGCATTGCGCGTATAAAACGCTAGTATAATTAAATACACATCAACACTATTATTATACTTTCCAATTATTTATATAGTCTTTTAATTTTTTTTAAATTTATAATAGGTATTATGTTTGTATTTATTGTCCACCTAAATCCTAATATTTTTTCATTTTGTTAAAATCAATATACCTAAATACTATATATAATGTTTTTTACATTGCATATATTGTATTATCAATATCATATTATTATGAGGGAGTATAATTTTTCTATTTAGGAATTTAAGCTTTTATATAATAAATTAATTATATGTATTGTTGTTGATCGGGTTTTCCCGGCGTTGACCGGGTTGACCCGCCGGGTCCGGGTTGACCCGTGACCCAGTGACGCGGCCGGGTCGCTCACCGGTCCGGTTTTTACAACATAGATAAATATTCACACATAAAGTTTTACATGAAAAATTCAAACAATTTTCAAATTCGGGGTAGGTTAGGGCCCGGTTGTACCTCCCTCCCGACCTTCATCCCTGCGTAGAAATGTAGTATCAATGAAATAGTAATAGATTAATAATAATTTATGTAAAATTACATATTATTAATGCACAAAAAAGTCTAAGGAATATATTGTTTGTATTGTTATTTATTTCATTATTTTTTTAATGTACTCATTATTAATTAGCTTTAAATATATATTTAGTCCCTGCAAATATGACACACTTTATTGTAGGTCCTTACAATTTTTTTTCATCCCTGAAATTTATGTTGGTTTTATGTTTAGTCCATGATTAATGATAACAACTTGTGTTTGACAGCGAAACAACCCTGATTAATAGGTTTCTTCTAATCCATTGCATGTCATTCAAAAAATTCGTAATTTAATTTTTAGAAGGGTTTTAATACATATTTTAAAAATGTGAATGATTAGTTTTATATTGTTTTAATTCTTATATTAGCTTAAAAAATTATAAAATGATAAATTTAAATGTTTCCAGTAGATTTATGCAATATAAAATAAAACAAATTCTAAGTAGAATTGTTTAGAAGTTAAAGATGAACTAAAATCAAAATAGCGCATATTACACGATTTTTTTTAACGAAGCGCATATTACACGATTGAAAAACAAAGAAAATATTTTGCAGGAACCTAAAACAAAGTGTGCTATATTTGCAGGAACTGAAACCATATTTAAACCTATTGATTACTATGTATTAATTTAAAGGGGAATTGGGAGCGAGGCTTTGCATCGTGGGATGTCATGAAATAATACTCTCCTACCCACATTTTGTATGACAAATTCTAATGGCAGCCCTCCACTTACTATAAAATGCCACGTCTTCCTAAATTTCTTTTTTTACTCGAGGGGGTCTGGGGGCTGAGGGTCCTTGAGCAATCAGGGCTGAAACTCACTTTATTGAGTTTCTGACCCTTATGTGCCCAGCGGGTTTCGAATGGGCTGAAATGCTTGGTTACAATGCCACGTCTTCCGTAATATTAAGTTGTATTAGAGCATCTTCAGCGGTTAGCTAACTGTTATCATAGTTTGTTTACCCACATAAGCATTTGTAGCAAAATTGAAATATACTCCAATTGTTGGCTATAACTTTTCTCTCTTCATTTATTATTTTAATGCAACATTTAATAATTTTCCTTGCTCAAGCTAGTATCTCATTTAGGCTAATTAATTTTCTCAAGCAAAAGGAAGATTCATGTTCCAATGGTAGACTAATAGCTTTAAAATTGCAAGCAAGTCCCTAGAAGCATATATCGAAGATACACTTAGTTTTAATTCCTATTAAGGCTTGGTAGATGTATAAAGTCTAAACTCTATAGAGCCATACAGAGTACTTCTTATACGTACACAGCTCCCACCCGGTTGCTAAATTAACCGTACAACTCTTTCCCTTACTCCAAATCTTACTTCAATCTTCTTCTTCTTCTTAGTTTATGAACTGAATTTGACTTCTAATTCCATCAATTCAAGGGGAAATAGCCAAGGTGGGTATATTAAGAGCCCGTTTGGTAGCACGAAAATCGGCTTTTTTGGCTGATTTTGCTGAAATTTATGAAGTTCTGGCTGAAGTGGCTGTTTTGGCTGATTCTGCTGATTCAAGGAAAAAATATTTTAAAAATATATTTTATTAATAAAATTAAGAAAAAAATATATGTAAAAATAGCTAAAATGGTCATCTACAGTAACTTCAGCCGATACAGCCAGAAAAGTAACTCCAACCTTACTTTTTCTGCTTATTACACAATTCAGCGCGCGAAAGTAAAAGTTACGTGTTTGGTGAAAAAGCTGGCTGATAAGCCTGATAAGCCGAAAAAAGAGGTCTCCAAACGGGCTCTAAGTTTAGATTGATTCTGAATTTCTGGTAGCTGAATTGTTTATTACTGTTGGGTTGAGATAGTAAGGACATCAAGATCTCTGATAAGGGGCAGGGCCGGTCCTGTTCATTTCTAAGCCTATGGGCGATACGCTAATTCGGACTTATATCCAAGACAAATCGTAAACCATATACTTATTTTACATATAAATTACAATAAAAGTATCTAATGAAGTTCATAAAATAAAGGCGAGGATCACTTTATTATTATTTAAGTTACATAGGCAAAAGTAACAACACGAGTATCGAATAAAAAGAAAAAACTACTTAAAAACGTTTCTCGTAGAACAATGTGAAGCAAAACTCATAGACAATCTTCTTTCCAAAATAAGTATGACAAACAATAAAAATTTCACGTATAAGAACACTAAACTTTCTTTTAATTACAACTGAAAAGATAAATGAAAATAAATATTACTTCATATTGAATTCATAAATTGAGAATGATTTATTGACCGCTAAGAATTTAAAGTTTGAAGTCTCTAAAGAATGAAGGTTTTCAAAGTGACAAAATGTTTGGCCGCCAAGAAGATTGTCAATTTGTCGTCCTCTTTAACTACTATTAGGAACTCAAATATAGTTTTTTTTCAATTTGGAAACAAATAAATAATTGGGATGAGATTTGGGAGCCACGTGCTCTAAAATAATTATATAAATTTGTTATGTCAATAATTAAAATGAATAAAAAACCTTAAAGGCTAAAGAGATGTGAAGAGTGAAGAGACGTATGTGTCTTTTATTGATCTAGCAACAGTTGTATTGCTTTTAAAAACTAAAACCGGTTCTACTTAAAATTAATGTATATATATTCTTTTTTTAACTTAGGTCTGTTTAAATGTTTTTTTACATGTTTTAAATTTTGAAATTGTCAATAAAATTAAACATTAGGCCTAATTAATTGAACTTAAGAATAAAAAAACCTACTCACACAATATACAAAGGAAAGATTTTGGGCCTATTTTTTCTTCTATATTTTTTCGGGCCTAGGGCGGTCGCCCCTGTTGCCCTCCCCCCAGAACCAGCCCTGATAAGGGGATGTGATGCTGATGATAACCAAGATCACTACCGCCATGCAGGAGGCGGAATCGCCCTAGGAGACATATCTCCGGTCGCTGGCGATGCTTTTCCTCCACATCAAAGCCGCCTTCTTCCTCCACTGCATCCTCTTCAAGATCTCTTCCTCCACATCCTCCATCCCCGCTAACGGACACCCAAAACCGGCTTCTTCCTCCACCGCATCATCTTCCTCCTCTACAGCTTTCCGAGCTCTCTTAAAATCTGACCCCAAAAAAGATCAATGTAATTCGTTTTGACGACTTCACAAAAGATGACTACATCAATGTAATTCGTTTTGACGACTTCATAAACGGAGATGACGACATCTGGGATATGAGTTAGCTTTGCAAACCTCCGAATATACTACTATCCTCCGTCTCCTTTTAATCACAACATCTTCAATTTTACACTATTCACATATACTACTTTGACTACATTTTATATTATTATTTTATGATTTTTTTTAAAAAAAAAATATTGTTCAATTCATCTTATTACAAATTTTCAAAATCTAATTTTTAAATATTTTTTACTAATAGAGATTAAGATATAATTACGGTCAAAGATGTGTGTTGACAAGTGTAATATGTTGACCGTTGCATCTAAAAAAGAACAGATGAAGTATAATAACTTGTTTTGGGGCCTTCACTTTTTCTGACCCCTGTGCCGTGGCACTGCGTACACAACCAATGGGTCGGCCGGCCCTATTGTGCATACTTATTATTTCTGCACCCCTTGGAATGTGTTTGTGCGCAAATGTATAGTATATACTCGCAATGGCCTATCCAGGATTTTCTTTGAGTGGGGGCAATTTACTTTATGAAAATCGTTATCATATGCAGTTCACAAAGACTATTATACTCCCTCCGTAACATATATATGTTCCCATTTGAAAAGTAGGTAGATTAAGAATAGTGAAATGAAATATAAATTATTAAGGGTATGATGGGAAGATAGTGAAATAATGTGATGGAATGAAGGATAAATCCAAAAAAAGTAGGTGTAATAGTGTATTATTTTTAAAATTATTGAGGGTATGATGGGAAGATTTAGAAATGGGAAGATATGAATGTTACATCCAAAATAGGAAAGTGAGAAGATATGAATGTTACGGAGGGAGTATTATGAAGGTGATATTACAAAAATAACTATAAGTAACAAGTCTTATTAAAAAAAATATGACAAATTTTACTTTTCATTGCTTCCAAAAAATATCTTTACATTCCTTTTAAGAAATACTTTTTATTGTTTTTAGCATTACATTTAAAGTACAAGTAAGATATGATAGTATTAATTTTATATTCCCTCCGTCCCAAATAATTCTTTTCGTTTTAACGTGGATTGGAGTTTGAGAAAGTAAGAACAAGGTGAACATGTATGATTGTGGTTGAGTAAGAAAAAGCTAGATAAACGTTAGACATACAAAACTTTTCAAAAAAGAAAGAAAGGAGAATAATTTTTTGAGACAACCCAAAAAGGTACATTCAATAAAATTTTGTTAATTATCGATAATTTACATAAAAGAAAAGATTGAGTAAATCAATAAAAGTTTTGAAAATTAAACAAAGTTGGGATAAGTTTTTCTTAAAGAAGTTGACTTAAAGAAGTTGAGATGTTTATAAGATGCAAAATCAAGTAAGAAAAACTATCAAAGAGCTTGGATCCGAACCCACGCTTCCAACAATTTATCCCAACCCTGCCGCCACTATGGTATCTACATAACTTCTGACAAGATGAGATATCAAACGTATCTATAATAACAAGCACTTTTTGTATACATACACAAATTTTGTACGAAGTATATATATAATGGGGGTTGGGTGGGGGGACAGACCAAAACCACTTCAAAGAGGCATCCCTCTTAAGAATACATCAGATCGAAAATAATTTCAGAAGCCAAAAGCAAATACTTGAGGGGGCAAGGCTTGAGCAAAGTATTAATACAAAAATCTAATTGAAGAAATACCAAAAAAATCCATCATGTAAGCTCTCCTAGCAGATATGGGCTGATTACCAGCTCTAAATGGGCCTATTTATATTCCGCCATAGAGTGTGTCGCCCAGTTCTCGTCTCCAAGAGAGGAGCTGTCTTTTAGGAGATGCAATATGTGCGTGGCACCGGTGCGCGCTCTTATAGGTGGCCTCAAAGAATTTAATATGTAGTAGTAGTTATAAGTTGATTTTTTTGAATGTTATGTATTAATCCAGATTTCAAAAGGTCTATAACCTTTATATTGTCCAATTTGTATACTTTAAACATTACGAGTATAAAACTTAAATTTCACTGAATTATTTTGTATTTTATTGTAAAATTTTGTATACTATCTTATTTTATAGGGGCTCAATTCGTCATTTAGAATCAGGGTCTCCAAATTCATTAGACGACACTGTTTAAGGAGTGTGATTAAGAGCCCCTTTGGTAACACTAAACTTGGCTTAATTGACTGATTCTGCTTAACTTTATGGTGTTCCGGCTAAAGTGGCTGTATTGGTTGATTTTGCTGATTCATGAAAAAAATATTTAAAATATTTGTTATTAATAAAATAAATAAATAACTATACGAAAAATAGCTAAAATGATCCTCTACAGTAATTTCACTCAATATAGTTAGAAAAGTAACTTCTACCTTACTTTTTCCACTTATCACAAAATTCAGCGCGCGAAATCAAAAGTTACGTGTTTGGTGAAAAAATTGGTTGATAACCCTGAAAAGCCGAAAAAATGGTCCCCAAAGCGACTCTAAATTAAATGTGATACCTTTCCTAAAAACCAATTGTTTAGTTTCCTGCATTAAATCCTTCCATCTTCTACTATCGGAGCTCCTCGTTAAACAGGCTAAAAGCATCTCCAATGCTATAATGTGCACGGTGCACATGTAGCATGAGAGATATAGACACAAAATATTGATTTTATGACATTTCTCTCTCCTTCTTTCCACAAAATCCTAATTAACTCCTAAAAGGAAACAAATATTAGATATCCTGATTAGCTCCAAAAGGAAACAAATCAGGAAAAATAAAAAGAATAAATATTAATTAAACAGCCCGCAACCAGCCCACGAAGGTGGGCTCAAGCTCGTCCCGCCTTCGGTAAACCCACGGGGGCTTCTGCCCCTCTTCTTCCAAGCCCAGAATCTGCTTCATATCAGTTATATCAGTTGTGCTGCCCTTCATCTTCAATTGTTAGCATACCACGGTTCTTATATCTCTTTTTTCCTAATCTTTGCTAGATATTATCTTGAAACCAACTGGTAGATGTTATTTATTGTTCGTATGAAAGCAATTCAAGGGTCTTGACAACTCACATCTTTGAGTCCAATAATAGACCTAAGAGTCGTGTATGAATATTATTCGATTTTTTCTAGAATTCGTTTTTTCAATTTAATGGTTTTAATATGAAATATTCCAGGTTGCATTCTTCATTGTAATGCTCAAGAGCTAAGATTAAAAAATCTTTGATCAGTGTTTAGGAGCTAAACACAGCCCACTTTTTACTAAATACAGCCACTAACTAAATTAAATGCCTACTATATCCCTATTATTGCCCCTTACTCTGTGATCACAGTCGATCGAATTCCCCAATAATAAACTCCCTATGTAGTTTAAATATATACATATACATATCACTAAAGAAAAACGAAGTGATGATAGAATGGAAAAGAGAAAAAATAGATAGATGAAAAATATGAGATGCAAGAAAGACTCAGAATAAACGTACGAAGAATATAATTTTGATTGTGTCTTTATAGATAAGATCAAAATTTGGAGAAGTTATCCACAATAGGAAGCAAGATCGGGTCACGAAGTGCTGGAATACTGGCGTTTGAGGATTATTATTGAGAAATATAAATAATCTGAAACGGCAACAACAAAATATGAACAAACAGATTTTAGTAGCTGTATGAGACGGAAACCATCGTGTCTTTATAGACAAGATAAAAAATTCGAGAAGTTATTTGCAATAGGAAGCAAGATCGGGTCACCAAGGTGGTTGTATCTCTAGCCGGCGTTCTTGGATGGTCCTGGACTACCGGCGTTTGAAGTCTCTTCTTTTAAATCGGCAATCACAAAGAGAGTATTGTGATAATAATAGGGATATAATAGACATTTAATTTAATTAGGGGCTGTATTTAGTAAATAGTGGGCTGTGTTTAGAATTTCCCTTTGTTCACCTCTCGGATTCACTAGACAACAAGCTGAGTCCGATACTAAATTAGGGCGTTGGTGGGTTTGAAGTTCCTATGTAACCGAATTGTTGGGTCCGTCGGTGTAGGTCGGTGTTGTTGGAAAATGTGTTAGTAAATTGCATTAAATGGTCATTTTGGGGCAATTTTTGAGTGGGGTCCATTTCCGATTTGGGTCGGGTCAAAGTGGTTTCAGATTGTCCTTGCATAGGGCTACAATTCGATATATAGTACGCTCAAAACGGATAATGGGTGAATGAGAAATTGATTCTCAAAGTTCACTCGTTGGGATGGAGAAAATTAGGAAAAATGGGTTTCTAGTTTGGTTTTTTCCCAGGAAAACCCAAGGGAATTTGAACCCTTTATAAAGGGAAACCCCCCTTAAGGAGTTAAGATTCCTTAGGGTAAAGGCTCTCTCCACGCGCAGGGGGTGCGAATCAAATCCCGAAACCAGAGAACAAAAAGCCCGACTTGTGTGCGCGAGCGACCTGCGGACACGAATGCCCCGTCCGAAAGACTCTATCTTCTAGAGATAAACGTTTGCAACATACACAAGTTGATACGCACAACACTTCCTTCACGTATTTCATAGCTAAAAACACCTGCATCTACCTCCGAAAATCTTCCTCTGTGTTCTGCTTTTGTTCACGTTCGCCGGAACAATCGTTTAAGTGCTTAAACGGTTGCTCGTTAGTCATCGTATCCTAGGAAACAATTCTTGCAATGCTCCTAGCATCCCGGGAGGCAACGAATACGTTTTAAGGAAATCGTTTAAGCTTTGACTATTTTCTGCTTCATCTCTTTTCCTGTTTTTCTGTGTCATTTAAATTAATTTTAATTAATTAATTAATTATTTTTTCTTTACTTTTCCGAAACACACCCAACAGGTGTAATGGCTGATCGAGAGCGTTCGAGTGGTGGAGTTTCTGGGAATACAAGACGGTCCTGCTTCAGAACATCCCGATGTTAGGCTGGGATTTGGGAAGGGTGACCTGGGGTTTCCTGTGTCACGCCTATAAATCACAAGGTGATACTTGGTTTATTAGCAGGAGGGAAATAACACTCACATAACACACTATAGACATAGTTTAAATAAATTGATTTATCCTAACAATCTGCACCAACACACGATGTACATATCACTCAATTATAGAGCTGGTTTTAAATTCAAACAGGTGATCGAGATAACAAGGGTGTAACTAGGCAAGTAGTTACAGTGATAACGGCCGGGGTAGTGAGCTGTTAGGCACGTAGGGTATTAGTCATTATTATAAATAGAAATAATCCATTTGTGTCAATAACATATTAACAGTTTATATACTTTTGTTCATTTTACCTGTTAATGTTTATCGAAGTTCCTAACAAGGGTGAAACTAGGAATGAATTGCTAGTGATAATTTCAGTGATTATTAGTATTGCTCCACACTGATACACCCTCCTTATAGTTTCTCAATTCACATGATTATAGTATGTATATGAAATATGAAACTTGGTGTCCAAACTTGGATGATATAATGTGAATCTGTTTTGGGAATATAGTGTATTGCATATATGTCTATTGTTCATTCTTGTAATTACCTGCTAAACAAAACCATTCGTTTGCATCAAGAAAGACATAAACATGAAACATGGTTTCTGGAAATATATAATAGAATACACTTCAGTACAGTGGTAAGTGGTAACTGCCAGATAATCTTATGTAACCATCAATGAATAATTGAATAGAACCAAATATAAATGACGGTTGATGGCTTGCGAATAATTAGCTGAGTAGTTAGACAAATTGTACAATGTAAACTATACAGTGGTTGCTTGCTACATAGTATGTAAGCTTACAGTTGCAGGTGAAGGAGTCGAGATGTAATTCAGTACATACATATAAAGGGTTAGAATTCAGGTTGTCAAGGAAATAGTGATCAGCATCAGCATTTAGAGGGCAATCTGGTATAGCGAATTACCTGCTGAATAGTTAATATAGATGAACATAGACTCTCATGGCATAATGTATTAGTCTTTGTTCTAAACTTCAGTCTAGTTTCTAGGCGCCAAAGTAAGTAAATGTAGAGAAAATGCATTTGAACATTGTAGATGCCTAGATTATTAAGAATTAATAATAAAGATAAAAATCATAAACAAGTCATGAGTAAGAAGTTCCATTACAAATACAGGTACAGATTGTTATTTCTTAGAAGGGTAAGGTTTAAATCAGCTTGTTAGTACAAATTCTTTTTACTAGGAACACAACTACTTAAAAGTGTAAGGTTTAATGCATGTATATTTTTTTATTTTGTAGATTATGAAGTGTATGTTGAAAAGGAAGTGTGTTTTATGTGAGACAAACCTTGATTTGGTTATTTCCCGCTTTTCTTTGTGTTGAGACAAACCTTGATTTCGTTCCGGAAGATCGCATTACTCCACCAACACAAGAACCCGCAAAAAGGTCTTCAAATGAGGTTCACGGTGCAAGTTCTCAACGTATGATTGCATTACGGGATAAAATAACAGATAATTTGTCACGTAATATGAGGCAATGTCGTTGATAGTGTATGACGATTGCATGTGTTCTATTATGTATTTTCTTTGTTTAATATTTTTTGAGACATGTAATGAACTCTAATTAAGTGGGTGTTTGGATCTGATTCTTAAACTACTTCTGCTCCTTCAGGGAGCAGAAGCAGAAGCTGGAGTGTTTGGATGAAAGTGCAGTAGTGATTCTGGTACTCAAATTTACTCCTAGAATCAGTTTTTTAGAAGCTGGGGGTGACCAGCTTCTAAAAAACTGATTCTGATTCTACTTCTACTTTAAAAATGAAGCAGAAGCAGAATCAGTTCCAAACACCCCCTAATACTTATATGTGTATTTTATGTTTCATTTTATTTTAATTTAAATGCATGTCCATTTGTTAATATACGATAGAAAAAGTATATTTATTAAATTAATTTACTCATATTAGTCACAAAATATAATACTAATGTCGCTCATTCGAAAATATGCATTTTTTTGGAAAGTAGTTGTATAAATCAAAATAAAATTCGTGTCAAGAGTAAGAATGAAATTTTCAAAGTAATCAATTATTTAAGTAGTGTTATACTCTGTAATTATCTAATCAAGCAAAAGTAGTTTATTAGTATAATTTACACCCATATATTTCACACAAATAAGCTCATACCCTTTATAGTAATTTTATACTCAATCAATCATTTCAGCCATCATATTACCAAATACTTTCACTTCGTTAAATTAAATCTTTTCAGGCTTTTCAGCCAATCCAGTACCAAACAGGCCCCTGATGGCTAATGTTTCAATTGTTGGCCTTTTTTAGACTGGAAAAAAACGAAACACCAATTTCATTATTATTAGGGTGGGAATATCTACTCCCTAAACACGTCAAGCCCATTTCATTATCTCTTGTTGCATACACTTTTGTGTGCATCTTTGACATACTTTGCCTGTCTACGCAGACAAATTTATCTGTATGTAGATAATTCATATTGAAATACAGAAGTTGCATGTTTGCAGACAATAAAGTATGTATAAACAGATAATTAAAGTGTGTCAAACGTGTCCACAAAAAGTTGTACACCAAACATTTTTCTTTCTTTTCTATTCATAAATCATACATAGTATATTGTTAGTGCTCCGCAACTCTGATAACTAAGCATAGCGTATTTAATTCGTTCAACTAGATCTCCTTTTCGGTGGCTAATCAAACCGATGATTCAGACAATTTTGGCTCGATAGAGTTTCCGGTGGCTGGTGAAGCCAAAACTTTTATTTATATTTTTTTTACTTTTTATTTGGAGTAGCAAATGCAGCAAGGTTGTTAGACTAGACTACATTATTGCAGGGTTAACGAGCTGGAAGGATTCATGTAATTTTTTCTGTTCAAAGTCTCACATTCCATTGTAGCCTCATGCCATTCGTTTACTTGTTTCTTTGCTATCATTTGATATGAATAAATTAATTATTTGATTCTAAAAAAAGGAATCCTTGAATTAGTTGTAATAGTTTAATTGATCTGATCTATATTAGCAAGTTGAATTTGAATTTTTATGTTGAACTTAGGTGTTATATAAGTTGTGTCATTTCATGGTTTGTCTCAAGCAATCTAATACAAAATCAAATGCGCGCATACTCAATGGCACAGGCATGAGATAATATTACGTACTCGTATAATTTTGGGATGGGTGTGTATAAAAATTTAAAAAGTTGTCCACAATAATTTTTTATTAAATTTGAGGTGGCCGCTCCCAACAAGATCCGTTAGCTACAACACACGAGTCATGACCATACTAGAGCCGTTACACATCAAACAACTTGATAAATGAATAAATGTACATTTGATTCAATACGTACTTACAGAACAAATTGATGACCAATCATTTATACGTATCAGTTGTGAGATCTTTCTCTCTAATATATGTATATCAGTATATATAGTGTGTACAGAGACCATAATAATAAAACTATGAAAAATACTCGTGCGAATAATTGAATTGATTGAATGATGGGAAAGTTGAAACATTAATCAAGGATCGAATCTCACAGCTGCTGTGTGGAGGTTACAACCCATGCGTGCTGAGTTGGACCTCTAGTGCGTACGAATACAAGGTCTACTATCGTTGGGATGACTTACAACCTCTCAAATGTCGTGTCGTGTCTTAGAGTTAAGGATTCAACCTTTTGGAACATAAAAATATAAAAATATGAAAGATTATCAAAATCTAGTTGTACAGCTTCTTTGACAAAACAAAGTGTGTGCCTATATAAATCAACAATTTGGAGAAGTGATTAGCGGTAAGAAATTAGCTTGCGAAGTGGAATAGTAACCACAAAGATAGCAATGTAGGATACGCACGGTAATCCTACAACAACCTGGACACAAACGCTTTGCGCAGTACGGAGTAACATTTTGCTTCATTTAATTATAGAATGAAAATAATATAAATATTTCAGCTCATTATTAGTTGAAATGGAATGCCAAACATTGTGGCAAATTATACCGTATGACCGGCATACCATGCAAATGGTATGCCGGTCCAAATACAGCACCGTTTCTTTAATTAAAAACAAGGTTACTGCATTTTTCTTTCTCTACCACCGTTTCGTAAGCACTACTTTCCCTTCCGGCCTGCTTCCCCTTCGTTTTTCTAGTTGCCAAACTTTCCTCTCTCTTTTTTATACTCCGTAAATATTTTTCTAGTCATTTTCTTTCCTCTTCGTTTTTTCTGGTTGCCACCCTTCTTTATAAATATTTATCATTTTTTGAAAGCTTATAAATATTTTTCTAGTCGTTCTCTTTCCTCTTTTTTTTTGCTTCTATTTTTTCAATTATCTTCATCTCCACTATTAAATTATTAAAAATATGATTACAATTTCTTTTTTCTTTAAATTTTTCTGAAAAATAATTTTTATCAGTTTCATATGTTTTTAGAGGTTTTTAAGACATTGAGTTTGTTTATTTTGATTCTTGAAGTTACATTTGATACTATATCTTGAAATTACGTCTTCTTCTGCACAACTTACATCTTAATGTACGCGAGTTACATCTTAATATGTGCGGGTTACATCTTAATGTATGCGAGTTACACCATAGAATAACCCCCTGCTATATCATTTTTATTGCCCTAATATTAAAAAAACATATTCACTATTTAAAAAATAATAATTAAGCTGTTAGGATCAAGTTTCCATTGTTTACATTGAAATCAATGTTTATAATACCTCAAACACACACAAAAATATTGTTCAATTTTTGAACAAGTTGCATTCTGTATACACCTAACTTACATTCGCTATCAACGCAAGTTACATCTGTAATAAAATGAGTTACATTAAAAATCAACCCCTGCTATTGAAACAAAAAAATTATCTTTTCTAAAAAATTATTTTTTATGGCCATGATATTAAAAAAAACATATTCACATTTTACCTAAAGCAATTGTGCAATTAGACTCTTTTTTTCATTGTCTACATTGAAGTCAATATTTTATTTCTTATACTATGTATTTTGACAAGTTATATTTCGAATGGGCTTGAGTTACATTGATCAATAACGCGAGTTACATATTTTTACATGCGAGTTACATCATTCATGCTACTGGGAGTCTGAGACAAAAAAAAAGTTATTGTACACGAGTGTACTGCTCACGCGTTTTTTTTTTTAATTGTGCAAAAATACATTGTTTTGGAAGTGGGGGCATGATGCTCATGGTGGGCCGGTTGCACCGTATAGGAACTGAAAAATTGTATACATATCACGAACTGTCTGCCATAAAGGAAAATTAAATTTTTGCTGCACCGAATGAAAGAGGAAAGAATGATTTAGGATGAAATTAGTATTTGTATACTACTCAAAAGAACGGTAATGATAATTTTATTAATAAAATACTATAAAATGGCATGAGTATGATTACGGGACAATTATAAATACCGAGTATAATTTTCCACAATTGAGCAAATTCATCAATTTTAGCAGATTCAATCGTATCATTCAATTTCAATGTTATCAAACGGACTGTATCTTCCGCTTATGAACTATTTTTTTTACTAGACACATACTTTTTAATTATTTCATGCATTGAATTAGATAATAATCAAAATAAGTAAAGATTTAAGTTTTTTCGTGATTCACTAAAAATGATTTTTTTCCTTTTCGACTCGTCCAACTAAGATCGTCTCATATCAAATTTAGTAATGTTTGTGTGGATATATATTGTTCTCACTTTATCATCACTTTATCAAATACCACCAGATAAACTCAATTTTTTTGTTAACTGCATCACCTCCTCTTGTACTAAATGTTAGAGTGACCGAGGGAGTATAAATTATAAATTTTCTCTAATTTATTGTTAAAATATACGAGTACTACATATTTTGATTTTTTTCACAATTCAATAGATTCAATCGAGTCATTTACATCAGAATTTTGTTAATATCACTCAATGTAGCTGCAACAAGAATTTGGGTGGTGGTTGAAGCCTTGACATTTTATTTGCCTTAATTGGAAATGTCATTCCCCGAATCATGGGAAACAGAGTGTGCCCTCAATGTGCTTCGACAGTCGACACCCAGTCAACCAGTCAGCGGCAGAAAAATGACTCGAGGGGGGGTTCGAAACTTAACTATACAAAATGAAATAATAAACCTTTTTTGGATAATACTCGAGTTGAATGTTTCATATATATAGTTTTGATAAATGGTAGCTTAAATGAGACTAATAGAGTTGTAGATTTGATATATAAGTCACAAGGTGCGGTTCCGGTGAGAAGACATGCTTAGGTGAGAAATGAGAAGCAATCTGGAGTGTTACAAATATCAATCGTGTGGTACAAAACTAATAGACTACATGTACCATAAAATAGGAAAGTAATAATTATTTATGCACCGTAATTGAACATTAGTGAAGGGCAAGGGCTAATTAGTAATTGGTGCATCACATTAAAAAGGAAAGAGAATAGCGCACGTTAAAACTCATTGCATGACCTTCTTTGAAATTCCTTTCTTACACTAAATGTATTGAAGCTTAATTAGGAAAGAGAATGCTTTCAAAAATATGTTTAAAAAGGCTTAGTGGAAAGCAAATTGACGGAGATGAATTAATAGTGCAATAGAGGTGTACTTCTATGCATTAAAACATAACCTCAAATATGTGCACTAATTTCATCTCAAAGTGCACTATTAGAAGCACAAAATAAAGTAACAATTCACATTCATCTTTGTTTATCTTAATGCATAAAACAAGTCTTATTATGCAGTACGTGAATTTTTATTTTGCAGTATTACACCCCTTGTTCAAAATGATATTTTACAATTTACAATAATACCATTACTTGTGCTGAAATGTCGTGTCATTTTGCAACTTGGATTGTCGAGTTACAAAATGCAATATTCTAGTTTTACTTTCGTGCACTACACTAGTCGCAATATGCAATATCTGTTTGTTTCAAATTTTAATGCAAAATAAAATATTATTTACAAAGTGCATTGTCTGGTTACATTTAATTGCGCTAATACTGGAGCTTCGTGCACTATATCAGGCATTATATACAGTATCCTTGTACTAAATCTGTGATTTTATGCAATTTCGGTTTCACTGCAAAATATATATGAACCAGACTCCATTAAAGAGGGAAAATTTTGAATAGTTGAAGAAGTGGAGAAGACCGTCGAAGCGATGTTAATAAGAATAAGGATAGACCTAATAATGAAATAAGCTTGAAAGAAAATACGTTACCTTTCTTATTGGAATCACATTAATGCTCATATGAAAATCTCTAACATGCCCTTATCAATAATGTGACATTGGTAAAGATCCAAGGGTGTAGATTGTTTCTCATTTCTTACATTAGATGAATTTCTCACTTGAACCAAAATCATAAGTCACATATATTAAACTTGTTTTATACGGGTTTAGTCGACGGGTTGTTGCACAGGTGACTACCTCTGTTGAAATCATTTCCCTTACCCTCGAACTCAGTAGTTCTACTCTCAACCGGCTTAATATCAAGATTTCTTACAAGAAAACAATTGACTATTCAGTATACGCTCGTAGCAGTATGATATGTTGTCTTTGCTCTGTCTTAGGATCATGTCACATAAATTATACTCCCTCCGTCCCCTTTTAAACGTCTCGTTTTACTATATTGAGAGGTCCCTATTTAATTGTCTCATACCTTATTTGATAAAGTTTGTGTGACTCAAAATCATTCTTACTTTATTCATTCTTTATCAATTACTATCAACCACATAAACCCACTTTTCTTAAAACTCGTGTCACCGTCTTCCGGGACATTTAAAAGGGGACAGAGAGAGTATGTAATAGTGAATTACACGCTATTTTTAAAACTTGAGAATATAATTAATATTAGGCATCAAATATAACTCATTTGAAGTTTATATAGGGCTGATATTTCAAAATTCATAATAAGTTACAGAAAGTATAAGAATCAAGGATAATTCACAACTTCTATACTCTTAAACTTTCATGTGGTCGGCCGGCCACTCTGACTCGTTGACTCTGCCCCTGGACCCAGCAGTTCCAACCGCTCTTGAAATGTGGAATAGAACGTGATTTTAAGGCCATACCAATATCCCAAGAGTAGGGAAGTCAAAGTTGCATGCCTGCATCCTTCGGCCTGTTCAGTGTTCACACTCCTTTAAGATTTTATCATGCACCAAACCTGTGTTGAACCTTGATCAGGTGATTTGTAAACCGTGGTTAGCTTATACTTCTTCTTAAAGATCTTCTCAAAATTAAACAAACGGCAGAATTGAATCAAATCGAAAGTCAAGCAAACAAAAACAGTTCAACTCGTAACTCCACTCGATTTTATGACGTTCTACCTGGAAGAAGAGGAGGTGTGGAAGTGTCCAAAACACCCCTCCAAGCGCCGCCGCAACGGAATATGCCCCGTTTGCCTCAAGGATCGTCTCGTCATTCTCTGCCCCGATTGCGCTAAATCTCGCCCCTGCGATTGCTGCGCCGCCGCCTCTTCCTCTTCCTCCGCCTCCTCTTCCTTCTCTCTCTCCTCCAGAGGCGAATTCAGCCGCGCCGCCAACGGCGAGCCCGACTTCCGGCGTTCCAGATCCGTCGGTATTACCTATCTCCAGCCTCGCCACGCCCTCTCCGGCTCAGGCCGGTGGAATCCGACGGAGATTCGGAAGAGCAGGACGCCGTCGTTATTGTCGATCATCTGGCCGTCGAGCAGGAGCAAGAGCAGGAGGGAACCGGAGGATAAGGAAATCGGTTACCGGGACGAGAAAATTGCGGAGTTCTCGCGGATGATGATGAGATCGAGATCCGTTAGCGTGGCGATGGCGTCAGGTTCCGGCGATTGTAACAAGGGTAGACGGTGGCACTTTCCCGGCCCGATGAAGATTTTCCGGCAGTCCAAAGCGGGGAAAGTAGTTGGAGTGCGCGATCCTTTGTGTAAAGGTTGACTAGGTCTGTTCTAGAACAGAGTATTAGATAAAGGGGGAAAAACAGAGTATTAGATTTTGTTTTCACTTTCTGAGGATGTTTTTATGTATTTTTATAACACTAATGAATACGGAAATTGTCCTAAATAGGACTAAAAAGTTCCTAAAAAGCACAAATAGGATTACTATTTTTAAAATTCCCTAAATAGGACTAAACATTGATTTTCTACCCTAAATACCCCTAAGAGTATTAATTCATAATGAAATGCTTTAATTCATAATAAAATCAGAAAAAACGTAAAAAAATATTTAAAAAACGTAAAAAAATTAAAAAAATTTATAAAACATTTATAAAATAAAAAATTTAATTTTTTTTTTTTATTTTTTTAAAAAAATAATAAAAAATAGTAAAAACCCATAAAAAATGAAAAATATTATGGATACCTTTCTCACCGCCTCCCGCCGCCTCCCAGCACCACCACCTCCGATTGGTGAAATTTCTTCCACTTTTGGTAAAAAAATGCCATATTTTTCTGAAAATGCCAAAAAGATGGCATAATTACTCTTCAATATGCCAACATTTTCATTGATTATGCCATCATTATGGCAATAATGGCATTATTTAAAATGTTGGCATATTTTTGTCCGGTGATGGGAGATGGTGGTGTTGGGGGTGGCAGGGGTGGTAATGTGTTTTTTTTAATTTTATGATTTTTTTTTTTTAAAAAAAAAATATTTTTTATTTTTTTTAAAAAAATATTTTTATTAATTTTCTATTATTTGTTTTACGATTTTTAGTATTTTTTTCGATTTTTATTAATTTTTTTATGATTTTATTATTAATTAAAACATTTCACAAGTTACGAGGGTATATTTGTCCAAACACACATAAATAGTCCTATTAAGGGAATTTAAAAAATGTAGTCCTATTTGTGCAATTTTTCCACTTTTTAGTCCTATTTAGGGAATTCACTCTAATGAATAGTAGGAATACTTTATTAAGGATGTAACTATGGATTACGTTCACAAAATAGAACTTTAAAAAGGGTACAATTTTTCTTTTATCCAGGTTAACTGAGTGTAAACACAGTAAAGTCTTAAATAAATTAGAGTAATTAGAATTTTCACTGATATGATGTATTCCTAATCATTATCTCCGTCCGATATTGGATATCATGTTTTGATTTGATATAAGTGTTAAGAGTTAATTTTCCTAACAGCTATTCAAAATTTTCCAAACACAAGTATTTATTCCAAATGCACACAATTGCATTTTTTGTGGGACTGACACTTTCAAATGCTCATCATATCTATTCATTCTTGGATTGCATTGTTAAGGATGATAAAGAACTTTAAAAATATTTTTGGTCTTGTATTTACAAGAAAGCGACTCATCATCATTGTCCAGTGTCGCAAAAGCTCTCACCTACAGTGCGGTCAAGAGGAGTCAGATATATGCAACCTTATTCATATACTACCTCCGTCCCATATTTATCTTCATAATTCGGTTTACGATGCTTGACTGACGATAAAGCAACTCGATCCCTGTTCACATTCGGATTATTTTTAGTAAATAAAATTTACATATTCAGAAACTACATTAAAACCGCTACAAAGCCTGATCAAGAAAATTTAAGTTTGATAAAAATTTGATATATAAAGTAAAAGATTAAGAGTAATTTGAGTTGACCATGTGAATAGTAACTATGAAGATAATTTTGGGACGGAGGGAGTACTAAAGTATATGCGTAGTATTACCCTTGTATTTACAAGAAAATAACTACATGAGAATATTGTAAAATAAGGAATCCATTAGTACTACTCCCTCCGTTCTCTAATAGATGAGAGTATAGCCTTTGACACAAGTTTTAAGAAGGAATTAATAAGAGTAAGATAAAATGTGTAGTGGGTTGTAGGGGCATAGTCAGGATCGATGCTTACTCTAGGCCAACTATACACTAAAAACATTATGTAAAATTTTTAAAAGCTACGATAGTGTGAACATAATGATTAAAATCCATTAAAATTCATTTTAATATTTTTAAACAATACATACAATGTTTGATTTCTTACTTATTATTTTGTAAAGGCGTTTTGATTTCTTACTGATTATTTTACATTTTATAGAAGATTTAATAAATATGTAAATGTATGATTGGAAAATATCATGTAAAAGCATCACATTTTTACCTATTCAAACAAAAATAAGCTTCTAAAATTCTTAAAAACGTAATTTTATATACGTAGTATGCACCTATATTCAACATGTATACAAAAGCAAGCGTCCTTGAAATAGTTCAATGGTGAAATAATAATGTTAACCCCCAAATATAAATTGGAATAATAATCAGAATAATAATAGTACCGTAGGGAGCGGTTCCGGTAAGAACAGATCTTAGGAAAAAAATGAGAACGAATCTGGACCGTTGGATTGTATTATGTGGAACCAAATTGTGCATTTGGTGAAACTGAAATGTGCATTAAATGATATTGAAATGTGCAAAATAAAAATTTAAACTCAAGTGTGCATTAGATGAAACTGATATGTGCGAAAAAAAGTACAAAAATAACATCACATCGTACTTTTTATTCTGCACATTTCAGTTTCACCTAGTGCACATTTCAATTTCATGTAATGCACAATTCAACTGCACATAATGTCATTCTATCGTACCCTTTCTGATGCACATTTCAATTTCACCTAATGCACATTACAGTTTCATCTAATGCACACTTAATTTCACTTGAAGACAATCCAACGATCCAAATTCGTTCTCATTTCTCTCGTAAGATCGTATTCTTATTTGAACCAAAACCTATATATATATATATATATATATATATATATATATATAGAGAGAGAGAGAGAGAGAGAGAGAAGAGTATTCTAAAGAATTATTGCTACTCATCATACGAACTACGAAGTTTAAGATTTCTCTTCACAGCCATTAATATAAGGTGACAACTCCGGTACCCATTTAAAAAATGGGGTATTGTACCTAGCATTCACTTGATTGGTCCACATCGCTATATTAGTTTTAATTTAGATTTAAATAATTCAATTGCAACATTCTCATTGGTCTATGTGTATAAAGGTATGGTACCTTATGGTACCATACCTTAATATAATTCATGAGATGTGTTAATAGAATTTGGAGTGTTTTGCTCATTTTTGTATCTATCAGTCCTATCACTAACAACGGCCTTTTTATATAAAGAGGTAGAGAGAAAATCCTTTGATTCTTTCCGAGTTTCCGGTGTGGGAAAACGTAATCTCAACTTGGACTTGCTGGAACATAAAATATTAACGGCTCCTACGTGAGTTTGGGTTTGGGATGAGTACACCTTATCACTTCCTGCCTTCAATAAACTTGCAAAAGTTTGATGAGATATTTCGTTTACCTGTTTTTGTATAATTTCTGAATTTTAAAATATGAGGGATTTCAATATGCTATGTAATATACTATTTCATCCGATTTAAATACTCATTTAATAATCGCATAGTTATTTCGAATATTTTTTGAGAAATATTTTTATAAATATATAATATAATGATGTCATCTAATTATTATTTCTTAAAATAGAAATGCAAACTTTTAATTGAGACGTCCAGAAGCGGTAAGTGAGAACTTTAAACGGGAAGGCGGAAGTAGTAAATATCAATAATTGTTGTACTATATTATTATTACTATTACCATAATACCAAGGGTGGATCCATGATTTCATGCTGGGGTGGGCTAAAACACTTGTAATGATAATACATTAAAAAAATTAAAATACCAAAATATATATATATAAGAGTTTTCCCCTAAATTTGTTCTCAATGAGGCTTTGAAACAAAAAAACTCGTCAATAATAGAGTGTACATCTATACTAAGAGTAAAATGTTTTTCAATATAACGTATCATGCAATCAGCAAGAAGGTTATCATCCATTTTATTGCAAAGTGTTGTCTTTAGAAGTTTCATGGAACAAATGATCATTCTAGTGTTGCTGTAGAAACAGTAAGATTAATACAAGGCGAATCAATCTGTTCATCATAACATATGAATCAGATCTTCTACTCATAGTCAACTCCTCACATAATTCACTTGAAACTTTGTATCATGAATCACATCATGAGCATAGTGTTGTAGTTCAAATTCAAAAGCATGAATATCCTGACTACTAAAATCTTGGGGATAGAACTCCTTGCAAGAGTACAAATAGCATCGACATTGAATGACACGTGAATTTTTAGGATCCAATGAAGCACTCAAAGAAAGGAGCTCCACTGATTTATCTTTAAATCAGGTCCTTAACTCCATCAATATAAAGTCTATTGCCTTATTGAAAATATCAAAATGATAATGATGTTCAACTATAGTTTCTTATTAGCAACGACCAACCATTCATTTAGAATTCACCTCAGGTACATGAATTTCGTGTTTTGAGTAAAACTCATTTACTTCTTTAAGAAAACATTCTCATCCATTTTATGTCAATTCCCCCGAGAATAAGTTGCGTAGTAGAAACATATCTCATGACTACCAAGATATTCAATAATTTTTTTGAAGGCCTTGACAGAGAATTCTTGTTATTCCATAACATTGTACATAAAAATTAAAGTAAATTGAACACAAATTCAAAACATGGAAAGTGTCTATATACATTAAGAACTTCTGTCCGAGAACTCACTTTTGGACAATGCACTACTTGAAGATACTCAAGCACTTTACAAGTTGTTGTGAACATGCCATGTCAATCAAGCTCTTAATCGAATCGTATTTTATTGTATTTATTACATTTATGGGTTTTATGGCTATTATAGGTATATACTAAGTGCCACTTATTAAGTGGGAGGTGATGTATATAAATTTAGATTAGATTTTTAGATGGTTAGATTTTGTTTTATGGGCTAGGCTGAAAAATTGGATTGGGCTATAGAAAAATTCGGGGTGGGTGGATGGATTTTTTTTAAAATAATAGCTTAAAAAAATAATTATTTTTTACTTTGCCCTGGGCTTCAGCCCACCATAGCCCTAACATAGATCCTCCCCTGCATAATACGGTACTAGGGGAGGGTTCCAGTGAAAAAGAAGTCCCAGGAGAGAAATAAGAATGACATCTCATCATTCATATATTTACTCGGATGGTTATGATTCTAGTTGACTTAAAACTTCCGTCCATGCGTGTTTGGTTCAAATGAGAAAATCATCTTAGGAGAGAAATAAGAATGATCCTCAACCATGTGCGGTTTTGCTTACTATTTTGACATAAAGCCCCTAGTAATTAATGCTCCGTATTTCTTTTCTAAACCCATTAAGTGATATACCGAGAATAAAGGATCGGACATCTCGATTACTTTTCATTCTTGGCCATTAGATTAATCAAATTATTGGTTAGATTTCATTCTCATTTCTCTTCTGAGAGCTCATTCTCACAGGAACACTCCCCTATATATATATATATATATATATATATATATATATGCACATTTTGGCTGAATAATATGTACCACTTTGAACCTCAATATACAATATGTATATTCCGGACCAGTTAACTTGAAAAAATCATGTGACGACCTTCCCGATTGACTTTTTTGCTCAAATTTGGTATGGATGAACTAGACTTGATGAAGAACATACACAAAAAATTTTACTAAAAAATACCACCGGGAACCACCTTAAATTGAGGTGGCCGGACGGGGCTCCTATCCGGAAATTCCAGACAGGAATAGTTGTCTCTCTCTATATATGGTTTTCTACTACTTACATATTGCAAAAGAACTAGCTAGGTAGTAGATTATATACATACGTAGTATTAATTAAGGAATTCTTACATATATATAGACTCTTGGGTAGGCTCAAGTTCTTATGTATTTATATTAATTATTGTCCCATACCATCGGATCGGAGAGTTATTATATAGATAGTATTTATATGCATACGAATTTAGATGTATTGAGTATTTATGATCATAAATTCACAACAAGGTTCAAATATATGCTTAGTATTTCAATACACGAATGATAAGTAGCATGCATGCATCCATAACACACGTACTTCATCATCAGGGGCGGAGCTAGGGGGTGGCCACCCCTGGCCCTGGCCCAGCCCAAATTTTAAAAATCTCTATATTTTTAGTGTAAAAAATTCCGTGTGAATTTTTTTTCAAAAATATTCTTTGTACCGGCCCAGTGTCCTGACTCCGCCCCTGTTCATCATATCGATCATATATGACTATTGAAAGCAATGCTGTTATATTTATGCAACACTACCATCAATTCATTCTTAGCTTAGCTTCTTAGTACCTTCCTCTTTTCCTTCTCAAGGAGCTCGTACTATACCTAGTACAAAGAGTTATTCAATCATATTCTACTATGGGTACGTGTAGGTCTAAGTAGGAAGATATATAAGTATATATATAACTCGTATGCCGTTGCCATCGATTTTCTTCTACCCATTCATGGTGAATGGTTCCCACCACCGTGTTGTTTACCTCCTCCATACCCACCACCTCCGCCTGATCCTCCACCGCCGCCGCCATTGTGTCCACCCCCACTACCACTTCCTCCTCCGTATCCACTCCCTCTTCCTGAACTTCCATCCTGTGCCCAACCACCACCTCCACCTCCGCCCGATCCTCCTCCTCCACCTCCTCCACTATAATGTCCACCCGCACTACCACTTCCTCCTCTGCGGCCGGTACCTGCTCCTTCACCTCCACCTTGCCCACCACCGCCTCCTCCTCCTCCTCCTGATCCTCCTCCTCCACCTCTGCCACCATCATGCCCACCCCCACTACCACTTCCTCCTCCATACCCTCCTCCTTCTCCACGGCCTCCACCTTGTTCCCCACCACCACTACCTCCGCCTGATCCTCCTCCTCCACCTCCGCCACCTTCATGCCCGCCCCCACTACCACTTCCTCCTCCATACCCGCCACCTTCTCCACGACCTCCACCTTGTCCCCCACCTCCACCACCGCCACCGCCTGATCCTCCTCCTCCACCTCCGCCACCTTCATGCCCGCCCCCACTACCACTTCCTCCTCCATACCCGCCACCTTCTCCACGACCTCCACCTTGTCCCCCACCTCCACCACCGCCTCCTCCCCAACCTCCACCTTTATGCCTGTTATATTTGTAATCCTAATTCTGGTTATATTTATCCATGATGTTAAATGCTTAGATCGGAAGGTAAAGCAAGATTAAGAATAATTTAGGTCTGGCCCGTTTCAGCCTTTATATTTTGGTTTGGGCCTGTTTTAGAAAAGTCCAGTCCATTCTCTATATCTTTGACCCAGCTCTTTTGATTCGCATATAAGACGTCTCCTTCCTTCCTTCTGGAGATATCTTTTGCGTCATTTGAAACCCTAAGTCCAAAAAGGCGAGTCTGAGAGCTTGAGCGTTGAAGAGAGAGAAACCTCTGGTTTTTTCTTCTGTTCGTTCGATTCTACTTCACTTGAGGTCAAAGCAAGCTGAGAAAGGTTGGAGATCAATCGTGTGGAGAAGCTGGAACGCTGGGCTGTTGGTTCGATTCCAAGAATCTGATACACCTGGGTTTCTGAAGCTTTGTTCGGTTATTTCTATTCCTTTTACTATTTTAGTTGTATTGCTTGAGTTTTGGCTGATTCTTGTGTGTTGGATCTTATTGATTTCTGGTCTTGCTTTGCAACCATCTTTGTATTCAAACTTTTCTGAGCTAGTAGATTCTTGGGACCGGGTTTCCCCTGTTGAAACCCCGCAGAGTAGGATTTATCCGAACTGCGTCAACATATCGTGTGTTCATTTCTTTATTTTCTGTATTAGTTGAATTTGGAGTTGTGAATCCGATATTTTGGCTGTGACTATCAATATAGTCTGCGAACAATTTTGGTATCAGAGCTTTTATATTAGATTCTTGAAACCCTAATCTGAATCCCTGATTTGATTGAGTTTTTCAAGAAATCCTAATTTTCTGGTTTGTTGTTTTTCCGATCCTGAAACCCTAGCTCAGAAACTGTTCGAATCTTGATTGCCTCTAGTTCTTGTCTGCTTGCCTTCTGTTGCTTCTTGTATCCTGATCTTGACCTGCAAACATGTCTGACACTGGTATCAAGATTCGCATCTTTGATGGTACCAGTGACTTTCCCATGTGGCAGCTTAAGATGAAAGCTCTCCTGATGAAGCAGAAATGCTTTGGAGTTGTTTCTTCTGATACTGTTCCCAATGTGTCTAGTTCTGATCTGATTGAATTGAAAAATGCTGCATATTCTGAATTGATTATCCATCTGTCTGACAATGTGGCTAGAAAATTTTATACTATCACTGACCCTAAAGTGTTATGGGATACCCTTGAGTCTACTTACATGAAAAAATCTATGTCAAGAAAGATCTCTCTGCTCTGTAGACTGTTTACCTTTAAGATGAATGTTTCTGTGTCCTTATCTGAAAACTTGGATAATTTTCTGAAATTGACTCAAGAAATTGAAAAGGTAGATGAAAAGATAAAAGACACCCATCAAGCTGTTATCCTATTAAATTCTTTACCACCCCAGTTTGATAATTTCAAGGATGTCATTCAGTATTCTAATGATGATCTCACCCCTGGTAAGATCACTGATGCTATACTTGAGAAGAATGAATCCCTGAAAGTTTTTAAGTCTAAATCTGATCCCTCTAATACTGATAAAGCTGAGACTAAGAATGAAGCCCTGGTTATTAAAGGGAGACCAAAGAATAAAAAGAACATTTCAAAGAAGAAGAATAAAACTGATAAAGATAATTCTGATAAGAAAACCTTCAAATGTCACTACTGTGGCATAGAAGGACATTTTGCAAGAGACTGTAGGAAAAAGAAAAGGGATAAACAAGGTGATAATAAGAACAATCCTAACCCTACTCCTAACACAGAATCTGCAAATGTTTTTCAACATGAATTGCTTGTTTGCTCTGGATCTTCTTTGAATGATGAATGGATTTTAGACTCTGGGTGTACATTACATGCCACTCCTAACAAGACCTATTTCTCTTCCCTGACTCAATATGATGGGGGAAAGGTCATGTTAGGAGACAATACTGCCCTTGATATCAAAGGTGTTGGTAATGTTCCGCTGAGGATGTTTGATGGGGTTGTAAGGGTTATCCAAAATGTTAGGTGGGTTCCCTTCTTAAGAAGGAATCTCTTGTCTGAATCTGTTTTTGATGATCTGGGTTGCACTATTAATACACATGATGGGTATAAGGTTGTTTCCAGAAATGGAAATGACCTTATTAAAGCTAATAAGAGTGGGGGACTTTACTTAGTTAATTGCTCCCCTGAACTTAACTTAGCTGTTTCTGTTAATAATAGCACCACCCAGAAACAAACTGAGATTTGGCACAACAGATTGGGTCACATTGGGAATGTGGGTTTGAATAAGCTGTTTAAAACTGGATTTTTTGACTTTAAACCTGTAAACCTTGGTTTTTGTGAAAATTGTACTTTTGGTAAGAAAACTAGGCATTCTTTTGAACAATCTTCATATGTTGCTTCTGCTCCCTTGGAATTGGTTCATTCTGATTTATGGGGACCTTCTAAAGTGAGCACAACTGGAGGTAGGAAATACTTTCTATCTCTAGTTGATCACTTTTCCAGGAAGGTATGGGTTTTCTTACTAAAAACTAAGGATGAAACTTTTGAAAACTTCAAGAATTGGAAAACTTTGGTTGAGTCTCAATCCAATTTTAAACTGAAAGCTTTGAAAACTGATAATGGTCTTGAGTTCTGCAATAATGAATTCAATGGTTTTTGCAAAAATGAAGGGATCAAAAGATTACTTACTGTCCCTGGTACTCCTCAGCAGAATGGCACTGCTGAAAGGATGAACAGGACCTTGCTTGAAAAGGCAAGGTGTATGCTCATCAGTTCAGGCCTTGGAAATTCCTTGTGGGGTGAAGCAGTGGTTACTGCCTCATACCTTGTTAACAGATCCCCATCTTCTGTGATCAGTTTTAAAACTCCACAGGAAATGTGGTCTGGTATTAAACCAAACATTTCTCATTTAAGGCCTTTTGGGTGTGCTGCTTATGCCCATGTTTCTCAAGGTAAATTACAACCTAGGGCCTTGAAATGTGTAATGTTAGGTTATACTGAGGGAATTAAAGGCTATAAGCTACTGGTTTTACAACCAGGGGCTTATAAGTGTATTGTATCCAGAGATGTTACTTTCAATGAATGTGATTTTCCTTGTAAAAGAACTGATACTGCTTCAAGTAAGTATGCAGGTGTTTTTGATGGAAATTTCTTTGAATCTTTGGATGATGATGACTCTTTGTATAAAGAGGATCATAGTGGAATTCTCCACAATGATGCAAATGATTATTCAGAGTCTGACACAGATCAACAAGATGACCTCAATGGAGGTGAACAGGTAGTGGTGAGTTCAGACTCACAAGGTAGTAACTCTGGTTCTCATACTACCTCCGTGCATGAACTAACTGATACTGCTGATAATGATAATGTGCATGTTGATAATAATGACACTCATAATCATAACACACCAAATTTGGCTGACTATCAACTGGTTAGAGATAGAGAACCTAGAACTATTATTCCTAATAAAAGATATTTCTCTAATCTTGCTGAATTTGTGTTGATTGCTGCTGAAGTAGTTAAACAGTTAGCTCCTGATAACTTTGAACAAGCTATGATGTGCCCTAAGTCTAATGAGTGGATGAAAGCCATGCAGGAAGAACTTCAGTCCATGTACTTTAATAGGACCTGGACTTTAGTTCCTAAACCTAAAAATGCTAAAGTAATTGACTGTAGGTGGATTTTTAGGTTAAAAGATAGTCTTGATCCTACAGAACCTCCTAAGTTTAAAGCCAGGCTTGTAGCTAAAGGTTTTAGACAAAAGGAAGGTATTGACTACCAAGATATCTTTGCACCTGTTATAAAATTCAAAACTTTGAGATTAATGTTGGCTATAACCTCTGTTTTTGACTGGGAGTTGGAGCAAATGGATGTTAAAACTGCTTTTTTGCATGGAGACTTAAAAGAAACCATTTTCATGTCTCAACCTCCTGGTTTTACCAACAAAGAGTTTCCTGAACATGTTTGTCTTCTTAAAAAATCAATCTATGGACTTAAACAGTCTCCCAGACAATGGAATTTGAAGTTTGATTCCTGCATGAGTGAACTTGGTTTTTTAAGGAGTAAATATGATACTTGTCTGTATTATAAACATGTTGGAACTGAAAATGCTGTTTATATCCTGCTGTATGTTGATGATATTCTCTTAATTGGTCCATGTAAAATGCTGATTGTTAGTGTTAAGGATGATCTGAAATTGCATTTTGACATGAAGGACATTGGTTCTGCCAAGAGGATTTTGGGAATAGATATCACTAGGGATAGATCTAATAGAAGCATGTTCTTATCTCAGGGTGATTACTTGAATAAAATCTTGGATAGGTTTAATATGAATAACTCTAAATCAACCCCCTTACCCTTAGGAGGGCATTTAGAACTCTCTAGAGATCCTTGTCCAATGACTTTAGAAGAATCTGAGAAAATGGCTAAGATCCCCTATGATGTTGCTTCTGGTTCTCTTATGTATGCCATGCTTTGTACTAGACCTGATCTTGCTTTTGCTGTTAGTATACTTAGCAGGTTTATGTCTGATCCTAGGATCAAACATTGGACTGCTATGAAATATACTCTAAGATATTTGTCTGGTACTAAAAACCTTGGTCTGAAATACTTTAATGCTGATTTGTGTGATCTGAAAGGTTTTGTTGATTCTGATTATGCTGGGTGTAAAGACTCAAGAAAATCAACCACTTCTTGGTTCTTTACTTGGGCTGGTAACTGTATATCTTGGAAATCTCAATTGCAATCTGTAGTAGCTCTGTCTACTACAGAGGCTGAATATATTGCAGCCACTGAGGCTATCAAAGAAGCAAAATGGTTAAAAGGTATTCTGGGTGAGGTATTGGGGACAAGCATTGTTCCTACCGTCTTCTCTGATAGTCAAAGTGCTATATATTTGTGCAAAGACCCTATGTATCATGAAAAAACTAAACACATAGATGTTAGATTTCATTACATTAGGGATGAGATTTCTAAAGGCAACATAAAAATTGATAAGATTACTGGAGATGTTAATCCTGCTGATTTTGGTACTAAAATTGTTCCTGTTGCTAAGTTTTTGTTTTGCAGGCAGTTCTTCAAAGTCTTTGAAGTACCTTGAACATGAGGGTACTTGTTGGGTTAATGATGAAAGGGTATAATCTGGTCTCTTGAATCCTGATACTAGCAATGATGATAAAAGCTCTAATGAGCTGTGCTGCACCAGAATTGGTCTTAGGAGGGCAAATTGTTATATTTGTAATCCTAATTCTGGTTATATTTATCCATGATGTTAAATGCTTAGATCGGAAGGTAAAGCAAGATTAAGAATAATTTAGGTCTGACCCGTTTCAGCCTTTATATTTTGGTTTGGGCCTGTTTTAGAAAAGTCCAGTCCATTCTCTATATCTTTGACCCAGCTCTTTTGATTCGCATATAAGACGTCTCCTTCCTTCCTTCTGGAGATATCTTTTGCGTCATTTGAAACCCTAAGTCCAAAAAGGCGAGTCTGAGAGCTTGAGCGTTGAAGAGAGAGAAACCTCTGGTTTTTTCTTCTGTTCGTTCGATTCTACTTCACTTGAGGTCAAAGCAAGCTGAGAAAGGTTGGAGATCAATCGTGTGGAGAAGCTGGAACGCTGGGCTGTTGGTTCGATTCCAAGAATCTGATACACCTGGGTTTCTGAAGCTTTGTTTGGTTATTTCTATTCCTTTTACTATTTTAGTTGTATTGCTTGAGTTTTGGCTGATTCTTGTGTGTTGGATCTTATTGATTTCTGGTCTTGCTTTGCAACCATCTTTGTATTCAAACTTTTCTGAGCTAGTAGATTCTTGGGACCGGGTTTCCCCTGTTGAAACCCCGCAGAGTAGGATTTATCCGAACTGCGTCAACATATCGTGTGTTCATTTCTTTATTTTCTGTATTAGTTGAATTTGGAGTTGTGAATCCGATATTTTGGCTGTGACTATCAATATAGTCTGCGAACAATGCCCACCCCCACTGCCACCTCCGTACCCGCTACCTTCTCCACCACCTCCACCATATGCCCCACCACCACCTCCTCCGCCTGATCCTCCCCCCCCCTCCACCTCCACCTTCTTGCCCACCCCCACTACCACTTCCTCCTCCATATCCGCCACCTTCTCCACCATGTGCCCCTCCACTACCACCACCTCCTCCGCCTGATCCTCCTCCACCACCACCTCCACCTTCATGTCCACCCCCACTCCCACTTCCTCCTCCATACCCGCCACCTTCTCCACTACCTCCACCATGTGCTCCTCCACTACCACCACCTTCGCCAGATCCTCCTCCTCCACCTCCACCTTCATGCCCACCCCCACTACCACTTCCTCCTCCATACCCGCCACCTTGTCCATGACCTCCTCCTTGTCCCCCACCTCCACCACCACCACCGCCTGATCCTCCACCTCCACCTCCACCTCCACCTTTATACCCACCCCTGCTGCCACCTCCTCCTCCATACCCGCCACCTTCTCCACCACCTCCACCATATGCCCCACCACCACCACTTCCGCCTAATCCTCCTCCTCCACCTCCACCTCCACCTTCATGCCCACTACCACTTCCTCCTCCATACCCGCCACCTTCTCCTCCACCTCCACCATGTGCCCCACCACCACTGCCGCTTCCTCCACCACCACCGCCACCACTGCCACCAGCATGCCCTCCAGCACCATATCCCCCACTAGCACCCTCTCCACTTCCGTACCCATAGTTGTTCCCGACCTCATCATAGCCACCACCGTCACCTTTTCCACCTCCCCCACCATATCCCGTTCCGCTGACTTCTACACCACCTTCAGCTCCCCCCGCATAACCGGAGCTTTTTATATCTACAACACCATGACCGCCGGCATCGTATTTTGACCTAACACTGCCCACATCAAGATTGAGGAGGGTTCTTGCTGCCGAGCAAATTCCTATGCTCAGCCACACAAAGAAGAATTTAGTATTAAGAACTCTATGCCTTGCCATAAGGGAAACGAAGATGGGAGTGCTTTTATTTAATTTGCATTCTGGATGTTGTGGGCATTTATATAGCTAGGACTAGGAAAAGGAAAGAACGCGTTGAATAGAAGAAAACAAATGAGAGGGGAAGAAGCGTCGCCTATTCTCCCCACAAATGAAAGTGCGTGGTCTCATATATCATCATGACGCCTGAAATATATAAGATCTCATCGATCATCATGTTCACATTTTAGCTAGTGACCTAGTGTGCTTTTGCTGTCTCCCACATACGATCGACTTCTTCAATTCTTAGTATTACCCAACAAGAGGACGAGGAATGATCAGGTCCATCCGGAGGGACGGGAGGTGCCGTCCGAACTTTACTGTTTGGGGTGGTTCCCGATGTAATTTTTTGATGAAATTTTTTGAGCATGTTCCTCATCAAGTCTAGTTTATACATACCAAATATAAGCTCAAAATTCGATCGGGAAGGCATTCAAATAAATTCTTGAAACATACTGCACATTATATGTGCGCAGAATGTGCAGTATGTTTCAAGAATTTATTTGAATGCCTTCCGGATCGAATTTTGATCTGAAATTTGGTATGAATAAACTAGACTTGACTAGGAACATGCTCAAAAAAAATCATCAAAAACTTCCACCGGGAACCGCCCCAAACAGTAAAGTTCGGACGGAGCCTCCCGTCCCTCCGGATGGACCTGAGCATTTCTGTACCCAACAAATACAATACTCCGTATATACCTAAATAAATGTGTTCAGAAAATAATCCAAATAGGACAAAACAAAGTGAGAGTTCCCACTTTTCCATGTTTTCTCGGAGAATTAATTAAAAGTGGAAGTAAATGTCAAAAATACTCTTATTTTTAAAAAATGTAGTCTTTCGAGTTTTCGACCTAGCCAAAATGACATGATAGAACAAGGATGTCATCGCGTATATCCTTCATCAAACAATAATATGGAATTCCCTAAATATGAGTAAAACATAGGCAAAATGCAAAAATAGGAGTACCATGTTTTGAATGAGAGTAATTTTAGTGTTTGGAAAAATATACCCCTTCCCAAGCCCCAAGCCCCAACCACTTTCATTAATAATTAAAACATAAAAGAAATGGCATTTATTTATATTCATAGTTATAAAATACACAAAGATCATACGTTACCAGACCAGTTCAAACCAGACTAGACAAGACCAGACTTAAATAGACCAAAACAGACAAGACCAGATTTAAACAGACCAAACCAGATTAGCAAATCTCAATCCAAGTAAAAACATCCTTACTCGCGTGTAGAGATATATTAAAAATGTAATTTCATATTGTATATGGATGGCAGGATGGTGGTGAATTTGTTTTTAAATCCATGCACTTTTGAAAAAGATCAGACTTTTTATGAATGAATTATTTTGATTTCACTACAAAAAAATTACGGGATTCGCATAGAGTTGGCACGGATTGATCGATGATTTCGTGCCAAAAAGTTCGTGTCAAAGTGTTTTTTGCACGAATTTGGCAAATCTTTGTCAAATCATTTATGAGTTTTGGCGAATACCTGACAGAAATCTCTGCCTACAGAAGTTTAGATCCGGCCTCCTGCCGCCGGTCGCCAAATTCCTCCTCCATATCTCCGCCACTGATCTGATAGAATCTCGCCGTAGTCTGCCGCCGTTGTCGGAGTTCATCACAGGTGTTTGCTACCACCATCACAAGACTGATTCGCCGCCAACCGACTAACATTGGTTATGCATGGGAACTAGGGGAAATTAATTATATTAATTAATTGAATTAGGGGTAGAAATGTAATGTTTAGTCTCATTTAAGAATGTTTCTCTATATAATATGAAAAGAAACAATTAAAAAAATAAATGAAACAAATATAATTCAGAGAAAGACAAAAAACTCAAGTGAACTCTTCCCTAAACAACTTCTTTGTGCCCAGATCAAAATAAATAAGGAAATCTTCAAAGTTTATGTAGCACACATATAATGAACCTTGTTCTTGATCAATGGGACTTGTAAAGCTGATGGCAAAAGGTGGACAAGTGCCTTGCTTTAAATTGGAACAACCTGCTCGATGTTATCGTGCGATTCAGAGCTATTTCTAGAAGAAAAGAGTTCAACAAGACACTTAAACATGAATTATATATCCTATATCTCTATGTAGGAAGTAGACATGACATTTAAACTGACTTTTCGATTGAATTTCAAACTGAACTTTAGTTGACAAAATGTACACTTCCTGAAGAACGTGCTCTCCAAATTTCTTCAAAAAAATCCCATAATAATCTTGGCTTTTCCATGTTTAAAAATGATACTGTCTCTGTCCCATTTTATGTGTCTCCTTTGGTTTTGGCACAATTTTTAATAAAGTGGTTGAAAAGGTAAAAGTTGTGGTTGAGATTTGAGTATATATAATAAAGTGAAATGTTGGAACCACATATTTCTCTTCAAAAAGGGAAAGATGACACTTATTTTGGGACAACCCAAAAGGGAAAGTAAGACAGGTAAAATGGGACGAAATAAGACTAAAAAATAGTAAATAGATTGAAAGGCCCTTAGAAACAATCGTTTTCATCTCTCCATTCTCAATTTTTACAACCAGGCTTCTCTTTGGACAATTTAGAGGTATGGTAAAAAAGACAAAAAAAAGTAGGGCCCTAATTGTTTATGTGTTATAAGAACGTAGAGTTTTTGCGTCCTCCGACTATTATGTCATTGACATTCCTTACAACATTTCAACCTCTAATGTATCACCCAAAAGTGTTACAATATCACTGAAAAGTGTTACATTAGAGATAATGTAACACTTTTTCACCATTACATTTGCTCATGTTGCATTTGACCTATTGTAACACTTTATAGTCCCTAATGTAACATTTATACTTCTAGAAAGTGTTACACTAGGTCTAAAAAGTGTTACATTGGAGAAATATGTAACACTTTTATGGATGTGTTACATCTTTAATGTTACGTTAGACCTGAAAATGTAGTAGTGAATTTTTTGGTACTCAACTTTGATTTTTTCCATTTCTAGTCCTCAACTATTGCGCTAGAGACACTTTTGGTACCTGTCTTTGAAAATTTCCGCATTTAGTCCTTCAATTTTCATAAAAGTGACACTTTTGGTCCTTCAACTATTATAATAGTGACATTTGAAGTAAATTACCCCACACATGACCTGGAGCTAGGAGCTGTAGTGTTTGCATTGAAGATTTGGAGGCACTACGTCTACGAGGAGTTGTGTCACATCTATACTGACCACAAAAGCTTGAAGTACGTGTTCACTCAGAAAGAGTTGAACATGAGGAAAAGAAGATGGATGGAGCTGATCAAGGATTACAACTTGATTATCGATTATCATCCAGGCAAAGCTAATGTGGTAACCGATGCCCTTAGTAGGAAGAGTTCATCGGGGTTCTACTCACATGCTGACGAGCACTTTGTCGTAGTGTGCCTCAAATTAAATTCACTACTAAGGGCTAATACCGTAGTATAGCGTAGTAGAGTTCGTATCCACAGGGAAAAGAGCTTTTCGCGTATGTGTAAGCGTAATAAATAAAAGTAAATGGAAGGGGGAATTGGATATTTTGATAATTGAGAAAGCAAATAAAATACTTAAATGAGTGAAATAAAATATCAAAGGTAATTAGTCTTGGTTTTGCTTTTATCCACTTAATGAAATGTTCGTCGATCCCGGTTATATCTTTAACTATATTCCTCTCGATCCAGTTCATCGAGGGTAGTTATTAGTAACGAGACGCGTTCATTAATAAAACTTACTACCGATTTAATATAGAACACGCGCCGTATATTTACTCGATGGTAGCAATAAATTCAAGATGAAAACGACTGAAATCGATAACCTCAACACAAGCGGTTTATTGGTTTAATCAATATAATTATTTCCCTTAGATTATTAACCATGAGACGCATGCATTAATAATCCAAGTTTATTACCGTGAAAAGATCGAACGATTAACAAGCGTATTCGTCGATCGATTCTAGTAATAATTAATATATGAGACAAAACTAGTTGATCCTTTAAGTAATGCTCAAAATATTAAAATGAAATATGAATAGGAATTAATTAATATTCAAGGAAGAATATTAAAGAAGATATAAATCCTACTATAACTAATGTCAAGATGTTAACTAATTGTCATTTTAGTAACACTCCCCAACATTAATATAGAGGAAGAAAATAAATACTACTCTAACTAATGTCGAGATGTTAACTAATTGTCATCTAAGTAACACTTCCCAACATTAATATAGAGATAGTATTAAGGGAAAAATTAATATTCAAGGAAGACGATTAAAGAAAATAACTCACAACTTACAATTCATTAAGCTTCAAAGTAGCAAAACCAAGATGGAAAGACTACCTAAATTACAAGAATAAAGTGTATATGAAAGAGGGATTAAATTGGTATCTAAAATAGGAAGGAAAGGGGTGTTTTTATAGGAGAAGTGAGGTGGTTAGGTCTAAGACATAATCTGATTTTCCCATGTTCACTTGCTTTATTTGATCTCTTATGATCTCCGGGTCAAATCATATCCGATTTTTCACATTTCTTTGTTCTCCAATGCTCCTTCCTTATGCTCCCAAGCTCCTTCCTCTTCTTTTCATCATGTTTTTTGCTTACATGTCAAAATATCTTAATATCTTCTAATTCTACTTTAATTTTAGAAGATAAAGATTACACCATAATTGTACAAAAGCTAAGGAAACATAATGTAAAACCATTCTTAAATGTGGCGTTTATGCACTACTAAATAGTACACATCACATGCCTACGGGCATTGAGGGAACACGTGGAGGTATCCACGGATGGGGCTTTATTGGCCAGATTTGAGGTGAGACCCACCTTATTAGCACTACTAGAAAAATAGCTATTTGCTGCAGGTTTTTTTAGCTGTTTGCTGCGGTTCTGAACCGCAGCAATTGGCAGGGCAGCAAATAGTAAAAAAACGTATTTGCTGCGGTTCAAAACCGCAGCAAATAACTATTAAAAAAAATTGAATTTCACTTATTGCTACGGTTGGGCAACCGCAGCAAATGCTTAATAAAAATTTGCATCATTCTTTTGCTTTGTAATACGTGTACTGCTAAAACTATTAAGCTGGTGTTTTAAACCAAAGGATATCTAATTAACAAAATTAGAACAAGTCTATCTACAAATCTGTAGCTCATCAGCACAAACCAGAATTACAACCCAGAATTATTGAGTTATACACTTATACATCACCAAAGTTTAAAAAAAAATACAATATAAATTGCTATCTTTTTGTATGTTTATCTGACATTAAATTTACAAAAAATTATCACACATATTGACATATATGGCCAATTTACAAACTTCAGATTCTTCATCCCCGACAACGCTCTTTTGGTGCTTTGACAAACCTAAAATATTAAACAATTACAAATATAATTAGAAAACAATTAACAATATAATGTGACGACAATATAATGTTTTAGTGCCTACATATATAATTAATGCATTTTTATATTTGTATATACGATGTCGTGCTTGTACCGCAAAATAAATTTACTACTAATAACTGATATTGACAATATACCACCTGGATACAACATGTTTAATCCAAAAGATTTACAAACAGGGTAATTTACATTCATGATTTATTGCTAAGCATTAGGTGGTTCTTAAAATTAAAAAATGTATAAGTCTGCTTGTAAACGAAAGATCTCATCATTAAGCAAGCCATTTGATAATTTTTTTAAAGGGAAAATGGAAACTAATAATCCAACCTTTTAGCGGTCTTCTTTCAATAATCCCACCTTTTGATTATTCATGAATAATCCAACCTTTGCACCTCATCTTCATTCACTGGTCTCTGACCGGTTGATGACCTGCTATTCCAAGCTATTTTCTTATCTTTGCAAATCATTATACCATAAATCTCATCTTTCACAAAGATAATATTTTGGAAAGATAAGAAAATAACTTGAAATAGTAGGTCATTAACCGACCAGGGACCAATGAATTGAATGAAGATGAGGTGCAAAGGTCGGATTATTCATGAATAATCAAAAGGTGGGATTATAGAAAGAATACCGCTAAAAGGTTGGATTATTAGTTTCCATTTTCTCTTTTTTTAAAAAGGTTATATAGGATTATTTGATGGCCATACCAGAGCTGAGATGCAAAAGACAAACAGAAAACGCAAAACCATACAAGTCAAACCAAGTACGAACTATTTCTAAAGAGAACAAGACAAATGAAGCCCGATTTTTCTACTTTTCATTTTTTCTACTTCAAACAACTCCTTTCCGTTTGGACTGAAACCAAACTTAAATCAGACCATATAACCCACTCTTATTTCCTTTTCTTTGTAGTTGCTTCCAATAATGAACAACCGTGTAGCCTATCTCTTCAAACAACTCAAACTATACCCCCACTTTAGGAAATCACCATGCAAATCACCCACTTTAATGTCAGATGGATATGAATAGCAGACAAACTTTAGGGATTTGAAAGAGGTAGCAGTTCAAAAATACACTTATTTAGTAACCATGCTAAGAAATGTGAAAGCAAAATATTTGTTTTAATAACATTGCAATACTAAAAAATGACAATGTGAAAGCCAAACAATTTCTAACCTTTGATATTCATAGGCTGATCTGCTTCTAAACAGACCATTTGAACGACTGTGTTCTTGTTTTAGAAATACAAATGTATCAACTCCAGACAATGTTGGTAGTAGATCTTCTTCATCTGCTCCCATCTTTTCCATTTGACTATGATGTGAATCTTTAATCATATATCACTAGCAATTCACCTTCAGTAATCTACAACATGTGAATGAAATGTCTCATTTCATTCATAACTATTCTCAACTTTACACACAAAATGGGAGGAATTTACCTTGTGCAGTGAAAAGATTAACCCATCAACTTCTATTGTAATATCACTAGGAACATCTCGAAACACACTGCATAAGATCATTAATTAGCAGATTCAATTTCCAGCTAAAACTAACATACAATACAATATACATACACAATACAAGATCAATTAACAGAATTTTCCTATATCTTTATTAGCCAGAGATCAAGTGTTTTGTTTGAAAACGAAAATTCTCATGCCAAGACTCCCAAATGCATTCTTAATCAAATAACCCAGAAGATTGAATGTCAACATTTTCTCAAACATGATTGATAGTAGTTGGGAAAAATTTTAGGACCTATTTATTGCGGTTATCCAAAGCCTGTAGTAAATATCAAAGAAACAGTATTTTATTGATGCGGTTCACTAACAAATATCAAATATAAAAAAACGAGTTTATCTGATGCTCAATCACGTTGGGAGCTATGGATACAAATCCACATCAAATTGGGCAGAGGAATAAAGAACAACTTTCAAACAGGAAGTCTGGGAAAGGGATAACCAAAGCTATAGATGATCATACTACTAAAGCAGATAAAGGAAAGAGCATCGTGATAAATGAGCAGCCTGCTACATTTAAAGCCTTAGAGAGTGTTACTGCAGCCGATAAAGGAAAGAGCATTGTGATCTATGAGCAACCATCCATCTTTTATTGATATAAATAAAGCTCAATTCTACAAAATGGAGTTGGGTTCAAAGTTACATACCATGTCAATCAGTCCCTTAGCTTAAAATAAAGAGCACCAGAAAGCATTTCCCCTGATTTAAGACTTTCAGGCTTTTCCTTGGCATTTCTTCAAAATTCTCCATTCCATTCACTTCTAAATAAGTCAATACATACACAAATAACTTTGTTTCCTAGAATATAGAGAATGGAGAGAAGACAACGCTGGCTAATCCGTATGTAGGGATGCAGCAAACATCATGAGTCTGATGATAAATCAAAACAAAAGTAAATACGCATTTCATATACATCTCATTAACAAAAGTAAAACTCAAATATGCAGTTCACATTTATAGGTTCAGCCTTTATAAAAAATATTATATACACATATTAGCTTGAATTAAAAAACAATTTCATATTAATCTAATATTGAATCAACATTTTCATTCAATTAACAAATCTTTCAAAATAGAAAATACTAACATAAATTAAAAAACATCACCAATAACACAAAGATAAAATATGATTATTCCTCTCTAACAAAAATGAATCAAAATTAACTACACAAAACTTTTTATAATAATAAATACAGTTTACATACCGTGAAAGAAGTTGGGAAGCAGGCTCCTAACAAAGCAAGTCGGAGACGGCGGACAGAGACTGAGAGCAGCGGCAACGGAAGAGCTGGGCGACGGACGAGCTGCTGCAGCGACGGTCGAGCTGCTGAAGAGAACCTCTTGCTGCGGCGGAGTTCTTGCTTCTGCGGAACTCCTGCTGTGGCGGATATCCCGCTGCGGCGCTGGTTGGGCGGGAGCTACTGGGAGGGGGGCTAGGGAGGGTTTGTCTTTGATCGATTGAGGAAATCAGAAGGATAAGATCTGAAATTTCAAATGGCTTATTTGATGCGGTTCTACCGATGACCGCAGTAAGTAGGAAAATGTACCAGTATTTGTTGCGGTTCTCCTTCGACCGCAGCAAAAGTATCAAATTTTTCATCTTTTTGCTGCGGTTATAAATTTTTTGCCTATTTGCTGCGAATTTATTAAGAACCGCAGCAAATGGGTAGCAGCAAATAAGGAAAATTCTAGTAGTGTAGATGAGATCAAAAGGTGTTAGAGCAATGACGAGGAATTACAGAAGGTCTGAGAGCAGATGCTTGTGGGGCTCGTTGAGGGTTTCCGAGAGAGAGAAGAGGGACTCTTACTATTCAAAGAATGAGTGTGTGTGCCATTAGATGAGGAGCTCTGTAAATCTATCATTGAGGAGGCTCACTTATCTGCTTATGCTATGCACCCGGGGGGTACAAAGATGTATCGGGATTTGAAAGAAAGTTACTGTGGTCGGGATGAAAAGAGAGATTGCAGAATACGTGAGCTGTTGCCTTACCTGTCAGCAGGTTAAGGCAGAGCAGCACCCAGCGGGGTTATTACAACCACTTACCATTCAGAATGGAAGTGGGAGCATATTACTATGGACTTCGTGGTGGGTCTGCCACGGACGGTTAGGAACTATGATGCGGTATGGGCCGGTGATGGTTGATAGGCTGACCAAGAGTGCTCATTTTCTACCTATCAACACTACCTATACACTAGAGCGGCTGGCCAAGTTGTACACTGATGAAATCATGAGACTGCATGGGGTTCCGATTACTATACACATCAATGTTTTGGCCCAAGTTCCAGGAGTCCATGGGGACAAAGTTGAAATTTAGCACAACATTTCATCCTCAAACGGATGGACAATTTGATCGAGTGATTCAGATTTTGGAGGACATGTTACAGGCATGTGCCTTAGAGTTCCAAGGAAGTTGGGACAACTAAATGGCTTTAGTGGAATTCACTTATAACCACAGTTATCAGGCGAGTATAGTCATGTCTCGATACAACGCATTGTATGGGAGGAAATGTCGGACACCTTTGTGTTGGGATAAGGTCGACGAGGCCAAGGTTGAGGATACTGAGCTAGTTGAGATTACCAAGGAGAAGGTGAAGGTTATTCGGGATAGACTCAAGGATGTCCAAGATCGTCAGAAGAGCTAGGCAGATAAACGTCAGAGGGCATTGGAGTTTGAGGTCGGTGATGAGGTATTTCTGAGGGTGTCACCTTGGAAAGGGATCATCAGGTTCCTCAGTCGGGGTAAGCTCAACCCACGTTACATAGATCCATTCAAAATCATTGAAAGGATTAGGGTTGTAGCATACCGACTTCAGCTGACTCCAGAGTTAGAAACGATCCATGATGTATTTCATGTATCTATGCTCAAGAAGTATGTACGGGACCCGTCACATGTTCTTGAGAAACCGTCAGTTGAAATACGAGAAGATCTGCACTACGAGGTGCAGCTGGTGAAGATCATAGACCGGCAGGTGAAGAAGTTAAGAAGCAAAGAGGTACCAATGGTAAAACTGTAAAAGTACTTTAGAAAAGTGATTGCGTCGAGGAGAAAACTTGGGAAGTGGAAACCCTGATGAGGGAGCAGTATTCATTTCTGTTTGACTACACACGTGGATTTCGGGGACGAAATCCCAAATAAGGGGGTAGAACTTGTAACACTTCCCCCAACTTTATTTAATTTTATTAAGTTATGTATTGAACATTGAGAAATGAATAACGAATTTTACGTGATTGTAATTTTTTTGTCATTTCTTTTATGTGAATAGTAAAATTCAAGTGGGGCCCACATCGAGAGCGGAGGCCACCCGATATTCTCAGGACCACATATTATATTCATCTAGGTCTAGATGATGTTCATATGATGGTGGATATCCATGTTGGGCCATAGAAACAATGTAGAGTGGCCAGTTGTGCATATAAGGCCCATTTATCAGTATCGGCATACTGACATATAAAAGCCATAGTAAATTATGGAGACCGCTAAATCAAAAGTTGGTGAATATATATTCATTCTAGAAGCCAATAAGAATTTGAAGAATAATAAATATTTTATTTGGCCCGATAAAACGAAATTTAATTAAAACAGTCCGGAAAATACAACTTTCGGGACCGGGTGTACACTTGGGGACACGAAGGAATGACCTCCCACATATGTGGAGACCACCCCATGAATTTGGTCTTGCAAATAAGTAAGGAGAGCCGTATGAGAGTGTTGGATCGATTCACCCCTGTCGACAAACTTCCCAGTGGGTCACCCATCCTTGGGCTTTCTTACCCCGGGCTCGCTTAACTCCAGAGTTCTGTGGTTAAATAGCAGCCATATCTTTCTTAAAACCAATTGGTGATAAGGAAGTGGACACCCTCTATTTAACCCATTACTCTGTAGTCCCCAAGTCAAGGTAGATTCCTGTGGGGCACCCCCCACAGTTCACTACGGCAGTGCAGAGCCCCACTACTGAGCGGCGGATGGACATGAGGGGCTGCACCACATCGTGGTGCCAACAGGTTGGGCGGTTAAGCCCTGAATCAAAGGGTGGTGCTGATCTCCCATAAGACCAACAATCACCCCCTCAGCACCAGCCGAGAGATTCACCTGTGACCTCGCTCTGATACCACTTGTTGGATCGATTCACCCCTGTCGACAAACTTCCCAGTGGGTCACCCATCCTTGGGCTTTCTTACCCCGGGCTCGCTTAACTCTAGAGTTCTGTGGTTAAATAGCAGCCATATCTTTCTTAAAACCAATTGGTGATAAGGAAGTGGACACCCTCTATTTAACCCATTACTCTGTAGTCCCCAAGTCAAGGTAGATTCCTGTGGGGCACCCCCCACAGTTCACTACGGCAGTGCAGAGCCACACTACTGAGCGGCGGATGGACATGAGGGGCTGCACCACATCGTGGTGCCAACAGGTTGGGCGGTTAAGCCCTGAATCAAAGGGTGGTGCTGATCTCCCATAAGACCAACAGAGAGCTTGGAAATGGGGGCTGAATGATGTGGAGACAAATTAAATCAACCAAGGGCCCCTCCTCACATTATTTGTTCTATTGAGACAAAAGTGAGGGGTTTCCTTCAACAGCTCGGCCATACCATCATTGTTGGTGAGAGAAGCTCTGAAAATACTCCATAGCATCCACCATTCATGCACCTAAGCTAAGGAGGAAGAAGGAAGGAAATAGAGAAGAGAAAAGAGGAGGTTAGGGAGGAAACTCGAGATTAACAAGGTAATGTCTCCATTAATCCCATTCCTCTTCTTTAATAATATTTCATACCCCTAATATTGTTCTACACATTTACAAATGTAGAATAAGGAGTTGAAAGGTAGTTTTAAGTCCAAGAACGGACTTAGAAGCCAAAGTGACCAGTTCGCTGGAAAATAACCTTTTAGAGGTTATTTGTGTTGATATGGGTTTTTTGATGATAAAACCTTGATAGGAACTTGTCTAAGGTGTTCCTAGAGCTTTCACGAAGTTGAAAGAGTCCCCAGAATTGTCACCGGAGCTCGCCAAAGTTTGCCGGAGTTTCACCGGAGCTCAATCGGGAAGGCTAGAACTTCATAAGCTTCATTAAGGTGAGAAGACGGCTATATGCCTTATTACTTTTGTGTAAGGCATGAGATTACCTAAAGTAATCAAGATTATGTTTTATGAATTGATTAATTACATTCAAGCATATGGTATACCATATTAAAGAATATAACAAAGTTGAAAAGCATGTTATGTAAGGTTGATTAGTGAAAATATTATAATTTATTATGTATTATGTTCTAAGGATCCAAAAAGATATTTTTGGATTAAGGACGTCATGAAGTACATGTTTATAAAATTTCACGACAATCAGACTTCGTTTGGGCGGCCAAACCGGCGTTGACCGCCAAGTCAAAGGCTATACCCGGCCGGGTATGGGCAAAAACTCGACCAGGTATTAACTAAAAATAGCTCCAGGAGCTATTGCCTCACTATACCGGACCGGGTATGGATGAATACCCGACCGGGTATTGGGTTTTACACTCAATGGGCAGTTTTGAGTGTGTTAACATGAGCCGTTCGGGTGGGACCCGTCCACGTTGGTTACTAACGATTATTATATGACTATAGGGATAGGTATTGTCCATAGTTAAGGGAATGAAATGTTAGCCATATCCAGTTTAAGGTTGGGGTAGGGTACCCTTGGTCGGTAAATGATCCTAAATACTCTAGGTTGGGGTTGAGTATCTTTGGACGGTAAATGATCCTAAATACTCCAGGTTGGGGTTGAGTACCCTTGGGCGGTAAATGATCCTAAATACTCCAGATTGGTGTTGAGTACCCTTGGACGGTAAATGATCCTAAAACACTTGGTAGCATATTACGAATGTAGGATGTAGCTTGTGGGCTACACATTTGGGGCAAGAATGAGAAAGGTCGAGTAAGGTCTTTATCTGTAAAAGACTTTTTTTTTATGAAAATGACCTACGGGTTGAGTATTTTACAAGTATATACAATATGTATCACCTTGTGAATGGGGGTAACAGTGGTTACACCTATAAATATATCTATCACCCTATTTTTGGGTCTCATGTCTGAAACATTAGTTATTTCTCATATAGCTTGCTTGTCACTAGTACTTCTTTCTACGGAGTACTGACCCCTTCGGGAGCCTCAAATTTTTCAGGTTAAGACTAGAGTCCTACTACCTGCATCTTTGCCTAGGGTGATTCATCAATAAGGAAGACTTGGTTCGTGCTTCCATTCTTATTTAAAATTATGGAATTGCTCTTGGATATTCTAACAATGTTTTCTATTAAACATTTGGGGGCCTGCGTGCTCATGTTTGTCACGTGTGGCTAATTATCAAACATATTTTATTTCCACATGTGTTTGATTATTATATTGATGTTGATTGTATGAGTTTACTAATCGGTTTGACAATACAACCTATCAGACGCCTTGTATGATTTAATAGGAATGAACTATGTTATTCTTATTGGGTTGTACGGCGGTTGTCTACGTGGCACGGATGCAATCCGGGGCGTGACAAGTCGAGGGACCAAAAGTCACAAAAACTCTAAAAACGTATTACAAAAGTTTCATTTTCAAAAATAATAATCGCTACACAGTTAAATGTGTTGTCCATAGAACTACTCGGCTTATTTTATGTTTTTTGTCCATTAGTCATTTTAATTCAAAAATAGTCATCAAGACTTATAACTACGTTTATACTTTATATATATATTACTCCCCCGCCCCAACTTGATTTGGCAAAAGAATTAAGGAAGATAATAAATGAAGTTTCATTTTACTTTTGGGATAATTTGAGTTTGCACCTCATATTATAGTTCAAATTGGACTTTGCACCTCGTTTTTAAATTTTTTTTTATACACCCCAACCTTGTATGAAAAAACAAAAATGTCCATCTATTAACAATTTTGTTGGACTTGAAAATATTCGTGATCGAAGGTCATTTTTGTATTTTCATTCGGAGTTGGAGTGCAAATACAAAGATTTTTAAAGCAGATTTTAAAAAGTCTAATTTTGCACAATAATATGATGTGCAAGCTCAAATTACCCCTTTACTATTTGTCGTATCGAGGCCTTTAAGTAAATGGAAGATGACTAAAAGTAAGGGTAATATTGTTACTTAAATCATATTTCCTTACCTAAAAAGAAATTGAAAAATCATTTTGAGACAAACAAAACAATAATAAAAATTGCAAATCAAGTCATGACGGAGGGATCGAGTAACATTTATAATATATAAATTTCTCATCCCGTGCAACGCACGAGCGGAATACTAATATATTAAATCATTAAATAACATGGAGAAAAGTTTCACAAAAAGAAGAAGAAGAAACTTGGAGAAAATCACTATAAGGGTAATTAAAAAGTTAACAATAATTAATGGGCTTAAAGCAATTTAATATACACCACTAGGGCTGTTAACGAACCGAGCTTTTATCGAACTATTCGAGTTCGAGCTCGGTTTCGAACCTAACGAGCCGAGCTTAACGAGCTTTCGAACTCGAACCCGAGCTGAGTTTTAAGTTCGAAATATTAATCGAGCCGAGCTCGAACATAGTAGTATTAGGCTCGGTTCGAACTCGAGCCTATCGAACACCCTGAAATTATAAATATAATTTATATATAATAAAAATTTAAATATAATTAGTATGATTTTAAGCATTTAAATATGTTTATTAACGAACCGAATACTTGTCGAATCATTCGAGCATGAGCCTATTAACGAGCATCACCTAAAATTTTAAAATCGACCATATTTATCGAGCTTAACGAGCGCTCGGTTCGAACATCGAATGCCTATCGAGCCGAACACGAGCCTCATATGTAAAGCTCGCCGAGCTTCGAGCTGGAACCCGAGCACCATTAATTCCTTATCGAGCCGAACTCGAGCTTTAGGTGTTCGGGCTCGGCTCGGCTCGTTAACACCCCTATACACCACACAGCCCAGCTCCCAGCCCTCCCATCACATATCATTTCAGACCATTTTAATACTATGAGGGTAATTTTATGAACGGCCCCCAAATTACTATTCACAGACACATAATCAAACATTAAAAAATTAAATTAAATAAAATATCTAAATTACCCTTTACTATAGCAAGATTAATAAGGTCGACCCAGCTCATTAGACATAGTCGTTTCCTACGATAAAGCAGTAGAAAACTTCGCTACGATCATTTAACGCAACCCCTTACTGTAAAATCTGGAAAGCTTTGTTGTCCTTTTAGACGCATAAAACAGATCCTTCAAGTTGTCGGCAAGTCCCTTGGTAAGTGTGCTATTGAAATCACATAATTCAACAGCAGTAAAAGTTTCATGTTCAAAAGTTTAGCATATACCAAAAAAGTGTGCTATTTCATCAAAGTAATATGTGTTTATCCAAAAAATGTGAGTAACCCACAACAACCACTATAATGACTACACTTGCTATGATCAAAATACAGCAATCAATGAAACACATAGCAATGATCTTTAACAAGAATCCTCTATAAATTCTTCCACATCGATGAAATGCTTCATTGAAATTATATTTACTATTCAATTGTGTTTTTGTCTTCTTCCAGCGTTTTTTCACTTCTTAGGTAACTTGCAACTTATTTACAGCTATGCTTGCATCTAGATTTTTTTAAAGGACTGTCTTAGTGTTTTTCAACTCTGAGTCTACATGGGCTGATAGTACAGCTAGAGGAATAAAACATTACTCTCTTGAGAAGTTCTTTGAAGATGATAGAAGTGTATTGCATATAAAAGTTGTTGAGTCTGTGACTTTTTCTATCTCGTGTTATTTTCAATTAACTATAGTGGGAATGAGTTATTTGAAATATGTAGTAGAAAATTTTGATTAAATGACTCGAAACTAATCTAATACAAATGATAAATACCGAACCGGCAGTTTGCTCTAGATTCTAGAAACACTTCTTTGAGATCAAATAGGTCCTTAGATGGTTCTTAGTGTGTTAACTGCATTGCCAAACCGTTTTACGCTAAGAAAAAATCTAGATATATAAATAAACAAATTGCATGACTACTTTAAGCATAATGATAAAGCTACTCTATATGCATTATTGAAAAATTAATCCAAAGCAGAAGATATTCTATTCTCAATCAAAAACCTGAAGAACCAAAATGAAACTTTATAGAAATGGATGTGGCCTGCTAAACTTAACAGTATCTTCATATCCCAATACACTGGAGTAAAAGCGATAAGCTAAACAAAAACTTTAGAAATTTAAATCTTTCGTTTAGAATAAAAAACACATGTGCACTAAAGAAAGCTTATAACATGTTATCATAGAAGCAAGAACAGAGGTATGTGTGAAATAATGGGAAAGGTTACCCAATAGGGTACCTAGCAGATATATATACTAATAATAGTTTCCAAAGATACAAAGGATTCCTAATTTAATATTAGGCTATTACACCCCCTCAAACTGTGCGGGAGATACAACGCGCAGGTTGTCTTTTAAAAAATGAAATTGCTGACTAGAGAGACTTTTAGTAAATATATCTGCTAACTGAAGACTGGTAGGAACATATTTAACAACAAGATCACCGTGAGCCACACGTTCACGAACAAAGTGATAATCTATCTGGATATGCTTACTCCGAGCATGCTGAACAGGATTGGCCGTCAAGTAGGAAGCAGAGATGTTGTCACAAAATAAACGTACCGGTGCTGTGACTGGAAAACCAAGCTCGAATAGAATGGACCGAATGTGTATTGTGTCCTGCACCGTGTAGGCAATGGCTCGATACTCTGCTTCTGTAGAGGATTTGGAAACAGTAGGTTGCTTCTTTGATTTCCAAAGACCGGCGGCGGAGTGGAGAACACGCCTGGAATATTAGGCATGATAGTTGGCTGTCAGGAGAATACCGGAGGCATGTTTTGAAATAAAGAGTAGGGACTTGAAGACTCCATGCCGATTTGAGAAGAAGAAGGTTGTAGAACCGGGCCAATTGGAGAAGACGACACCTGCGGCGACGCTGTCAAGGGAATGGCGGCGCTGGTGTTTGTGATGATGGCGTCCGTGAAGGTGGAGGAAGCAGAGGACGCGGAGGAGCCGGCGGCCGAAGTAATCATCGGCTCAGAACTCATGACGCGAACGAGGGTTTAGGAGAGAGAAAAAAAATTAGGCTCTTGATACCATGTGAAATAATGGGAAAGGTTACCCAATAGGGTACCTAGCAGATATATTTATACTAATAATAGTTTCCAAAGATACAAAGGATTCCTAATTTAATATTAGGCTATTAGTATGTTCCCATAATCTTGCAATCAGTTTGACTAAAAGATTTATCCCATTTCACTTTGGCATTCAATACTTTGGAAATGAAAGACATTGTTGGGATATTGGGGTTCGGCCCAATAATCCGGCCCAAAATATCTTGAGGGCTCGAGAAAGAGGATAAACCCAAGAAGAACCCAACGGAGCAAGATCGTTCCCGAACGGGATCTAGTCAGATGGCGAAGAAGTCGTTTGGTGCATCCCGAACGGGCCAGATTCCACGCGTGGCGGATAATCAACATCATTCTTGCCTACTGACTTTCTGGGGCCAAGAACCGATCGAGAGGCCTCGCAAGTTGCAGGATGCATTTAATGCTAGAGTATGATGGCTGCAAGTGGGAGCATGGGTGCACAAGTGGCAAGGAAAGCAACCAATCGGATTCAGCCACATCATCCCCCACCTACTCATCTCTAGTATAAATAAGAGCATTTATGTCATTGTAAGGGTCAGCATTTTGATACTCATAATCAGTATACTCTCACTCTAGCTCTTGTATTAGCAACTGAAATGAAGTGTCGTTCGGCCATTTCCCTGCAATCATTATTATAATCCTAATGCAAGCGAGCTATTGAGTATTTGATCCCCTTGATTTCCATTCTTAATTACTTTTCATTAGCATACATATTATTAATATTCGAATGTTTATGTTGGGCCTTTGGACCTTCGGGAATTAACCACAACATTGGCACCATCTCTAGGAAACTTTGGACTAAAATCCCAAGCAACTTATTCTACTCACCTTTCAGCAACAAGATGGTTAGGATCTCATCCCTTACTGAAGATGTGGAGCGCAGCCGAAGGACTCGCCCTAGTTAGTTAAATACGGTACGGGAATTAAACGAGGTTTAATACGTACGCGTTTTATTCGGTAACATGAATGAAAAAAACGGTCAAAAATTCGTTGAAAAAAACGTTGACTTTTCAAAAACGTGTAAATACGTATACGTGTATAATACGTTGTCTATTACAAAAATTCGGACGAAAAATACGGGTATTATTTTGAACATTTAAATGATATATTTCATAAAATAACATATATAGTAAAAAAGAAATAAAAGTATACACATATTCAAGTAGCAAATCTCATTACTACATACAAGAATAGTTCGTAATTGCATAAGTCGATGACAAAAATAAAAACGGTAATTAAGTCCAAGACATAATTTTGAAAAATAATGTCAAAAAATCATTATCTTTATATGATTATCAAATAACATTCAAGTTAAACTCATCATTTTCATTAAGATGACAGATGACATATGACAAAAGTTGTGTGATTGCTACACTTATTATTGTTTGTGTAAAAGTTTATGCTAAAAAACGGTAGGTTTAGAAAAATCTTAATTTTGATATGCTAGCTTGAAAAAACATAAGAAATCTTGTAGTATATTACTACGTAAGTTTTAGTATTTCAGGATGCTAGCTTTAGCCATCATGCAATTAATTTTAGTATTTAATAATTGCATTGTAACAATACAAAAACACGAGATCATGGGGAGGACGTTTTCATTTTTACTTTTACACTATTGTTGATCTTCTATGCATTTAGTGCATTCATTCAATTGGTCAATTTATGTTTATGTTTTTTGTAAAATAAGGGAAAAATACGTTTTTACGGGAAGCAGGAGTTTTTTTCCTTTTTAAACGGACCAACATTTCCCCCCTTTTTAAACGTGTTTTTTTTTGTCAAAAAACGGTACGTGTTTAAAACGCGTTTAAAACGGAAAAAGCTACCTTAGGGACTCGCACCTGGGTGACGTGCACTTTGTCGTGTATGCACTCAAAATAATAATCAATACGACACTAATACGTAGTATAGTGTAGTAAGGTTCGTATCCATAGGGAAAGGAACACTTCTCTTTTTATAGAATTAGAAATAAGTAACAGGGGGGTTTTTATGATTGGTTTATGAACTTAAATTATATTTAAACACAAAGATGAACGAGTTATGTGGTTTAATTAATGAGAAGAAGACTTGACTTTGCTTTTATCCACTTAATGAAGTGTTCGTCGATCCCGGTTATATCTTTAACTATCTTCCTCTCGAATACTCAATCGAGGAGTATATCCAATTCATCGAGGGTAGTTATTAATAACGAGACGCGTTCATTAATAAAACTTACTACCGAGTTAATATAGAACACGCGCCATATATTCACTTGATAGTAGCAATAAAATAGAGATGAAAACGATTGAGATTGATAACCTCAACACAAGCGGTTTATCGGTTTAATCAATATAATTAATTCCCTTTAGGTTATTAACAGGGCTGGTTCTGGGGGGAGGGCAAGAGGGGTAACCGCCCTAGGCCCGGAAAAAAATAGAAGAAAAAATAGGCCCAATTTTTTTCTTTATGTATAGTGTTAGTAGGCTTCTTTTTTTAATTCTTAAGGTCAGTTAATTAGGCCTAATGTTTAATTTTGTTGACAATTTGAAATTTTAAAATGTAAATAAATTTTTTTTTAACAGAGCCAAATTAAAAAAAGAATATATACATTAATATTAAGTAGTATCAATTGTAGTTTTTAAAAGCAATACAATTGTTGCTCCATCAAAAAAAGAATATATACATTAATTTTAAGTAGGATTTGTTGTAGTCTTTACATCTCTTTAGCCTTTAAGGCTTTTTATTCATTTAATTATAACATAACAAATTTATATGATTATTTTAGAGCCCATCTCTCTCAAGTTTATTTGTTTCCAAATTTCAATAAACTATATCTGAGTTCCTAATAGTAGTTTAGAGGACGTCAAATTGGCAGTCTTCTTGTGCGAGTGTTCTTGGCAGCCATATATTTTGTCTCTTTGAAAACCTTTATTCTTTCGAGACTTCAAACTTTAGACTCCCATCAACGGTCAATAAATCATTCCCAACTTATTAATTCAATATGTAGTGATATTTTTTCATATTTCCTTTCAAAAAAAAGTTTAGAGTTGTTATATGTGGCAATTTTATTGTTTGTCATGTATTAATAGAAAGAAGGTCGCCTATGAAGCGATTATTGATTATTTGCTTCATATTGTTCTACGAGAAATGTTTTTTACTGATGTTTTTTTTATCCGATACTTGTGTTGTTACTTTTGCCCAAATATGTAACTTAAATAATAATAATCAAGTGATTTTTGACTTTATTTTTAAATATTGGATATTTTTATTATAACTCTTATTTCAAATAAGTATACGGCCATAGGCCCAGAATAATGTACCGCTCATAGACCCAGAAATGGTCAGGACCGGCCCTGGTTATTAACCATGAGACGCATGCATTAACAACACAAGTTTACTACCGTGAAAGGATCGAATTAATAACAAGCGTATTAATCGACCGATTCTAGTATTAATCAATATATGAAACAAAACTAGTTGATCCTTTAAGTAATGCTCAAAATATTAATATGTAATAGGAATAGGAATTAATTAATATTCAAGGAAGAAGATTAAAGAAAATAACTCACAACTTATAATTCATTAAGCTTCAAAGTAGCAAAACCAAGATGGAAGAGTTTAGCTCCTCATTTGGAGACTAAACATGAAGAAAATATAAAGAAATAACTTGTCTAAACTGAGCTTAGAAGTATATGTGAATTGGTGATCTTTTGTGGGAAGGAAAGGGGTCTATTTATAGGGAAATAGAGCATGCAGGGTTGTGTACCCGATCAGGTATAGAAGGCTCCCGATCAGGTACACTCAGAAGCTTCCCAGAAGCTGAAAATTAGGGTCCTACCCGATCGGGTCTGTCGGTCACCCGATCGGGTATGACAATCGAACATGGCCAAAATCTTTCCCGTATGTTGCTTGGTTCCCGGGTTGATCCGATTTGATTTTTCAGAAGGGTACCCGACCGGGTATAGGTCATACCCGACCGGGTACAGACCAAAAAACGAGATCTTCACTTTTTTTTCTTGCATTTTTGCACCTTCCTTCCACTTGTGATGTTCACCAGTGGTTCCCAAAGTATTCTTGGACCTGTTTGAGCTCAGAATAAACCTAATCTAAACAAATTACAAATATTTTACAAACTAAACTATTACACCAAAAGTGTGTAATTTTCAAAGTAACAATCGCTCTAAACTAATTAAAAACACAAATATAAACATGGAAATTGCATGAATGTGAACTCCCCCACAATTAGTTTCTTTACTCGACCTCGAGTAAAACCAAATGTTTACACAATGTCCATCAAAAGATCATGAGTTCATAGATAGGAAGAAATAAGGAACTAAAACCACCAAGTATTGTAAATGAGTTTATAAGACAACATTTCATTGGGTTTAATGGTCTTCTATGCTCCTTGCTTCTTTTTCTCTTCTTCTTCTTTTCTTCTTTTCTTCTTTTCTTCTTCTTCTTCTTCTCCAAGAGATAATGTCCTGCAAAAAACAAATTTTTCTCTCATATCTCTCATTTTGCCTAGGAGCCTTTTCAGGTTTTCATCCTAGCATCTCTTTTCTTTTTCTTTCCTTACCACTCACTCATCATTTTTTTTTGTAAGCCCTTGTTGCTTAGATTGCCCTTTTGGGTTTTCAACCTAACTAGCATTTCATTTCTTTTATTTAATATTATTTTGTTTTTTTGTGAACAACTAATACAAGAAAATAATGCTTAGTACAAGGTAAAAATAAAGGGAATGTACATACCAAGAGATGGATCTCCCTCCCCCACACTTGAATCATGGCACTATCCCTAGTGCCCGCTTTCTCCGCCATAATAGCCTCCTTCAAAGCCGCCCCTGTGCATGTCATCAACGCCTCCCTCTCCCATGGTAGTGTCCCCGCCATCATAACCACCCCCACCGGAACTAGAGCCACCAAAATTACCCCAATCGGAGGGGTTATACCAAGAAGGTGCCGGTGGTGGTGAGGTCATAGATGAAAAACCGGCTAGGTTGGACATGTAGGCATATGTGGGCCCATACATCCTCCGGTAATCTTCTTCATACCGTTGCATGTCGGCGGTTCTTTGTTCCTCCATTCTTTTAAATGCCGCTCGTTGTTCCGCCCGAAAGTCATCAAATTGCCGGTCCCTTTAATTTCTTGTTGCTCCTCCCGGTAGTGGCCTATCTCTTCTTGAAGTTGGGCAAATTGGCTCCCCATTTTTGTGTAATCGAGGCTCATTGTTTGAAAACCGGCTAGGAGGGATTGTTGACCCGCCAATAGTTGTTGGAAGAAGTCTTGTGGTGGCGGGTTTTGAGGGATGTCAGAGATATCATGTTGGACATTTTCATGTCCTTGATTCTCGGCTTGGTCGGGTTGATGCTCGGGTTGGTGTTCGGGTGGATTAGCTTGGGCTTGGAGGTGTGGTGGAATGTTGTTTGGGAGGAGGTAATGGGGGATCTCAAAAGTGGCCATTTTATACCTAAGTTTAGGTAATTCATCACAAGGGAGGGGGGAATATTTGGTGGGCTCGGGGTACTTCATGTGCCACTTGTAACGTTGGTTTCCATTGTGGTCTTTGTTGCCCAAGGAGATTAAACCCGCATTGGATAACCATCCAATGTGTATCAAGGATTCGGGCGATATTGGATCATTAGAAGTGTAGCCAAATTTGGATAGCAAATGCATCACTACACCCCTTACCACAATATTCCCGGTTTTCTTACATGCCTCTTTGAAGTGATCCCACATTAAATTGCAAAGGTTATATTCCGTGGGTCTATGAAAAAGGGCTAGAGTGAGTACAACCACATCCCCATCCGAGTATGGTGATTGTTGGGGCGACCAAGCAAAGAATTGCACAAAAATTTTAGGAATATCCGGATAAGGGGATGTTGAACGTGACTAATGGACAATTTAGACGCGTTCACCTTCCTTTCTCCGGTCATTTTTGACCATAAAGTGTGCCCGTCAAGTGTGCTCTCCGGTATCCCCCTTTCATGGGGCGTGGGAATGCCGAAGTGTTTCGCAAACTCACGTCTCGTTATTGAGTATTCGTTGTTTAGCCAACGAAACGTGAGTTTGTCGTAGAGGAACTCCGCCGGGTCCTCATGTAGAACAACTTTAGCCGAACTCATCACCTCATAAATCACTTTGTCAACACCATTATATTTCATATCAAAGATCAAATTCATCTCCAATCTAGCAAATAATTCCCTCATTCCATCTAACAAGCCTAGTTGTTCAAGAGCATTATGACATAGGAATCTAGAATGAACTACTTGCCTTTTTATGATGGCCAAAAATCGCTTGCGGTGATCTCCCAGCCCAAATCGGATGGTCTCATACCCCGGAATTGGTCCTCTAGCCGTTGAGCTCTCCGGTTGGTTCCTCTTTGGTGCCATTCTTGCCCAAATGTGGAGCTTGAATTCGAACTTGGGGTTTTGGGGGTAGGTTTTCGGATTTTTAGGGAGAGGGGGAGATATGGTGATTTTTGGGTATGAGGTTGGAGAGGAGGGTGAGGGGAGTGTTTTGGTGGTGGTTTGATGAATTTTGGTTGAGTATTGGTGGAGATATGAAAGCTTGAAGGTTCAAAAATGGGAGATTTGGGGAGAGAGGTTCGAATTTTTGGGATTTGGGGAAGATGAAGTGACCGAGAAAAGGTCTGATTGAGGTTAAAAGTTCGGGTAGCCCGTCAGACCCGATCGGGTATGCTTGTTGTTTGTCTACTCCGGGGTCGGACCCGATCGATTATGCGTGCCACGCGATCGGGTAAAACTCGCCGAAGAAAATCTTTGAAAATGATTTAATTCACCCGATCGGGTGATGACAATACCCGACCGGGTATTTCGCCGATTTTCAAAACCTCGCTCCAGGGGTTTGCACCCGATCAAGTTTGGGGGTACTTGATCGGGTCTTATAATTCAAACTAAAGGTTTATATTTCTTCGAATTATACCCGACCGGGCCTTAGAGGTACCTGATCGGGTACTCTCCTTGTTTGTAGCCCTGACTCGATCGGGTTGAGGGAAATTTGCTCCTCAACTCACCCTTTTTCATATGTACCCGACCGGGTTGCTTGATGAGACCCGATCGGGTACAATACCCTGGGAGGTGATTTTGTCTATTTTCATCCTCTTTTTGGCATGGATCCGAACGGGTAAGTGACGATGACCGATCGGAGGTTTTTCGGGGCTTTGAAAACATGATTTTTCCCTTATTTTCTTTTGAGAATCCCCCCCCCCCATTCTCCCAAAGTTGACATTCGAAAACAAGAATTTGAAAAGAAAAATTGAAAAATGTGTACCTTGGCTTGGGTTGCCTCCCAAGAAGCGCCTTAGTTAACGTCGCGGCACGACGTTATTTTTATTTTATTTTTCAGTTTTTATGTGGGATCATGAACATCCCTTTTCTCCGAATTCAAGGCCCTGTTTGGCCATGTTTCAATTTTATCTTTGGCCCTTTTCCAGCAAGACCGGTTTTTTATTTTTGTTACCACCTCAAGTTCAGGTGGTTTCAACTTATTTTCAAGAGGTTCGATGAACGGTGGTTGATTTAGTATTTCCCCAACATCAAAGATTGGTTCAATTTTTTCTTCAAATGGGGAGTGATGTTTAATAGAATTATAAATGTTATATTCTATTTTCTTTCCATCAAATTCCATAGTTAAAAATCCGCTAGAAACATCAATTTTTGAGTTAGCGGTTTTTAAAAATGGTCTCCCCAATAAAATAGGGACTTCATGTTTATCACTCTCCATTTCAAGTACGTAAAAATCTGCAGGGAAAACTAGATCACCTACCGATACAAGTACGTCTTCCACTAGCCCTTTTGGAGAAACACTTGACCTATCGGCTAGTTGGATTATGACACTGGCTTCTTTTAAAGGTCCAAGTTCCAAAGAATTGTAAAGAGTATAGGGGATCACATTAATTGATGCCCCTAGGTCCAACATGGCCTTAGAAGAAATGGTGTCTCCTAGCTTGCATGGTATAGTGAACATGCCTGGGTCAGTGCATTTTTGTGGAAGTTTCTTTTGGAAAACTGCCGAGACATGTTCACTAACTTTAATTTTTTCTTTTCCTCTTGAGTGGTGTGTCCTCTTGACTGTGCATAATTCTTTAAAGGATTTAGCAAATCGAGGGACACTTTTTATTAATTTGAGGAGTGGAATATTTACCTCGCACTTGGCAAATGTCTCGTACATGTCTTTGTTGTTTTTCAGCGGCCTTATCTCCCTTAATGCTTCGGGAAATGGGGGTTGTGGTTCGTATGATGCCAATGGTGGACTCTTTGTGGTCATCTCCCCCAGTTGATCTTCCTCCTCAACTTCAACCAGTTCCTCTTCAGCCTTCTTCCTTTGGACTTCTTTTCCTTCCAACTGTTTTCCGCTTCTCAACATGATTGCATTAACATGTTGTCTTGGATTTTGTTCCGTTTGAGAAGGGAGTTTTGATGACTCTTTTGCTTCTAGCCTGCTCACGGCTCCGGCTATTTGACTCATTTGATTTTCCAGATTTGAAATGCTGGATTTGGTCTCATTTTGAAATTGTACCATGTTTTGTTGCATGGTAGTTACGCTAGAGGCAAGATTCCGAATCATGTCCTCCGTGGACATGTTAGAGTTTTGGCCTTGATAATTTGGGAAAGGTTGTTGGAATGATTGATTTTGTTGTTGTTGAGGGTTCCCATATCTTAAATTGGGATGATCTCTCCACCCCTGATTATAAGTGTTAGAGTGTGGGTCGTACCTCTTTTGTTGATGTCCTTGAAAACCCAAGGCGTTGACTTGTTCTTCTTGGAGAGTTGGGCATGAGTCGGTAGGATGCCCTTGTTGTGTACATATGCCGCAGACCTTGACCTCTTGGGTTCTAGGATTTAAGAGAAAATCCTTAACCAAAGAAGTCAAGCCGGCAACTTGACTTTCCAAAGATGAAGATGATTCCGCCACGGCAACTTTACGGGTTGAGGATCTCCCGTTGTAATGCCTAGAGTTCTCGGCCAACTCAGAGAGGAGATTTCTTGCTTGAGAAGGGGTTTTGTTCACAATGCCCCCTCCGCATGCCGCATTCACCATTCGCCTATCGTGTTCCGCAAGACCATCATGGAAGTAGAGGATGAGGTCTTGCTCCGTGTACCCATGGTATGGGCAACTGGCGCAAAGCTTTTTGAAGCGCTCCCAATATTCGTAAAGTGATTCATCATCACCTTGTTCGATATTGCTGATTTGCTTCTTTAAAGATGATGAAATGGAAGCTGGATAATACCTTTCCAAGAAGCATTTTTTCATGGCCGCCCATATGTCTATACTTCCCGAAGGAATGTAGAAAAGTCAATCCTTTGCGGTGTCCTTCAAGGAGAATGGAAAAGCTCTGAGCTTGATTTGCTCCTCCGTTGGGGCACATGCTCGTGCATACAATATGAAACTCCGAAAGATGTTTGTTCGGATCTTCCCCCCTTAGGCCATGGAAGGATGGCAAAAGATGAATGAGTCCTGATTTGAGCTCAAATGTATTACCCTCATCAAGAGTGAGGAAGGTAATACATAGCGGTTGTTGATTCAGGTTTGGAGCCGTGAGCTCCCTCAATGTTCTTGTTTCTTGAGCCATGGTGATTGGCTCTTCAGATTCGCTAGAGCTAGAGCTAGCGTTTGAGGATTCCTCCGAGGGTGTGTGCGGAAATAAATTTCTCAACCTCTCGAAGGCTTGTTCTATTTCGGGGTTTGCTTGATAAGTGATTTCGTTTATTGAACGATATCTGACCATATACTTCACAAAGCTCAGAAAATAGAAGAAGAAGAAGAACTCTTTATATTTTAATCAATTATTATTATTTTTTATTTTTCTTGAAATAAAATAAAAATAAAAATAATTGCCTCTCCCCGGCAACGGCGCCAAATTTGACGTGCACTTTGTCGTGTATGCACTCAAAATAATAATCAATACGACACTAATACGTAGTATAGTGTAGTAAGGTTCGTATCCACAGGGAAAGGAACACTTCTCTTTTTATAGAATTAGAAATAAGTAACAAAGGAGGTTTTTATGATTGGTTTATGAACTTAAATTATATTTAAACACAAAGATGAACGAGTTATGTGGTTTAATTAATGAGAAGAAGACTTGGCTTTGCTTTTATCCACTTAATGAAGTGTTCGTCGATCCCGGTTATATCTTTAACTATCTTCCTCTCGAATACTCAATCGAGGAGTATATCCAATTCATCGAGGGTAGTTATTAATAACGAGACGCGTTCATTAATAAAACTTACTACCGAGTTAATATAGAACACGCGCCATATATTCACTTGATAGTAGCAATAAAATAGAGATGAAAACGATTGAGATTGATAACCTCAACACAAGCGGTTTATCGGTTTAATCAATATAATTAATTCCCCTTAGGTTATTAACCATGAGACGCATGCATTAACAACCCAAGTTTACTACCGTGAAAGGATCGAATTAATAACAAGCGTATTAATCGACCGATTCTAGTATTAATCAATATATGAAACAAAACTAGTTGATCCTTTAAGTAATGCTCAAAATATTAATATGTAATAGGAATAGGAATTAATTGATATTCAAGGAAGAAGATTAAATAAAATAACTCACAACTTACAATTCATTAAGCTTCAAAGTAGCAAAACCAAGATGGAAGAGTTTAGCTCCTCATTTGGAGACTAAACATGAAGAAAATATAAAGAAATAACTTGTCTAAACTGAGCTTAGAAGTATATGTGAATTGGTGATCTTTTGTGGGAAGGAAAGGGGTCTATTTATAGGGAAATAGAGCATGCATGGTTGTGTACCCGATCGGGTATAGAAGGCTCCCGATCGGGTACACTCAGAAGCTTCCCAGAAGCTGAAAATTAGGGTCCTACCCGATCGGGTCTGTCGGTCACCCGATCGGGTATGACAATCGAACATGGCCAAAATCTTTCCCGCATGTTGCTTGGTTCCCGGGTTGATCCGATTTGATTTTTCAGAAGGGTACCCGACCGGGTACAGACCACAAAATGAGATCTTCACTTTTTTCTTGCATTTTTGCACCTTCCTTCCACTTGTGATGTTCACCGGTGGTCCCCAAAGTGTTCTTGGACCTGTTTGAGCTCAGAATAAACCTAATCTAAACAAATTACAAATATTTTACAAACTAAACTATTACACCAAAAGTGTGTAATTTCCAAAGTAACAATCTCTTTAAACTAATTAAAAACACAAATATAAACATGGAAATTACATGAATGTCGCCGTTGCCGGGGAAATTATACCGATTCTAGTATTAATCAATATATGAAACAAAACTAGTTGATCCTTTAAGTAATGCTCAAAATATTAATATGTAATAGGAATAGGAATTAATTAATATTCAAGGAAGAAGATTAAAGAAAATAACTCACAACTTACAATTCATTAAGCTTCAAAGTAGCAAAACCAATCATTAAGAACTCTTTATTATTTTAATCAATTATTATTATTTTTTATTTTTCTTGAAATAAAATAAAAAGAAAAATAATTGCCTCTCCCCGGCAACGGCAACCACTGAGAAAACCAGCAGCATGTGGACGCAAGGCCATGGCGGGGATATCACCAATTTGATTCTCAGGGAAGCCCAAAAGAACCCTCGAATAATGAGGGAACTAGAAGATGTTATGCGCCAGATGGAGGATGAACACGATCCGGAATACACGGTGTACACAGCGGAGATAGAGCGTACATCCCCATCACCAATCCACCGCATGCAGTCGTTCGAGGAACATATTGGTGAGGGAGAGTCATCCTGAGCTTTAGCGCATACACGAATGGGTAGGGGAGGCCACATAAGATCAAACACACCTAGGCAGAGGCAGCACATCCCCACTGATTGAATCCCGTTCGTGCCCAAATACGGAGCACAGTTCAGGGAGGCAACTCCTATGATGAACCCAGTGGGCCAGAGGTTCCAGTATGTTGAAGGGGGTGGAGAACCTTTCAAACAAAGACGACGAGAAACAGCTACAGCCCATGCATGGAATGCCCCAGAATTTGTAGATATGAGGACACCACACCAAACGGCACAAGATGCGGCATTGGCCGCCATGCAGAGACAGATTGATGAGTTCGCTCGTCATCAAAACAGGACCCCCCCCCCCCCCCAACCCGTGTGGGGATAACTTCTCCATTCACAAGAGAAATCATGAACGCTAAGATCCAGAGGAACTGCAGGCCCCTGGTCGGCCTGGTTTACAAAAGGGTTGGAGACCCTAAGCTAATGCACATTTGATGAGTTACCAAGGTGGGCTAATGTTGTTGGGAGCCACTGATGAAGCCATCTCCAGGTTGGTTTTCAGCACACTCTGAGGCCCGGCTCAGGAATAGTTCAGCTAGGCTCGATCGGGAGTTTTGCCAAGTTGTACACCTAATTCTTAGTGCAGTTTGCATCAAGCGCCACCTCGAAACGACACTTCAGCTCTCACAAGTTTCCGCCAAGGGTCGAAGGAATCTCTCACCCAATTCTTGACAAGACGGAGAGACGAGACTCTGAAAGTTGAAAGTTTGACTGAATGTACCGGTATCACTCTTTTTACCAACGCTCTCCAGACCGGGGATCTGTATCGTGATTTAAAAAAGAATACAGACACTAGTTATGCTGAAGTACTAGACTGGGCGTGAAAGCATGCTGCCTTGGAAGAGGAGGTCATGATCAGGGACAAGGTCACTCCACCTGCTGCACCTATGAAATTGGTCGATCGGGTCCTATCCCAGCGGCCACAACAGTTCCAAAGCTGAAGCGCTTCACCCCGCTCGCCCTCTCAATAGCATCCATCCTTCATCATGAAAAGGATATCATCCCCTCCCGCCGTCAGATACTAAGGCCTTTATGGGGAGTGAGGATGCGTATTGTCAATATCACAAACGGAGGGGGCATGCGACCAAGCATTATCGTGCACTGCAGATCGCTGTTGAGGAACTTATCCAACACGGACATTTGGATACACATAATGTTGGAATAATTCGGCCGGATAAACCTGCAAAAAGAGTTCCTCAAGAAAAATAATCTAGCTCGAGACGCGTCAGACGTTGTCCTCAAGAAAGTATTTTCAACTATCGAAAATCTTTCCCCAAGATATAACGAGCTCTTCGGCGTAAGCCGGTAACAGAACAACGAGAGTGAAAATTATATTAATCCAGCAGAGTAATTTTGTGTGAGGGAGTTTTAGCTCGTATTTTTTATCTCAAGATGATATGTTATGTCCTAAGAAGCTCATGGGGATGGTCGGACATATATATACACAGGCAGTATGAACGTTGCTGGCAGCTAAAAAGTTAGTCTTTAATACCAACGTTCGTAGTAGTAAATACCATTAATGTTGAGAAGTAAAGTAGTGACTCCCACGTTCATGAGCATAATTAAAACTTTAAGGCTCAATCCAAAAAAAAATGAACGTTGTAGACCTCATGCCAGGTGAAAAAGTGGTGTGGCCATATTAAAATCATTTATTGAACATTTTGATTGCTGCTCAAAACAATATACATGTTCAGGTATATTAAGATTATAAACGTTGGAGCAAGTATTCTTGACACCACGTATTCTTTGTTTAAAATTCATTAAAAGTATTTTTTTAATAGAATATATATGAAAATATCGAGTTTATAAAATTGATTAATATAGTATCATTCATTTGAAATACTCTCAATATTTCCAACAATCCCCCACATATTTCAAATGAATTTTTTTAGATGTTAAAATTAGTTTAGAAAATTTCTGCTGGATTAAAGGAATGAGACTTTAAATTTGGTGTCCGTAGACTTGAACCAAACCGAGACGATTAAGTCTTAATAAACCGAGCATTTGGTGAAACGTATAGTTTATTGAACCAATAAGCTACTATTGGTAAATCAGGGTCTTAACGGTCGTGTCTCACCCCGCACAGTTTCTCGTTATCATGTCGTTGTGCGCCGTAAGGCCATGCGCGTGCTTGGTGTTCATGAATGCTCTATAAGTTTTGTCATGCTTCATGGAGGCGGCCCCACCTCACACTCAATCATCAAATGTGTAACGCTTTTGCACACCACCCTTAAGTTAAGGGTTATGATAATCATTAAGAGCTTTTAGCTCACCCTCTCGAAGAATGCGGTTTCTAGCCTATATCTCACATCATGGAAATGGACAATTTTAGTTAGGCTAGCAGAACTAAATGGAAGACTTGTCATTATCCATTTGAACTTGCTTCATGGGATCTCCAATCACACTAGTTGGGTTCTTATCCCCATTTGTTTCAAAGTGACAATAGTCCCAATTTCGGTTATATTATCTTTTTACATCCTAGGCTAATTCCTTCAAACTTCACAAAATTAATGGAAATAATTCCATTCTCAAACATCATTGCACCCATTTTTAAGGGTGAATGGATATCCATTATTTTAATCTATCTGATGTGAGTATACTCAAATGTCGTCATTGTATCCCGGCAATACAACGAATAACTCTCAATAAAATATAACATCAATGTGAATCTCTAGTACATCAAATAATTCTCAATAAAATATATACCAACATTGTACCATTATAATACAATGGATAATTCTCATATAACATCATTGTACCGCTCTACAACGGCTATTTCTCAGTAAAAGCTATCATCGTTGTATTAATATATAACAACAGATAATCTCAATCAAATATACCATAATTAATGGTACATCTTAAATATCTCAATAACCGCCTCAACGCAGTCTAATGATCCCCATTTAGGTTATTAGTATATTGGCTCAATCTTCCGACAACATAAACTATGTCGGGCCTCGTATGAAGTGTAATAAACATCCAATAATTTGGGAATACTCATATTGAGCTCAGGATCACCTCTATAATTTTTTTAGGTGTATATGAGAGTCATAAGAGATACTCACAGTAGTGACATCGAAATGTCCAAATCTCTTTAGAAGTTTTTCAGCATAATACTATCATCCTTCTTTATGACTTTCATACCCAAAATCACATATCATTCACATACAAGCAAGTAATAATGCACACAACTTTTCACATTTAGTGAAAACATACTTATCTACTTCTACTGAGGTAAAATCATAAATAAATAACACTACGTCAAATTTTCCATTCCATTATTTTGGAGCTTGTTTCAACCCATATAAAAATTTGATCAACTTACACGTACACTTAGTGTTCCTGACCAGTAACCGCATGACCGCCGGTTGCACCATATAAATTTCTTCCTCTAGCTCTCCATTTAAAAACACAATTTTAACATCCACTTGATGAAAAAAATTGTGAATAGAGTCGATTTCAGCTTATATGGCCCCAAGAAAAAATGTTTTTTTAAGAAATAGTTTCTGAATAAGTCAAAAATTCATCATTAATAAGATATGTATAAAAATCATTTCTGAATAGCTTCTAACTTCTTCTCAAAGAGAATATTCATCATTAAAAGAATAATTTTCTTTTAACGGATCACTATCACTAGATGGTTCATCATTAAAGGTTTCATTTCCTTGTAATGGATTATACTCACTATATGGTGTAGGGTTGGGTTCGGTTCTTGCGGTTCGGTTTTGACCTAAAACCAAATATAGAATTGAAGTAAAAAGTTCGGTTCGGTTTCGGTTCGGTTTTACACTCCAAAACTTGGAACCACGGTTCGATTGGTTCGGTTTGTTTCGGTTCGGTTTCGGTTTTTTCGGTTTTTTACCAAAAAATTCTCACTTGATTTAAAATTGATATAATACTTAGAGGGATCAAACATATTACATAAAGAATGCAAGCACAATACAATAAAAAATAAAATAAAAATGGGAAGAGATAAATATGTCTTGAATTATATGAGTATGCGAGATGGACAAAACTGTACATATTATTGATTTAATTTGTTTGTGAGTAGTTCGAAAAAAGTTCATGAATATATACGTTATATGTGATATAGTTGAGATGAATATTTATTGTTTTATCAATACAAAATCTTTAAGTTATCTAAAAATAAAAGTTAATTACTACTAATAACTGGTAAACACATATTATCATCATTCAATATAGCTACATTATTACAGACAATGTATGTGTAAATGAATTTATAAACTAAGTTAAATTAAACATAATACAAACATTGTTTCTCTAACACAAGAAAACCAAAGACTATTGATGATTTAAGATTAATTAGAATTAATATTTAACAATTAACATATAAATTTCATATTTTAAATAGTTCGGTTTTTTCGGTTCAGTTCGGTTTTGAAAGGTAAAAACCAAAACCGAACCAAACAACTTCGGTTCGGTTCGGTTTTTTACATTCGGTTTCGGTTTCTTAGCAGTTCGATTTTATTTGGTTGCGGTTCGATTTAATTTGATTCGGTTTTCGGTTTTCAGTTTTTTGGACCCAGCCCTAATATGGTGCAACGGTCTTGTGCTCAAATTTCAAAGGACACACATTTTTAAAAAAAAAATCAGCATTTTTGTTTCAACACGTATATATAGATAATCATATATGCATCATTTAGTGTGTACACATTCTCCAAAAAGGATCACATTAATATCAACAATAATATAGCTTAAAGTATTGCACATTTACACACTATTTCTTTCATTAAGAAAAAATATATATATATGATCCACTGTTTCAATTTATGCAAAAATAGCCAAGAGTTATAAAGCTCATTTTCGCTCAATGAGACAAGTAATAATAATTTGACTAAGCACCCCCACAATTTTAGATATTTAAAAACAGGTCCATAGCCCTTCTAAAATTCACAGAAATCATTAAATAAAATATATGTGTCCACTCCATCCGATCTAACTCTCTTAATTGATTTTTCTACCTCAGATTTATACACTAAAGATTTATCAGAAGCCTCATTTTTATTTGTAAGCACTTAAACGTTAGTGTATCTAGAAAAATCATCTATAAAGGTGACATTTTGTTTTCACCTCTAATCGTGGGAATTTTTAAATCACCTAAATCCGTGTGGATTAAAATATGCAATTCCGATTCCATACATGTAGAGGGAAAAGATTTTTTAGTTAGTTTAGATTTAACACAAACATCATGTTTTTCTAGTGTCATTTCTTTTTTTTTACTAGAAATCAAACAGACTCATTTATCATTTTAATATATGAATTACTTGCACGTCCTAGTCTAGCATTCCAAACATCGTAAGAGTCAATCAAATAAGCAGAAGCAACATCATGCAATAATTCACAATTACTAAGCACAAAAAGTCCATTCTTACAATAGTCATTTCCTATAAAAACATCATTTTTGGTCATAACAAATTCGTTACAACCAAAAGTAACTTTAACCCAACTTTTCCCAAAAGAGAAATAGAAACTAAATTAGTTCGGATCTCGAGCACATAAACACGTCATTTAGTGATAAAGTTTTCCCCGATGTGAGATTAAGAAGAACTTTCCCTTTTCCATGCACCTTAACGGTTTTTGAGTCCGCTAGGTACACGAGCTCTTCGTCATCTCCTATAATAGTATAGAAGGTAAAAGCATTTTTGTTTTTACAAATATTATGGTAGCCCCGGAGTCTACCACTCACTCATTCACATCATTAGTTTTACAACTATGAGAAACAAACGCAATAAAATTATCATCACTACAAATTAAGTTTAAACTAGATTTTAGTGGGTTGTTGTTTTTCATAGTTGTCATTTTATCACTAAATAAACGAATAACATTTTTCTTAAAAAGTGGAGTTAAAGTATGACTTATTGTAAGTAGGAGAGTGGAGAGACTAACCATTATACGTAGAAGACTTTTGTGAACGTTTATCCGATTAATACGGCTCCCTATGCGGGTGTATCACAGCCTACTTCGCAGCGCACATGTAAAGATCAGGGCCGTCTAATGAATTTAGAGGCCCCGGTTCTAAGTGCAAATTTGAGGCCCCACATATAAATAAAAATAAATCACATATAATAACAAAGTCATAAAGTTCTTTAAAAAACAAAGTTATAAACTTCAACAAAATTAATTGTTCAAGTGTTCAAGGGAGAATAGAATCAATCCTCAAATAATAGAAGAGTAATACTGTAATAAAGAAGATGTAATTCGTACAAACCTCAAACTGCGACTGGCTTGGTTGCCGCTGCGGTGAAGTGAAACTACGGAAAAGAGCCAAAGGAAGGCCGAAGGCCAAGTGGTGGTCCGGTGAAGCTGGCGGGCCAAGCGGTTGAAGAATGACTGGAATTCTGAAAATCTGGAATGAGGCGGCAGTGCGGCACCGGCAGAAATCAGAATCGCAAAAAGAATAAGCGGAGAAGTCGGCTGTATTGCGTATTTGCGTTAACCTAGCGTCCTAGATTTTGGGGTGAAAGAGGCGGAAGACTGGAACAGTAGCGTCGTTTAAGTCTTTGAGGCAGCCTCTAATTGTTGTTGTTATTATTTATTTATTAATATTATATCATATAATTATATAATAATACTATTACTAAAAAATTGGGGGGGGCCAAAATTGTGGGGGCCCAAAATTGTGGGGCCCTGTTCCAACTAACCTAATGAACCGACTAAAAAACGGGCCTGGTAAAGATAGCTTAGCCCCGATGAGTGCGACAACAACGCCTTGTACTGAGACCATATGTGCAGGCATATCCGACGCCAAATACTTTCTTGAGATTGTTGGAATAATTTGGCCGGATAAACTTGCAAAAAGAGTTAGAAAAATAATTTAGCTCGAGACGCGTCAGACGCTGTCCTCAAGAAAGTATTTTCGACTATCGAAAACATTTCCCCAAGATATAACGAGCTCTTCGGCGTAAGCCGGTAACAGAACAACGAGAGTGAAAATTATATTAATCCAGCAGAGTAATTTTGTGTGAGGGAGTTTTAGCTCGTATTTTTTATCTCAAGATAATATGTTATGTCATAAGAAGCTCATGGCCGGACATATATACACAGGCAATATGAACGTTGCTGGCAGCTAAAAAGTTAGTCTTTAATACCAAAGTTCATATTAGTAAATACCATTAATGTTGAGAAGTAAAGTAGTGACTCCCACGTTCATGAGCATAATTAAAACTTTAAGGCTCAATCCAAAAAATCGAACGTTGCAGACCTCATGCCAGGTGAAAAAGTGGTGTGGCCATATTAAAAATCATTTATTGAACGTTTTGATTGCTGCTCAAAACAATATACACGTTCATGTACATTAAGATTATAAACGTTGGAACAAGTATTCTTGACACCACGTATTCTTTGTTTAAAATTCATTAAAAGTACTTTTTAATTGAATATATATGAAAATATCTAGTTTATAAAATTGATTAATATAGTATCATTCATTTGAAATACTCTCAATATTTCCAACACATAAAACATCTCTAGAGAACAAATAAATACTCTAGGATCCTTTACATGGAAATCACATGAGTGCATCCAACAACACCAAGAGCACGACTATATGTAACAATTATGTCAATACCAAACATCAATATAGAAAGATCATTACAATCATTTTACTAATACAAATATCATCAAAATGAAGCAACTCATGCAGTGTTTACCTTCTCATTTGGAAGAGCAACACATCTTGTAATACTTAGCCTCTACAAAGTCACATTCTATTCAATTCTTAAAGAGAGGATATAGGAATAAGATAGAATAAGAAAGAAAAAAATTAGATGCGAAATTCTAATAAATTTCTTTCAATGCACTCTAATAAGCAATAATATAGGGACTCATAATTCATGAGTTTTGTTTGACTAAAACGCACAACCTAGTGATGACAGCTCTCCAAATATTAAAGCCCGAACAATATGTTGTAAGTGTATCCTAGGTTTGTATTATGACCTATACGACTTGAAAGGCGACAAAAATACTTTTATTATTTCATGAGGCATGCACATGGAATCTTAAAGGCCATAGTACAAACTAGACAACTACTAAGAGTGCCAAACCTAATTTTATAATCATTGAATGATGAATTTCAAAAGTTCAACAAATAAGGGCTCGTTCAATCTCCCTCTCAGTTTTTAGTTTTTTATATTATGATTTAAAAAGGTATATGATGTATATCTCTATAACTAACTCAAAAGTAACTGTACGTATAATACTATGTTAATTTTGAAAACTGAAAATAGCTTCTTCTGTTTTTCATAGATTCGTTTGTGTAAAAAAAACATAAAATGGTACCTAATGAGGCCCTAAGAAAAGGGTAAATATTGGTGAAACCACTGAAACCCAAACCTATTATTTGCTACGGAGTACATTAGTAGTGTTAAAGTCAATTATTCTAGACTTTAGAGGCACACAAACAAGAGCAACGGGCATGCTTAGCTCATGAGGGTAAGTCATTATGAAGGCAACTATTTTGCTAATGAAGAGGCAACTGCAACTTCTCCAGGTCCTAGATCACTGGTACACTTCTCATCTGGAAAATTTCCAGTCAATACAACTAATCTGACAAACAAAGCCAAGAAAAACATTTTCACACAACAAAATAAAGGATTGGCAAAATTCTTGCCCCTTTTCGCAAAATAAATTTTGGTCTACTCATATGCAGGAAATTGGACAACAGCAGCAAATGTTAGTAATATGTCTCTGCTGATAGTTCCAGATACACTAAGTCTCAACTAAAACTGAAAGTGAATGATAACAAAATAAGGAAAAGGAATACATTCCATGCTGTCGAAGAGTGCTTTCTTGTGCTAGGTCTACCATGTGAAAATAGCTCTTGGCAACAACATAAGAGCCTAGCTGTAGCCAAATTAGAGATGATAAGAGGATTTCCACTACAACAAAGCTTATGTTCGTCAAATTTGTGAAAAACGTTCAAGATAGAAGTGATTCGTAAATCGTATTCACACCTGTTCGAAAGTCCGGTCGGGTTAGTCTGCGGATTGCAAATTCCCTAGATTGGAAAGCCGATAAAGTATAACAAAAATTGAAGTGAAAGTAAAATGCTGAAAATCTCAAACACATACGTGCAAATCAGAAAGTGTTAGAAAATACAAGAGGTTGTTGGTATATGAATATGTTAAGTGATTTTAGTGAGATGTAGTGTAGAGGAGGTGTTTTAGAACAGAGCTCTTGTCTCTAGAAAAGATATATTGTATTGATGTTTCTTGGTTTGTTTGGTGAGCAAATGAGTACAATGAGTCCTATTTATAGGAGCTAGAGGATCATTCTAGATCCTTATTAAATACTAGGATTCTAGAGTATTCTACTTCTATTTAATCTAGACTCTCCTTAAGAATTCTCTAGTAGAGAATTCTCTAGAACCTTTTTAGCCATAACTTTCTAGAACATTTATAGATTTAACTACATAGAATATTCTAGATAAATGCATCACTATTTAATACTCCTCCTTGATGCATTTGTCGGTGACTCCGAGCATTCTTCTCAGAAACTGGAATCTGTCTCTTGGCAGGGCCTTCGTGAAAATATCTGCCAATTGTTCTTCTGTTGGGCAGTACCTCATCTCAATATGCCCCTTTGCTTGGACATCTCTCAAGAAGTGATACTTGATATCGATGTGCTTAGTGCGATTGTGCTGAACTGGATTTTTAGCCATCGCAATAGCTGATTTGTTGTCGCAAAATATCGCAGTCGCAGAACTTTGTAATTCTCCCATGTCTTCTAATATTCTTTTTAGCCATATAGCTTGGCATGCTGCTCCGGCTGCTGCAACATACTCGGCTTCGGCTGAAGACAGTGCAACAGAATCTTGCTTCTTTGATCCCCATGAGGAAATTCCCGAACCCAGCTTAAATGCGTAACCGGAGGTGCTTTTCATGTCATCTTGAGATCCAGCCCAATCACTGTCGCTATATCCACTTAGTCGTGAGTCAGGACTTGTTTTGTACCAAATACCATAATTGATAGTTCCTTGTAGGTACCTAAGGAGTCTCTTTGCCGCTCCATAATGAGTCTCAGTTGGACTTTCCATGAACCTCGAGAGCAAGCTTGTAGCATACATTATGTCCGACCTCGTAGCCGTTAAGTAGAGTAGACTCCCAATCAAACTCCGGTAAATGGTAGCATCCGTTGGCTTTGACCCATCTTCTTTCTTTAATTTCTCATTAGGAACCAACGGAGTAACGACGGCTTTGCAGTCTTGCATTTTGAACTTCTTTAGCATGTCCTTAATATATTTTTCTTGAGATAAGAAGATGCCTTCTTCTTCTTGACTTATCTCCATGCCAAGGAAGTAATGCATTAATCCCAAGTCACTCATCTCAAAGGTGTTCATCATGTCTCTCTTAAATTCTTCAATTAATTTTGAATTATTTCCCGTGACAATTAAGTCATCAACATATAGAGAGATGATGAGAATGTCAGTTTTACCTTGGGATTTGATGTATAGTGTAGCCTCGTTCTTGCTCCTCCTGAACCCTTGACGGGTGAAGTATCCATCAATCTTGCTATACCAGGCTCGTGGAGCTTGTTTGAGCCCGTAAAGTGCTTTCTTTAGACGAAGAACTTTTCCTTCTTCTTTGATGAATCCTTCTGTTGCTCCACATACACTTCTTCTCTTAGTTCTCCATTTAGAAAGACTGGTTTAGCGTCTAGCTGATAAATTTTCCATTTCTTTTGAGCTGCAAGAGTTATGAGTGTTCTTATTGTGTCCATCCGGGCAACTGGTGCAAACGTCTCTGTGTAGTCAACTCCCGGTATTTGAGCATACCCCTTTGCAACCAGTCTTGCCTTATGCTTCTGAATTGAGCCATCGGGGTTCAGTTTTGTTTTGTACACCCATTTGACTCCAATAACCTCCTTGTTAGAAAATACAAGAGGTTATTGGTATATGAATATGTTAAGTGATTTTAGTGAGGTGTAGTGTAGAGGAGGTGTTTTAGAGTAGAACTCTTGTCTCTAGAAAAGATATATTGTATTGATGTTTCTTGGTTTGCTTGGTGAGCAAATGAGTACAATGAGTCCTATTTATAGGAGCTAGAGGATCATTCTAGATCCTTATTAAATGCTAGGATTCTAGAGTATTCTACTTCTATTTAATCTAGACTCTCCTTAAGAATTCTCTAGTAGAGAATTCTCTAGAACCTTTTTAGCCATAATTTTCTAGAACATTTATAGCTTTAACTACATAGAATATTCTAGATAAATGCATCACTATTTAATAGAAAGAAGTGAGGCAGTCAAACAACGATTCGGCGAGCAGCGAAGCAAGACAGGGAGATGCCGCAGAGGTCGGATACGGGAGACCAGAGAGCGCAACCATCGCAAGGAAGCAGGGGAACAATCGCGCTGGTCTGTCTCTTCTACTTGACTATTTCAGTTCGATTGATGGTGAGTTCGTGAGGATGGAGGAACAAGAAGGAATGAGGAGAAGGACTGCCAGGAATAGACGATTAGTACACTCTCGATTTGGTTTTTGATTTACGATTTAGGTTATTTTTTAAATAGAAAACTAAAAGTGAAAAATAGAAAGTTTTAATTGAAAAAAGGAAAAATTGACAAGAATAATCCCACCTTTCACGGTTCTTTTCATAATAATCCCACCTTTACATAATCCCAAAATAATCTCACCTTTGCACCTCATCTTCTTTCATTGGACCCCGACCAAGATTTTTACGTTTTTTTTAAATCATATAAATAATTTCAACTTTCACTTCTTTATTATATGTTTATTATAATTGTGAGATTATTTATATAAGATTTCCAAAGAAAGGTAAAAAACATGATCAGGGTCCAATGAAAGAAGATGGAGTGCAAAGGTGGGATTATTTTGGGATTATGTAAAGGTGGGATTATTATGAGAAGACCAGTGAAAGCTGAGATTATTCATGTCAATTTTTCCTTGAAAAAAAATAATGAGGAGACATAAATGAAATAGAATGGAGAAAGTGATTCATCCAGGTAATTTCCACTATTAATTTTGTGTGCATGATATAACACATTTTATATTATAACACACTTTATAGTGCTCATGTTAAGACACAGGATTCTATCATAAAAGGTCAGCCTGATAGAAGGATGAGTCAAAATTTTATTGTTTTATAGTTTTTCGTTGTAGGACAAATACTTTAACACACCCCCTCAGTCTAAATCGGGCTAGACAATGTCGGGCGTGTAAATGGGCCAAACAGATCTTTAACAAACTTTCATTAATTATGAGTGCTAAACAAGTAATCAAACCACAACCAAACTTAGCTCTGATACCATGTTTAAACATGGGATTTCATTCCAAAAGGTCAATTTAATAAGAGGAGTAGCCCAAAGTCTTATATAGTATTCCGATGTGGGACAAATACTTGAAGAGCCCATTATAAATTTGTGAATCATAATACACACTTGATCCCAATAATTTATATTTAAGTATAGTTTAAGAATGTATAAAGCACTTTCACATATTTGCACCCCCTGATTTGCATGTTTGCACAGGCAATTCATTTTAAAAAATGCAATTTGTATAAATTATAGTCATCATATTACTTAGTCATTATAAATAATCTATCTTGAAATAATATAAATAAACTTTTGGATATGGAAAAATTCTTTGTCAAGATCTTTTGTGCATCATATGAATGAATTACTAGGAAAACATTTTACTAAAAAAAGAAATTTTATAAGAGTTTGAATCGGGGCATAAGGTGTTATTTCCCAAGTATTTCTTAACACATTTCGATGTTAGCTTGCCATTCCAGTTCAAGGCGCAGTAATACTTAAACATCACTTATTATGTCACGATTGTAAATAAAAGTCAAAAACAGTCGGTGTGGTTGATTTGTTGTTGAAAAAACTGTTTGTAGTCACGGTAACCTTTACGTGATTATGTCAAAAGTAACCAATTGATGAGTGATAAAAAATTATGTTCCAAACAATGACAGAGAAACAAAAAATGAAATCGAGATTGATGTGTAATGTGTATTAATAAGTGTTTCATAACATTTAGAATGAAATCTAATGTGTTTTCAAATTATATTTGTACTACGTGTAATCATTGGTAAATCACTACATTTTTTATAATATTCGTAGAACAAATGGAAAAATATGCCATCAACAAATTCAATAGCTGCTCCCGACCTCTTTCAGGTTTGAAAGCAGCCCTTATTCCATTCATTCCATCAACAGCAGAGTAACCGTTTATAAAAAACTACTCAGTAATTGTTTGCCGAACATTAAATTGGGTATTAAATTTAAAATTGACAAAAATGGATAGTCTATTAAATTTAAAACTTGCCGAACATCGTTCATTTTATTTTAATTAAATTACTCCGTAAATAACAAGGACAAACTAGTCATGCTAGGGTTAATTATAGGGGTGCGTCATTTCACAATTTGAAACCTCACAATTTCAATCAAAGTGTCTTCTTTCCCATTTCACAGTTCACTTTCTTGAATTCAAGATGAACACTCTCGAGGTGAGCTTCAAAGCTCTGAAGGAAAAGATGAACGATGAAAGCCTTGTGTTTGTGGCCGCCTGCTACTCTGCTGAAGCAAGCCGCCTGCCATTTTCAATCGACAACGAACACGTGCAGTGGGAGTGGGCGAAAGTCTCACATATGGCGAATTGACCGATGTGTGGGAGATGAAGCAGTTAAGGGTCCCAACCCTATGAGGATTTCTCTATCTAGTACCTCTGCAGAATGTGGGGCGCCTGTATGAAATAGCTACCACCTTGTCTTCTCCTCCACCAGCTTCGTCAAACCCGTCAGCTTCCTCAGACCCACTAGCTTCCTCAAACCCGCTAGCTTCCTCTTATTGGCTTCTGTGGTCTACAGGAGGCTTTATGGTCTGTTTGGTGCTAAAAAGGTATGGTATGATAGAATAGTGCGTCAATTTTCTCAAAGACTTCAACACCACAATGGAGCTTACGTAAAAAGCTATACAGGGTTTCAAGAAATTAGTTTCAAGAAATTAGTTGTAATCCTTGATTGTATATTTTGTCTAATCCTGCTCTCCCAAACAAACCTTCCCACCACACCTCTTCTTCTCCCCACGTCCATTTGTATTTTCTTTTTGTTATAAACAAAGTGGATGAGTTCATGTACATTTTATCCATGCTTTTGTTATAATACGAAGTATGTAGTGTAATGTGATGATGATGATGATGGGTCACTGTTTAGATGAGAAAATTGGTATTGTCGTCTTCCTTCCAAGGTCTTAATTGGTGGAGTAAAACAACTGGATTTGAAGTCATTAACCATTGACAGGTGTTATGGGGGTGGAGGATGTTGAACATTTAGTTTTGTTGATGACTAACCATACGGAAACAAGAGATGAAACTACTCTATCTCTGATACGGGTTCTATCAGAACCGTGGACAGAACTGTTCTAGGATTCTTGCATCTATGTGTTTAAAGTATATGTGGGTTGTCTTGCATGCATAAAATGATTTTTATAAGTTATTCTTTCTGAAAATGAATTCTTCCTTTTATGATACACGAGCATAAATTAAATTGACTTGCATAAACCAAATATGGAAGGCATCCTTACTTACAAATGATTTATGACCGTAGCCTGCCTTGTATGGAAATATTTTCAAGAAGCTTGGAAAGTTGTCTTGCTATTAGTGGACCGTAGCCTTTTAAAATTGATTCAAAAAATCTTCTTATTTAAATGAATATTTTTTGAGATGTTGACTTCTCTGAATGATCCGTTTGCACGTCTATTTATGATAAGTGTATAAAATATCTTGGTAGCAATTATTTTTGTGCAAACCAATCTCTATGCACGGATAAGGATCTAGCTCTCAAGATGGAAAGCTTTTTCAAAATACAACAAGGCAAGAATCATTTATACAAGGAAGGGTCCAAAGGACTCATCTCAAGCGACCTATATATTCGAGCAAGCAAAAAAAGGGTGTGCTTGACGAGAGAAAAATAAGAGTGATACACGAGAATATTCAAAGTCCAAGCCATCTGAACCTGCCCACGGAGTTCTAGATAGAGTTTTATATTTCCTTCTACATTGTACTTGGGTTATTGAGGACTAGCTAAGCATAGCTTCCTCGGGTTGGGGATAAGTGTGTTGTGAGGAGCTTTGTTGTAAAGCTGAGAGGCTCTCTACCCGCAAGGTAGAGATGCATAATTCTTCCTAGAAGGGATAGAGTTGGGGTGGTTCAAGGGTAGACTAGGAGTGTTTGCCTTGTAATCTTTCAAAGTCTTGTTAGTGAAGTTGTTTAAAATTCCTCCGAGGGACGTCGAGATTTTTTAATCCCTTTGAGACAAGGGGTTTTTCCTCGTTAAATCCTTGAGTACTTTACTATTTTACATTTCCTCTTATCCCACACTAGAACTTGGCGAAAAACTGTCATGGTTCCATACACAATTCACTCCCCTCTTGTGTTGTTAACCGTTTTCATCAGAGGAGATATCTTTTTGTGCTGAAAACCTTCTAAGCTTGGATGTTGATTTACAAAAAGATTCAGCATTGATGTTTTATCATCCTTCCCATGCCCCCATACTTCAGGGAATATCCCATGATGATTTCCCTGACATCAATAGCTATTCTTTCTTATTGAGCAGTGGCTATTCTTTCTTATTGAGTAGTGGCTATTCTTTCTTATTCGATGTTTTTATTAACTCTAAGCAGGGTCGTTTTTTAGCATGTTCATTAGGTTCGACGGAACAGGGCCTCACTTTGCATGGGGCCCCAATATTTATAAGACGTTAGTGGTATTATTTTTAGGTCACTAATATTAATTGATTATGTAATGTAATAGTGTATATTATCATATATGAATATGGGCTGCAGCGTGCAGCTAAACTCACACTTCACTACTCCGTATAATAATGCTCTCATAAATTAAAATCATTTACAAAAATGTAGAGATTAATTATTTGAAAGGGAAAGTTACAATATGTAATTCTGTAATTACATTATTTAATGAGTATTCAATTGATTTCAGTATAATAAGAATCTACATCGAATATGTTTTGTAGTTTTTTATATTAACGTGGGGCCTCAAATTTGCATTTTGAACAGGGGCCTCCAAATTCATTAGACGGCCCTGACTCTAAGTTGAGGAGGTTAGCTATTTATTTATTTTATCTCTATTTTATCAAAACCAACTTTTATGAATGATAAATAAAAGAAAGAGACACAAAAGGGGAAGTCATACACTCACAATGGAATTATGGCATGACCAATGGTGTGTCCATTCAAGCTTTGTGCGCTGTCCTTGGGAAAATTTGCTGGATCCATTTTGAAAGAAGTCTCTCTGTCAAGTATAACAAATGCAGAAGGGTGCATTTGTTTGCTTACTAAGTTGGGTTGTGTCCAATCAGTGTATAGGTTGAGCGCATATTTCCATGGTGTCCAAAACTTGAGCATCCATCCAGTGCTTGTTTCCAGGAAAATAGGAGCACACTTTCTGGATTTTCTTGTGTGGGCACATGAGAAAAACTTGGAAAATGACTTCCATCTTTTCAAAAGGAAGAGTTATTTTTTCGAAACATTTTTTTAGTTACTTCGCGTTTCCTTTCTTTTTTGTGGGTTAAACATGATATTTATATGTACATACAAGCAGTAGAACATCTCATTTACCAGGAAAAATGATTAGTTTTCCTGCAAACAAACAAATTCGGAGCATACTCAAAATATGATGTTGATTGTCTAGCTATTTCATTGTGGGTAATGATGATAAGTTTCTATGTGTACAGCAAAGGAGGAGAACACCACCCATACAAGTTGGTGCAAAGAGTCTATATCCCAGAAATCATCTTCATCCTCATCTAAAAGAAGTAGAATTGGGTGGGTTCCATGGTTTGGAGCATGTTGTTTATTTAGTTTTGTACGTAGTATATCCGAAAAGTGTTTTGGCTCTTGAGAGGATGGCGTTAAGAAGAGATTATGATTGGTATGCTATAAAATTCGATAAGAACAAAGGTTACAAAGAGCATTCTTGGTGCCCAAATGCACCGTTCACTACATTTGATAAGAGCACATCACAAGTAATCCATCAACAATTGAGAGGGCAGGCTGCTTCTCCAATAGTGCAAGTGATCATCATTTAGAAATGTTTATGTTCTTCTAAGCAGATATGAATTTTTCTTATCTAAATAACTGTTTATTGTTATTATTATTAAATTATTATTGTTGTTGTTATATTATTACTATTATTATTATTATTATTATTACTACTACTACCACTACTACTATTCTTTGTGTTATTACTGTTATTTTTATTAAAACGGCTCCAACTTGAAATGCACATGTGGGATTCATGTTTGAGGATATCAAATATTTAATTAATGAAATTCATAATGTTAAATTTTACTGGTTTAGGCGACCAAAGAACCATGTGGCTCACATAATTGCTAGAGCGATTGTTCGAATTTGTTTCTGTCTCTTAACAAGGTTGATTTTTCTATTCCTCTTAACTTTATTGTAAGCCAGATCGTCAATGATCTTTTAATATAGTTTGACGTTTTTAGCTTAAAAACTATGATAACTATAACCATAACTATGATTAAAATTATTCACAACCATTTACGTCAAAAGGTCCGCTAAACCAGATAAGCGTTACGTTGAGATTTTCTTGTGTATAAGATTGGTCCGATCACCAAAATTTCCCAAACGTCGATGGCAGGTTGGTCCAGGAGTGGCCTTGGTAATTAAGGCAATTGGGGCAGAAGAAGGAAATTGAATAAGATTTAACATTCACTTTATTGTCAAATGTATATGTTGAATTCTATAAGCTTTAAGACTATTGGATATCTCACTCTATTCCTTGTATTCAAGACTAGTCAACTCTACGGTTCTTATATTTCATCTACTAGGAATGTCATTTTCGAATTGTCTATTCTAAACTTCTCACTCAAAATCTACTAAATTTGATCCTTTAGTCTGAATTTGAAGACAATAGTGATTCCATGTATGTTTTTTATATCCCTTCATCCCTACATTTCCATTGTTAATGTAAAATCACATGCAATTATATGCAACCATTTTTTACTCAGAATTTTTTCCTGTTTCGAGAAAAGAAATGTTTTCTAGCCTATAGATATCTAATGTGTTTGAATGTTATACTCTTCACACGAATCAAATAATTCTGATTAGGTTAGGAGAATATTTTTCAATTCTCATATATTGACTTTTGAGTATCAAATTCGAATTTTGTGTTGACTTTGAATAACAATAACAAACTTGATTTTCACATGTGCTGTTGCACATATCAAAAGTTATTTTAATGAGTTAAATTGTTTGTCGAACTGAGTTAAATTGGTGTTGGCCCTAGACCTGAAGAGTTTGGCTCTAACGTAGGCCACAGGTGGTCGGGCTCTGCAGTTGTGGTGTTGCAATGCTGCTAGTGAAGTGAAGTGTTTCCGCCTTTCCGGAGCTATTAAACAGAAAAACTTTTTTATGTGACAACACTTGGTATGATATGTTAATCATGTGTATCACAAACATTTGCAAACTCAAAGATTTCTGGAATAGGACATTCTCGTAGGCTGATTCTGGCTTAGTACCTGTTGGCCAAGGGAATTATCTATCCAGTTAGGGAGTAGGATGCAATTGTTCTAAATTTAAATGTGTATTAATATATTTATGCAATCCAATTAAAGATTTAAATGTACTATTATGCTTAACGCATATCTGTGGAAAGCACGAAGCAGAATACAAGAAATAATCATACTAATATTAATACCAATAGTATTAGTAATTGGAAGACTGAAATCAAGTTTCTTGATTAATATAGCGTAAACATGAACTGGTTCAAAATCTAGCAGCTTCAACTTATTACAAACTACTACTCATCTGGGGCCGCTGGCAATTATAGGACGTGATCCGGGAGGAAAACTTGATTTGTGGAAAGTATTGGAATTGCTGCTGCTACCTTTGATCGGTGAAGAAGCCATCATTCTTCTCTTCTTCTTGTCAACGGCACTCTCGCTCTGTGTTCCTCTCAAAGCAGCCATTAATTGATTGCCTCTTGCGCTAGGCATGTTCTTCCTAACTAGAAAAGCTGCCTGCTTTCTCTTCTTATCCGTCTCTAGGCTCTTCTGCAATTCTCTTTTTTGACAAGAAACTGGATCCACCAACACCAGATGTTTGCGTGGAATTGAATATACATCATCTGCAATGCAAAAACCAATAGTCATGTATTACTTTTTATGCTCCTCCTTTTCAATTATATAATTAAATCTCCATTATATAGTTCCATTTGGTAACCCAGATTTTTGACATATAAGCAAGATTTCTTACCAAACAATAATTTTTTTATTTCGCGCATTAAATTGTATAGTAAGGGGCTTAAGGTTCTTGATGGGCTGAATTTTCTGAAGATAAAAATTCTAACTTTTTTTCACCATGACTTTCCCTTTGTTTTATTAATAAATAAAATACATAGTTGGTTTTAAATATCATCATTTCAAAATTCAACAAATGAAACCAATTAAGCCACAGATTCAGCACATTCAGGCAAATTTTCATGTTACCAAATGGCTCTTATCGTCAAGAAAATTTTGGTCCCATGGATTTGATTGAATCATTCCAGTTTGTGGTCCCCCTCTTTTGTTACTTTCCCACTTCGAGTAAAGGGTCAGTTTGGTCCTCGAAGTTGCAAAAAAGGTGTCAAATAAGTCCTTATATAGAAGATTATGTCCGGACGTGCCATTTGAGGTGGCTCCCGGTGGAATTTTTTGATAAAACTTTTTGAGCATCCTATTCATTAAGTCTAGTTTACTCATACCAAATTTCAGCTAAACATTCAATCGGGAAGACATTCAAATGAATTCTTGAAGATAACTGTGCTTTTAACGGCACAATTATCTTCAAGAATTCATTTGAATGTCTTCCCGATTGAATTTTTATCTGAAATTTGATATGAGTAAACTAGACTTAATGAATAAGATGCTCAAAAAATTTCATCAAAAAATTCCACCGGGAGCCACCTCAAATGGCACTTCCGGACAGAATCTTCTATATAAGGACTTATTTGACTCCTTTTTTGCAACTTTGAGGACCAAACTGACCCTTATCCCTTTCCACTTCTCTTATCACTTTGATCCATCTGGCTACTTATCAAGCCCAAATTTTTGTACTATTTTTAGTTTATTTTCTCTAGTTAAGTGAACAGAAATGACAAAAAATAACAACGTAGCAATATTGATGCAGCAGGGATTAAAATTGAGGATGGCCAAATAATTGTGGGATCAAAGGTAAAAAAAATATCAGATTAAATTAAGAACATAAATTTACCAGGGGAGTCCTCTCTGTAAATTTCTGGGCTTGGAGATCTTGGTGGTGTTTTGGGAATCTCATTCGAATGCAGCTTAGTAATGTCAAAATTCTGTCTGTTGCTGCTTTCTTCCAGAGGAGATGATAGAGAAGAAATTTCCCCAACTTCTGAAGACTTAGTTGCAACACGAAATACAGGAGTTGGCATCATGTGTGGACCTGCATTTACCTCGCTTACCATTACTCTTTCATGGTTCGCTCTGCTGAATGTGGTTGGAGATGGAACTTCAACAGCACAGGTGATTGGATGTATGGTGGAAATGGGATCTACATTATCTAAAACTGACTTGGGAGAAGTGTTAGATATGGGTTTGGGTATAGTGAACTTTGGTGTTTTAGTGAAATCTGAAAACCATGAAGTGCCATGTTTTGCATAGAAAAGAATGTATGCCTCCTGAGACATGACAAAATCTTCATCTACTCGGGTAACCTGCAAATGAATGAACTTAAGGGCTTCAAAAATCATATCAAGAGATTAATTAGCAGTGCGAAAAAATATCTTGGCACCACTAAAAGGGACTTCGAGAATGGTATATACCTTTGAGTCATCAAACTTGTACCATGCATCTGGGGCAGCACGTATGAAACAGTAATAGTGCCCAGAACAAGACGAGTATCCAATATGAACTAATATTGCATACAGATAATATTTTGAATCTCCCTGCATATAAACCATTAAAAAAGATAAGAGATCTACACAAGGTTGAAGTTTTTAAGAAAGTATTAGCAAAAATCAGCAATCAATTTTATTATTTGGTGTGTGTGTGTGTGGGGGGGGGGGGGGGTAATGTGATGCCAAGAGTTAAAACATCTTAGAGATCTAATGCCTCAATAAATGGAAACCATTTCATGAGCAGCACATATATTTATGTGTTATAAATAATAAATAATAATAACTCACTTCACTTCCTTCATTCTTTGGAGCAGCATATGGAAGCATATCCAATTCAAGCGGGAAGGCTACATGTTTGTCAATCTTTTCAACAACAGAACCATCGTTTTTGAACCTCTTCAAGTGAAAAGCAGCTACTGAAGGGGACTCATCCAGTAAAAGCTGCTTTTCAATCATCACTTGTTCTTTACAATTTGCACACGTGAACTTTATTTCTGGATCTTCAATATGTTCAACCTTTGTAAAAGACTCCAAAGCAGCAGGAATGCTGTCCACATGTTCAATCTCCAGACTCAAATCAATCAGAGGCTCATAAGTGTCAGAGCAGTGATCACAATTGCAGCACCGTACCTGGAAATAATTGAAAATTGTTAATAAGTGATAAGTAATCTACGCAAATAGAAATAAGTATGCTGATCAAAGTGGTTCTTGAGATGTTACTTTGCTAATGAGGCGACCTCCAAAGATTTGCTTTACAAGGTTGACATTCTGGGGCATCAACTCAGTATGCTTTGCATCAGCACAGCAACTTTCAAGTCGGTCCAGAAAGCACTGGAGGAATTCATGAGCATCTTCTTGTTGGTACCGCTGGAAGCTAGATGAAAAGTCTGGAATTTTTCATGTTAAGGATAACAACAGAATAATACTTGACATTGTCAGTGAAGTCAAGGCAGAATTTCCAGATCACGTGTAACTACACAACATGAAACTGAACTTTTTTACCATGTCAGTTTTGCAGATTTAATTTGGTCAATATTGATTAGTGGTTTAAAGTTTTCAATTAATATTACCATCCTACGAAATATGGTTGTCCTTTCATCTAATAGAATAAGGTTCTTTAAAAAGTAATATAAGATTGATCAGATGACTAGACCCTTTCTCTTTTTTAATTCCACTTGTGATGACTCAAACATGAATGTCCTTTGTTTTTCAGTGCTGATCAAAAGAACTTTCAAGGCAAGTTTAAGTCAGGAATCTAATTGGATAGTTCCACCGGTGTTTACATGTTATAAAAAATGCCCTAAGAGAGTAAGGAACTAGCATATCTAAAATATTATCAAGGGATCCAGATTCAAACTGAAAAGATGCAGAATTGTCTAACAGGATGGTGAAGAGCAAAAATTTCATAAAGCTCTGCATATTGAAACACATGTGAAGAGAAACAGTTGACAGATGAAATATATAGTTCTTAGACTTCTTACATTTACAGGCGCCAGGTAAAATTAAACTAATATTCACGTTGACTCAGGTTTTGAAAAGGGGAAAAACTAAACTTGATATTAAGCAACATAGACAGAATTGACAAGGCATTAAACTAGTAGAAATTAATAGAAATTTCAGCCAACGTGATGCAAGAAAAGTTCAAGAGGATACAGTTTATGTTGTTGACAAGTTTCCAAGGAGAGACAGCACTGTAATTGGAAGCCAATAAGTTTTCAATTAGCTCTTTTAGAGCACAAATCATGCAGAATCCTTCCATATAGCCTGCCATTTGCCACAATTCACATAAAGATTAAAACAAGAAAATCATGGCAAAGCTAATTGATCAGGTAGAGTCCAGAAATTTACCCCCATAAGAAACTATAAAAATCATTATTATTATTAATTTATTATTCTTATTGTTATTAGTATCCATATCCAAACGAACTATCTGAGTTGAGCTGAAAAGGTCCTACCATCACAAGGATATGGATGATTGAAAGCTAGTAGGCCCTCAACGACAGGGACTGTGTGCATGAAGCATTGCAGGACCGCATTTAGAAAGCAGGTATTGCCTAAATTGAAAAATCCTCCGCCCTATAAACGTTCAAGAACAACCAGTAAATAAATGCAAAATCGTACTTTACCTAACAGATTAATAGATACAGAAATGGTAATATAGCAAACTCAAGTAAACAGGAAAAATATATCTTTGAATAACAAGTATTACAAGGAGTAGTTATATACCACGACTATATCCCTGTCATCTTGAGGATGTTCTTTTTCCGTCTCGTTTTCCCGGTCAAATAAAACATCCGAATCCGATGAGCTCCCGGAGGTTGCAAGGACCTGACCTGACGATGTGGCCGGAGATCCGGTTCGGGCATTTGGCGAACCGGGACAATCTAGTTCAAGAGACTGAGGTTCTAGGGTTTCTGAAGAACTGGCTCCCATCGGAATGTAGAAAAACACTTAAAATTTTGGATTAGTTGTGAAATTGGAGGTGAGGGATAAGGAATTTCAGGTCTTGTGGAAGTGAAAATTATGGAGGGAAAGATTGAGTAGGAAATAATTTGGGGATTTTCAGAGCGACGAAAAGGAAAGGAGGGAAAGACTGTCATCAAAAGGCATTTGTTTTTGTTTGTATTAATTAAGTACGGAGTTATTAATTTGTGAAAGGCGGGAAGTTGAAAGTAGGGCTATTATCCCGCCATTTATTTAGGAAATTTATACGGAGATAGGGCGAAATCTGGCACGTCGGTAGTGGGACCAGCTGATTCACAAAATGAAGGGAGTGTTTGCAATTGCTTCAACTTTAAAGAAGTGATTTTTTAAAGTGATTTTGAGAAAAGTGATTAATAGTAAAAGTTGGTAGTGTTTGAAGAAAAAGTGATTCTGAAAAAGTAAAAGTTGGTAGTGCTTGCTAAAAGTACTTTTTGTGTAATAGAAAAAGTGAAAAGCAGTTTAAAGTACTCTTCCACCTGCTTCCAGCTTTTAGCTTTTAAGTGATTAATTTAAGCAGAAGCTGTCATTTGAAAACACTCTTTTTAGAAAGGGATGCGATCGAGACGGAGGTAGTTGGAGAGACGACCGGTTCGATCTTGGACGGACCGAGCCATCCCCATTCTGGCTTGATTCGGTCCCCCATTCTTTTTAGTTTTTGATGTTTTATTCAAAGTGAAAAAATTTAAAAATGTGCTATCATTTAGTATCCACTACAAATTGTATTTTGTGATAAAATTAAATAAATACATTACGTTTTGAAATTTGGGTTGTTTTCTTTTGGACTGAAATCTATTGGTCTAATCTGGTATGGTCTGGTCTGGTAAATGTTTGATCTCTGTATGTTTTATAAATGTCCAATTTTATTCCGGTCTGGTTTGTTTAGTCTGGTCTAGCCTGATTTGATCTGATCTTGTGAGGTTTGGGACTGAAAACAGTCCAAAAGAAAACATCCTTAAATGACATATACACTTGTTGGAGTGTGATCCCTACTTTATTATAAATGACATATTGATGTGAGATCCCAATTTAAATGACATATACAAATATTTATGTGAATAAATTTACTCTGTACAAGAAAGCAGTCCAGCCCAGTTGGTCGCCGACTCACTCTCTCTTACAGGGGGTCTCGGGTTCGAAACTCAATGTTGTGAGTTTCAGCCCTGATTACTCTAGGCCCTCTAGCCTCCCTCCCCTAGACGCCCCGTGGAGTAAAAAAAAGTACTTTGTATAGGATACTATGAATATGAACTAACAATATAATGTGAATATTAACTACTATGAATGTTGAATAATATTAGCAGATTACCATTTCTAGGGGGGTATTAATTTCAAGTATTAGATAAGAGAGTAGTAGTGTAGATTGTAGGATTTGTAGGGGGGTTCGGGCTCGGGCCCTAGTTTTCTGGCCCGAGGCCCGGCCGGGCCCAGGCCCGAACCGGGCCCGAACCGGGCCCGAACCGGCCCGAGTCCACCTCTAATTATAGGTGTTTATAGTTTTTCCCACCCAACCTCCAGCCCCGCCCATCCCACCCACCGCACCCCCGATGGTCAGAACTCAAAAAAGTCGTTTTTGGGTGGCCCGGCAACAGGAAAAATGGGGGGAGGGAGGGAGGGAGGGAGGGGGGAGAGAGAGAGATAGAGAGAGCCATTAGGGTTCAGTTGGTTCCAATCCCAGTTTTGAGCACCCGAGCTAAGACCGAGTAATACAAATCGGGGCAGCGGTTTTGATCTACCCCTAGGACCGGAAGACCGATCTTTCGACTGGTCCCAAGTTCACCTCATCTCGAGCCAGTCGCGGCCAAATCAAGAACAATGGGACGGGATGAGTAATTATTTTTATTTGTGGAAAAATGTGATTGCTAGTACTATTGTCATCATATTGTCGCCATTACATGTGTCGTTGTCGGGAAATGTGTGACTGTGACAATTGGGGAAAAAATTTGTAGCCTTTTTCTGAAGATATTTAAAAGAACGAAAAACACAGAAAGAATTGAATTGGTTGCCCTTCATGAGTAGTTCCCAGAGGCAGCAGTGAGGCAGGGGTGGGCAATTGTGTAGGAAATAGAAGTAGAGAAATTACATCTATTAATTAAACAAGTGTTGGTCACAGTTTTAGAAAGAAATAAAAATCACTCATATTTTTATCTTCCAATAGTATAGATAGAACTAATACGTTGGCCATTTTTTACAAATGTTAATGTTGAAACTGTAATTGTCATTATTTACATTGTATGACACTTTCAGTTTCAAAAAATGTGACATTGTCACGAAAATGTTATAATAATGGCATTATAATGTCAATCCGCATAAAAATGACATTGTTAAAATAATGTCAATACTATAAATAGGTATTTCTTTTATAGGAAAAACTACATTGTAAAATATAATTTATCAATATGACAATATACTACAAGGTAACTCCCTAACAAGTAAAATTAAACAAAAAAAAACTGAAAAAAAAGTAATAATTTTTTAACAATAAAACAGCCCACGAGATCTACTCAACATATGAGTAGATCATAAACAAAAAACTTCAAATTACGTTTTAGAGAAGAAAATGAAAATTACAAAACAAAATGAAAAGAAGAAGTAAAAGTAAATAGCAGATACATCAAGCAAATTTGTACTCTGTTACTCTAGGAATCTCCATAATTTTATATTTTTATGTGCTTAGTCCATATCTCATATCCTGAACTCTGATCTCCAATTGAATAGTCTACTTGAATAACAAAATAAGTAAAAAGAAAAAAAAAAACTAAACAACGGTGATGCATGAAAGAAGTGGGAAAAAAAATATTGTAGTCTTGGTCACAGATGCACAGAACTGGCAGAAGAAGGATCAATTGCATATCCACAAAGAAGAAGCTTCGCCAATAAGCAGAGTCTTCTGTATCTTTTTGTGCTCCAGCTGCTGTTGGTGTTGGTGCTCAAGCGACACCCCCCCCCCCCCCCACTGGATCTTCAACAACCGCCGTTTCTATTGCTCTTGCGGCCTCCTCCAACAGTCTTTCAAGGACCTCTGATGTAAAAAGAAGATGTTACAATGTCAAAAAAGTGACATAATGTCAAGCTAAAATGCTAGAAGGTCTAACATTATCATTATAAGCATTGCAAAATGAACAATGTTACACTGTCATCAACAATGTCATTCTTTATAGGAGTATTTCATTATATTAAAAAAATGTGACAACACTCAAAATATATTACAAACACTGAAAATTGTAGCCACATTCTTGACTCATCATTCACAATGTCCTATGTAAACAATGACACAAAAATAAAAAAAATGTCACACTTGTAAAATGAATGTCAAAAACGTTGGCAGTAATGCTAATTTTATCAGAATTTAATTTCAATATTTTATTTCACTATATAAAATATTTATGACTAAATTATGGAGTAATTTATAATACGGAGTATAAAAGTAAAAAAAAAATCAAAAGACCAAAACAGAAACTTAAACAAAATCGAAAAAGGAGAGCAAAGCAAAACACTGGATACAACATGCTCTGTACTGGAATAGATTTGGAAATTAAAGTAGAGAAAAATATGTGGAAAACAAACAGTAAATTGAAAGAGAAAAAATTGAGATTGAACTTGAAAGCCAAAAAAGAGAATCAGAGAATGGATCTGAAAGCAGAAAAGGAAAAGAAGACATAGCAGAAAAGGAGGATGGAGAGGAAGAAGGAAAAGGCAGAGACTTAACAGGGATTTCCAATTTCCGCCGCGTCGCTGTGCAGCCCCCGCCGCGCACCTCACCGTGCTACCGCGTCGCTGTGCAGCCGTCGCCTCACCAGGCCGTGTCTTCATGTTGTTGTCTCTTTTCCGTTGTGCTTCATCTCCGGCTACCCCACCATGATTTTCCTCTTCGTAATGAAAGAGAGGCGTGGCTCGTTGGAGTGTGTCGACTGCCACAGAAGAGAAACGATTGACGTTCAGAGAGGGGCGTACAAATCACGGAATTAGAAATTAGGGGTAAATTAACGGAGATCCAAGAAGGGACAAGTTGTTAGTTGGTGGGACTTCTTAGAGACGACATTAGAGATTTAACGGATTCGTTTTCGTTCATTTCATTTTGTCATGTGAGGAGATCAGCGAATAAGCCAGCTCATCTGTTAGCTAGGGCGGCTTGTTCTTTGTCTGATATGCAGTTGTGGGTTGATTTTCCTCCTGATTTCATTGTTTCGGCTTTGGCCAACGATTTGATTAATATTAATTAAAAATTCCTTTCTCAAAAAAAAAAAAATTAGGGGTAAATTAGGAACAGAATGGCAAATAAGTCCTATTTAGTAGTTAAAATCATTTAACTCCTATTTAGGTATATACGCAAAGTGTTAGTCCTATTCCCAACCATTTCTCTATATGGATCATGAACTTATATCCAATACATATTCAATTTGACATTATATAGATTGATAAAGATTTAGAAAAAGAATATTCATTCATATACTCCCGTCATTATCAGGCAATTACCAGTCATATGGATCAACCAAACTCTCTCTTGTAATTTTTTTAATCAAATTTTCACATATTCAAGTTCACTCTACAATTTAATAGAAGTTTTCGCATAAGGTAACTTTAGTATATGACTGGTAAAGAGCATGACATACTACTTATAACACACGGAGTATGTCATATTAGTCTGTTATAACATACTCCGTACTAGTATATCATAACTCATCATTTTGCGTGGACCATAACCAGTGGCGTATCTAGGATTTTTTGTCAGCGGGGGCGAAATCACATTGATTATCACACGCATCCCATAAAAAACGACCACATTAGGATAAAATGGTGTTGAGTCAGTTATTAATAACAAAATGTTCGGAGGACAAAAATATTACGATATCATAATTTTTTGTTGTTGAAAGATACGATATCATAATTGAAAATAAATTTTAATCATATAATTTTTATTTATTCAAAATTATGTTGACAATAAGAATAAAATAAGGAATGGATCAAATATGTATTTAGAAGTAATTTAATTAAGTTTCGAATTCGTAAGTATATTAAAACTAGCGTTTACTCGCGCTTTTGCACGAGAGTGTTCGCCAAATAACAATGTATTGTTCTTTTTCTTAAAGAACTATTACATGCGAAATTATTATGAGATTCTTGTAAATAGTTAATGAGATATCTTACATATTTTAGTATTATGTTACTATTTTTACTGAATGGATCGATGTTGACGTAGAGGACCTTTCTAGTTATTTTTTATATGACTTTTTATTTATTTCACTAGTGAAATATATTTTAGATATAATTTTTTCATAATTTAGTAGAATCAATCAATCTAGCAACTTCAGCCAAAACTTCGCAAATTTCCGTAGAATCAATCGATTCAGTTACTTCAATCAGAAATTCATAATATTAATTAAGTAAAAGACGATGATAAAATTAAATGAAAATAGGGGAAGGAAACATTATAAAAAAATATCAATTTAATAAGAGTTATTAATATTTAGTGTGACATTTCTATTATACTCGAACTAATTTCTAATTTTCCAAGTTAATTATGATAATAACCCACTACCTCATAATTCCATGCTTTATTTTTACATTAAAAAGAAACTTCAGACGTTATTTGAACCTAACGTCTAATCGATTGAGATATTCATAAGGCAGTAATAAATTAATAGTGCTAATGTTAGCAGGGTGTGGTTTCACAAAGTTAAGTTTATCAACAGCGTAAGGTTATTTTAGTCTTTAAAAAAGTTAGTACTACTACGTATAATTTAATAAGAATGTACAAGCTTGTGTTGCATAAAAGGGGACACAAATCAAGGATATTAACCTACATTTACAATTATAATGTTTTTAGATTCAACACTCCATATATATAACGTAAGTGTAACAATGTAAGTATGTAACAGTTAAACTTAACAAACTATGTCCGAAAAATATAATGTAATTATATTGAACTAGATTAAAAAAATATGTGCCAAAATTTGAATTCAGTTATATACTCAGGATGTTTTTACTTGGACTGTAATTTGTCCCAGACCAGACCAGACTAGTCCAAACCAGACCAGACCAGTTCAGACCAGACCAGACCAGACCAGACTTGGATAGTTATAAAAATAAAAAGAGACCAGACCAGTTCAGACCAGACCAGACCAGATCAGACCAGACCAGCAAATTACAGTCCAAGTAAAAACATCCTCACTTTTAAATTGGTTTCGAGTTTTAAAAAGTCAGAACAAAAACAAAATGTCATAAAACATGAGTTGGGGTTCGAACCACCACAGCAAATTACCGTCTAAGTAAAAACATCCTCACTTTTAAATTGGTTTCGAGTTTTAAAAAGTCAGAACAAAAACAAAATGTCATAAAACATGAGTTGGGGTTCGAACCACCAACCAACCTGCCAAACGTTATACGCGTAAGCTCCCACTTCACTTAGCTACTGCATATTGTAAACACCATTCTGCTTAATATTGTATAAAATACTTATATTAATACATATTTAAGTGTATAATTTTTTATTTGATATATGTATATATAGGGGTTGGGTTGGGGTTGAGTGGGGTCAGCTGCCCCCCTGCCCCCACGTTGGATCCGCCCTGACCATAACATATCATTAGCACAAATTAATCGAGTTTGGCACGGATCTTAACATATTTTGGGTACAGGACCGTGCCAAATAGTTAGTGACAAAACGACATTGGCACGGAATTTGGCACGGATTTAACGTATCCGTGTCAAATACCCTATAAGTTTGGCTAATCCGTGTCAAGCCCGTGTCAAAATCATTGTTTTTTTGTAGTGATATTAATATGTAACTTCTAATCTCTAAAACGGAGTACTAAATTAAATATCAAAATGTGGGAAATAATTTTACCTTCAATCAACTCATGTCATACGAAATAAATTAATCCTTATAATCATGTGGTACAAAACAAGAAGTGGTCATAAAAAACAACGATGTACTCATTTTTAGACCCACTTTATACCCAACATGTTTGTGAAGGTTTTTTTTTCCTATGAATCCGATTCACAGATAAAATATGTGTTATTTTGTCAGTGCAAATTTTGCACAAACAAAAATTGTCTGTGAACGAACTCATAGACAAAAAAAGTTTTCACAAACATGGATGAGTATAAAAGTGAATATATGAAATGTTGGGTAGTATTTTGCCCCTGTGTCATAATTACTAGTATCTCACCCGTGCGTTGCACGGCCAATATATTTAATTGTGTATTAATTTAAACATATATGAAATGCAATACATCAAAAAATTACAATGCATAGTTGATGGTCATGAGGAAAATTTTAAAAAAGTAACAAAAAATAATATGCAAAAAAATTACGGCTCTTTCTTTGAAATAGTTGAAATCTTGAGATGAATTTGCAAATTCAGGATATAAACCCTCAACAATTTTGGCTATAAGATCGCGTGAAGTGTGTTATAAAAATCTTCACGTATTCCGATTCAAACAGAACTAAATATATTAGGAACCGAAGAGTACCATGTAAATGTTAAAATAATAAAGTATGAGAAGAATAAAATCTCTAATTAATACACATTGGAGAGTTTGAGAAACACTTCTTTGCAAACAACATTTATTGGCTCATTTTGGTGTTAATTTCCTTGTCAACGTCTTAGATTTTCAATCCTATTGGGTTACTAACTTTGAAAACTGCTGACATATAGTGACATAGTTGTCCATAACTGAAGTCTTGCTTGTTTAAAAACAATCCAACATGAGAATTGCAATGAATTGTTGATTTACTCTTACCTATCGCCACAACATATGCAAACATGTCAGGGAGTTTTCTTGATTTCTTCTAGCATGGAAACTTGAAAGAAAATCTAGCCTAGGAAACCTTTGGTAGAAAAAATAACATCAAATTTCTGAGAGATATTAAATTTAGACGTGGTCTTTTGAAACTCATCAATCAAATCAAATCAATTTATACTCTTTATCCCTCAAAACTTTGTCAAGTTTAAACAACACAGAGAATAACAAAATAAATATTTTGTACTTGATGTTTGTGAAAATAAGAGATAAATAATAGGAACCACGAATTAATTGGTAAGAAATGGAAATTGACTTGATTTTTTAGACAAACAAAATATGAATGAGACAAAGTTATAAGTGATATTGAGTATAATACGTAGTATTAGTTAGGAATTAAAAAATATAAAAGTATGTGTCAAACCCATAAAGTGTATAAATTGGCGGGATTGTTTTAATTCTATAAACTCATTGTTTTTTATCTATAATAATCAATGTTCTAAAAGGCGTTAAGCGCTAGTCGGACACTAGCCTAGCGCCTAGCGCCTGACAACTAGGCGGTTAAGCGGGCGCCTAGTTGGGAACTAGTCGGAGACATATAAATTGCAGTTTTGTCCATGTTCTTGCATAAATATGATAAGTAATAGTGTATTCTTACGTGTATAAAATACATATATACACATACATATATAAATAATAATAAAATTTAGGTATATATACAAATATATATAGTCTTTATCTTAATTTACAACTTCATTTCTTTATATTCGGGGCTAAAGTTAAAATACTTATATCACTTAGAAAATTAAAATTACAAAGTAAAGTAATGTCCGCGAATCTAGATGACCTAGGTTGCTGATTAGGCGCTCTAGGCGGGCAACTAGGCACCATAAGTGACCGACTAATTCACCTAGACGGTAAACCAATTAGTCGGAGCGCCTAGACAAAAATCGGGCACCGCCATTTGCCAATTGAGTTCGTCTTTCCATGTCGGGAGACCATCGTCTAGTGCTTAGTCGGACGCCTAGAACGATTTTTAGAACATAAATAATAATAACATAAGAAGACCATTCAACCATAGTTTCTTACTAACATAATAGCATAAGATCAGAAAACCATTCAAACATAAAAACTCATTGACCATATAATAACATTAACCTATACTACCCCGTAGAAGATAATCCTTGGGTTTCTACACTGTTCATAACTGTTCCATCTTCCACCGAGGAATACAGATGACTTCAGTTGGTAGTGGCCGATCTTTCTTTTTTCAAAAACCATTTACCTTGAAATTCATGTATAGTAGATATGTAGCATTAGGTTTGTGTTGATTTGTCAACCCGTATGGCCGTATGCCCTCCTCCACCTTCGAGAATTTTATCTCTAAGTCGGTCAAAACAGATAAGTACAGTTTTTCGACACAATATTTGTCTTCAATTTCATGAGAAGAAATCCGAGTGAGCTATATCCAGGGATGGATTTAGGGGGGCGCGGGGAGCAACCGCCCCCCTTGGACTTTCAAAATTTTCTACCATATATGTAATATTTTCATAAAACTTTCATAATTTAATTAGATTCGCCCCCCTTAGCTTTTAATTTTCAAAAGTAATATATAGTGTTACATAATGTAATACTTAATTGAAGATTTAAAAGAAGGAACATCTAAAATAATTACATAACTTAAACAAATAAACAATACAATAACTCGTTCTTTAAGATTTAGGATACTTATTATATAAGAATTCCTAGTTTTGTAATGTTTAATTATATTTATTAGATAACAAGTACTTGATTTTGTAAAATATATATCAAACAATTAATACTAAATATCAGACACACTAATTACACAGTTTTTAGATCACGTGAAATGAATCCAAAATATAAATGTTTATTGACATTAAATTACATAATTCATTTACTTCTTGCTTTCTAAAAATAATTTATTGCATAGATAATAAACTTTAAATTATTATAGCATTAATACAAATATTAAAATATAATATGCACAATGTATGTGTGTGTATGTGGTGCATACTATTCTAAAAATAATATTATCATACATACTACTATTGTAATATTAAGAAAACTTCTCATGAGTCATGACTCACGAACACCCTCCTTGGTGGCCGGACAAAAATTACAATTCAATAATAATCGATTCATGAGGTTAAACAATGTAGAAGTTATTAAAAATGTATTGGTTGATGTCTTTGTCATCGTCTAATTTAAACTTAGAATGTACAACTTAATAGATTTAAATGTCGTTGGGGATGTGTATGTATTAATGTTATTTTGAACAAAATTAGCCGCATAGCCCTACAGTAGCGGAAAAAATTCGCCCCGCTACACTAGGGGAAAAAATTTCGCCTCACTACACTAACAAAAAAAATTTCACCCCTTGCACTACCGAAAAATTTCGCCCCCTTGAATAGAAATCCTGGGTCTGACTATATCGATTGTAATTTGTGCCTTTGAAAGCTAACGTATCTTAATTTCAGCCAAAATCTTCTTACACCTAAATAGAGCGGAGCATTTTTGAAAGATGAATAAAGAAAGACCGTGTAAAGTTGGAAACGGCAGACTATAGGAGTGTTTGGGTTTGCTTAAAAAAAGCGTTTTTCAGCTTTTGACTTAAAAAAAAAGTTGAAAAGAGTGTTTTCAAATGACAGCTTCTGCTTAAATTAATCACTTAAAAGCTAAAAGCTGGAAGCAGGTAGAAGGGTGCTTTAAACTGCTTCTCACTTTTTCTATTACACAAAAAGTACTTATTTTACCAAACACTACCAACTTTTACTTTTCCAGAATCACTTTTTTCTCAAACACTATCAACTTTTACTATTAATCACTTTTCCCAAAATCACTTTAAAAAAACACTTTTTTAAAGTTGAAACAATTGCAAACACTCCCTATCTAGCATTAAAAATAGATATAGATGCCAGAAGATTTTTTATCTTGAAATTTTCTATACACTTGTTCGGTTTACATGGAATATGAGCGCACTAAAAACTACTCCCTCCGCTTTTATTTAATCTTCGACTTCACACAAAATAAGGAAAGAAATTTGACTTTACTGTAGAGTACATTGTTGAGGCACTGTAGAGACACTGTTTGGCACTGTTGAGACACTGTTTGGCACTGTTTTGATGTAGATTTCTTTGCCAAAAAAGGAAATAAGGAAGTGTGAAGTTTATTTTAGACCGTCCCAAAAAGGAAAGTGTTAAGTTTATTAAAAATCGGAGGGAGTACTATGTGTATTGACATGGAATAAAAGCATTAAAAGCATTAAAAGCATTGCAAACCTATCGCGATTTGCCAAGAAAGATTTTGGCGGGAACTTCTTCCTCAAGAAACCTTTTGTTATTATATTAAGATAGATTCATGCGCACCCCCCCCCCCCCCAAGAACAAATTTTACAATTTTGAAATCATTTTTCTTAATAATATGATTGAATATGCAAGTAACTTTAAAAAAAGCAATACAAAAAATGATCTTTTTTATTTTATTGGCAATTAAATTCATTCAAAAAAGGGGTTTTGCGCGTGAATAACCACAACATATGGGGATTTGACGCATTTTATAAATCACATTGGACTAATGTGCTGAATTTATATTTCATGAGGGGTTACCAGGTCATTTGGAGTACACATTGCCATGGTCATCAGGTCATGTCGAAAAGGAGTTGCTCTTATAGTGATCATATGGTTGTTGCGTTAAAATACGGATCTTTGTATTTGGTAAAGTTATGATGATCACTTAAGAATTAAAAAAATAAATGGAGCATAACAGTTTATATATCTCCAATATGGATCGGAGAGTCTTCCCCTACACAAAAGAGTAGTGTATTTACAAAAATTTGCTTACAAAATGAACTCACATTATGGTGGTTCACTCTAATTTGAGGACAGAAACTTCCTAAACTATTTATTTTCTATGTCAAAGAGACTCTCTTGCTCTGTAGTTTTTCTCACTATGATGTGATTTCAACTTGGTTAATTGCTAATGAATGAAGGATCCTATCTTCATTTATAGTTTTATACTACCTAACCACTAAAATGAATGGCGGAGATTAACCGGATCCAAGGGTGTAGATTATGTATACAGAATGGTCTACACACGCTTCGCAATGTCGACATATCTTCATAATATTTCATGGGATTGCATACTCTCTCACGAGCTCTGAGTTCCAAACTTATTTAGGGTTTTTCATGATGTTCTAGAACAATCTACGCTTTTTAGCTCTTGGATTTTCCACAACAACTCTAATTAAGGAGGGGTGCCAACATGTTGCTATAAGCTTACCATTAGTGTGATATTTTCGACTCTCCGGATGGTGGTTAAGAAATATTATAAATCCAAAGTTTTAAATCCAAATTCGTGACTTTACTATAAATTGTTATTCTAAAAAGGATATTACATTCTAAAATACATTCCAATCGATTCTTTGTACGTGTTAACAGTCAATATTTAATTTGGCAGGGTTTAAAATGCTTTTACTCGGTTTGATTTTGAAATGACCGAATATGAGAGAATGTGTAACAACTTTATTACACAGCTGTTTTTGGCATGCACAATATCTCCTCAACGAGTGTGCTATTCAACATACATTTGATTTGGGAGAATCCTAACGGGGTCTATGAGTTGTCTCAATGTGCAACACCAAAATCGGGGTAACTAGCACTGGCGGAGTCAGAAATGACAAATTAGGGAGGTCGAGACTTGAAATTTTTTATATCGGAGAATCTAGTTTAAAATTTCACTATAGGAGAATCAAGTTTGAAATTTATAAATATTTATTTATACGTATGCATATGCATATATACATCGAGGTGAACGTAGTTTCAATGTGCACACTACATGTGGTGACATCAAGATGAGAATCAGTAAAATTTTGAACTATTCCTAGACACTAATTGCATCAAGATGGTGGTGTGTGAAGTCTCAATTCCCCACTCACGTTAGAATGAGGTGGTGGGCGAGTGAAATTGACAAGATGGTGAGTGGAGGAGCACTTGAGGGATAATGATGGGATGGAAACATTTATTACTATGGAGTAATTAATTCTTTTCCCATTGGACACACATAAAAATACAAAACAACATTCAAATACGGTATAAAATTTAACCTTGACCTCGTAGAGTGAATCCCCAAATTTTAATATGAAATCATAACCAATTAAACTCCGAATTTTTGTTGTTGTTGTTTTTACACATACTTTTACATGCAAATACTTACATACTTTTACACATACAAATATTATGTACTCCGTATAATGTATTTATTCTAGTAATATTTGCATTTATTTACACATACTCCGAATTATACATACTTTTACAAGTACAAATATTATGTATTTATTCTAGTAATATTTGCATTTATTCTAGTGGGGAGGACTCGTTTATTCTAGTGAGGAGGACTTGTGTTGAACCCTGAACTCCAAAACTAAAATGAATTGTATAATTGTATTACGGAGTACAACAAGCTTAACTAGTTTAGTCTTATCTGGTAAATGTCTGTTCTTTGTGTATTTTATAACTACGGAAGTCTGGTCTAGTCTAGTCTGATCTGTTTAAATCTGGTATGGTACTGAAAACATTTCAAGTAAAAGCATCCTTAAATAAATACCACGTAGTTAGAATTGAATATCATTATACGAAGTATAATTTGCACCTTTACTCTGAGATATTAAATTATTAAATTAGTACTCATATTAAAGATTTCAAAAACATACGCGCGCGCACGCAGATATTAGTTTAGATAAGACTGACCAATAAATGTAAACACATAAGTAGTACTCATATTAAATATTACCCCCTGTCCCACTAACAATGGTATAAGGAGTGACTGAGTGACATGCATACCAATCAAAGTGAGTTTATGTGATTGATATTGAATTGATAAAGTAAGAATAAAGTAAGAATGATATAAAATCACACAAATTTTACTAAATTTGGTATGGAACGATCTTAGTGGGACGTACAAAAAAGGAAATGGAATAATCTTAGTAGAACAGAGGAAGTAGTATAATACTATAAAGAACTGATCAAAGCAGTGGTCTCGCGCTTCTATTAAAAACCCCATATTGACGAGGTCCAAGGGTTGAATCTACTCGACAAATTATTTTTTCTCCTTATAAATTTTTAGTATGGGATCATCCGGAAACAGTCTCTCTGTGCTTTAGTACAGGGGTAAAACTGCGTATATCCGACCCCGTAGATGGGGAGCCTTTGTGGCACTAGGGTGATGATGATGATTAGGACTATTTCCCCAAACTTGTTTATTAACTAATTTTTGCCCCCATTATTTTCTTCGTAAAAGATAAGGATTAAGACTACAAATCCTATTTATCATTAAACTATTATCATAAATATTGACATTTGGGTTAATAATATAATCAATTAAGATAAGGATTAAGACTACAAATCCTATTTATCAATTATGTTTAAAAAGGTTTTTATAATCATCAAACACAATAGTGGATCGATATGAATATTCTTCAATTTTGCACATACGAGGTATATAGTCACATAGTATTAATATATCTACTTTTGCCCTATAAATTATAAATTCATTCATACTTATTCATCGAATTGAACAATTTAAATGCTATACAAAAAGCCGTGTGAATATTATTGGTTGTTATAACTTATATAGCATAAAACATTAATGTTTTTGTTATTTTGTGCGACTTTCCGGATATTTATTTGAATAAGTAAAACTTTAATAAATTACTAGAAAACTAATTTATATTAATGCGAAATCCATATTGATTTCGCATTAAGCCCATATATTTATATCAATACAAATGCGAAAGGCGCTTAGAATTTTTATAATTAGATTGATTTCAAACAAAGGCTAAACCAAACATAAATAAAGTAGACCATATAAGTTCATACCTTTACAAATTAGGCCAACTCAAATTTAGACAATAGTAAAATATACTCCACTAACCAGACGTTAATTGAATCAGACTTAAATAATTCATACCAAAATAAAACATATATTCTGAAATTTTACATGTACAATATTAGTGTCATATGAAAAAATTAGTTTTTTTCTGAAATATCATTAAAAAAATTAATTTGATATACTTTATGTGAAAATCCGAACACAAATGAAGAGGTTATAACATTTTACTACGTATAAATTAGAGTTACTAGAGTATAGGGACCCAATACTCTATTTTTCTGAATCAGCCCGTGTGCACGGGTGCATATTTGACAATTATTGCACATTTAAAAATGGAAGACCCAATGTGTTAATAGAAAGAACGAAAGCCATAGATGCTCAACATTTCATATTACAAGACACAAACAAGCAACAAATGTTGTCTCCAAGTAACAAAATCTTATTTATCTCTTTAACAGTATACATATATATAAAAGAATTCCAAAGGCTCTTTCTTTCTTACACCTTCTATATAGAACATTGGCAAATATGTTGACGATCACTTCTGTTTTGATCCAAATGTTTTTTCTTTTTCTTGTCTTTTTTTTGGAAAAATTAGAGAATTCTATCCTGGAGATCTGATATCAAGTTGGAAGCCAGGGAACTAAGCTTCTTTCCAGTTTCTCCAGCAATATTCTTAAGGGAGGAGATATCTTGTTGTGCCTGAAAGTGTGACAAAAAAGTATCACGTAAGTTGCAAGTGAACAATACGAAGTATATGCAGCAAACAGAAGTTCATATTACCTGGAAAGAGAGACGGTTTATGAGGTCACTTGCAGTGATGTCAATGGGCAATCTATCATCATCATGACCAAAGAGGTCAGCACTGGAGATTGAGCTTGAACCCTAAATAATAGGAGTAGAAATGACAAATAAATGGCATCAACTTGCTGTCCGAAACCACTTCGTAACGAGAGCTAGTCACACGGTGTTCATAAGAATGACAACAACAATAGTAATAACAACAATCTTTTACTAACCCTTCTCTGTAGCATACAGAATAAATTTGAAGGTTGAAGTGAAAAAAGTATTCCACCTAAGGTCGAGGACATATTGGTCCCCTGCTATCAATTTTTACTTTCGGTCTACAGCTATGAATTTGTTGCCAATTTTGGTCATTCCAACATTATCTTTCCAGTTAGAGTTGACTTTCGCCATACAAGTGACAAGGGACCAAAAGTGGTAGAAATCCATAGCCATGCACTGGAACTGAAAAAACAAAGGTCAGGGTCCAATAGTAGGAATGGCCTTAGGATCTCAGAATAAAGATGGGAATTTTCTTCCTAAAACATAGTGCTTCGACAGAAAGCAGTTCAAAACTCTTCCATCAAACAGAGCACCTCTAGTTGGAAAAAAGATGTCTAAGGTTATAAGCATATAAAGACACTAGGTGTGGAGGAATGACACAGTATATTTAAGAAAGCATACAGAGAACTTCTGCAGGGAAGCCGAAGCTTCAGCATCAGCTTTCTGTTGATCCCCATAAAATTGTGCCGAAGAGATAGATTTTGCATTAGAAAACTTCTTCCTTGCTTCGTCAGATTCCTCAACCTGTAAATAGAAAATTACAGCAAAAATAGAATATTAATATAGCATATACAGTGAGCTATTAAAAGCTCAACTACATATATCTTGTGTATAAAGACACCTGACCCCTCAACTACAACACATCTACATCCTAATGGTTTTAAACAAACACAGGATACCTGCACTTTAGAGGATTTCAATGTAGTTTTCTTAGAGAACCCACTCTCCATCCCATAGTCTGCGAAAAAATTGGACGCCTTTGGAGGTGCAATGTGGTTTAGAACACGAGGGCCTCCAGAATTCATCTCGGCAGGTTGTAAATTGTCGGTGTACTCAAATCGGGAAGTAAATGACGAACCAGCTATAGGGGTGTTACTTGCAGAGACGGAGGATGCCTGAACTTGTGGCTCTTCGGGTTTTTGATCATAGAGACTTTCACTTGTCTGTAAGTCAAATGTCTGATTGTTAAATGACTTGATGTTACACACGCACCCGCATACACCAACACAAGTTTGTGTACACATACATATATATCATATATACACACACCCAGAGAGAGAGCACTGTATTCAAAAGAAAACTTAGATCTCAATGCTTCATGTGGAGAGCAAGAGGTTTGAAATTATGGCACAAATGACCCAGAGAGACACTTACATGGGAAACACATATTGATCAGTTAGTAATAAATGATGAGTATAATAGAACTACGGAGTATTATTTATCAATTATAAGCTAAAAAGATGGCCTTCTCTAGTCAATGTGGGTGGGGTCCAAAGGCCGTGATTGTGAACTTACTTATACCTTCATAGTGAGCTTTCGAGCACCCAAACCACCTGTCTTCCCAGTTTTCTTTGCAACCATAGGCTTCTTGAAAGTGGTAGAAACAACTGAATGAGAAGCTTTAGGCGAGACAGAAACCTCCGGAGTCTCATTCTTAACAAGAGCACTTCCTTTAGCTCCTCCTTCATTTGTCTTAAAATCAGAAAATCCATTAGTAGTCGGAGATTTTGGAGAAGCAACAGGTGAGGATGGGAAGGACGCATCATCAGCCATGCTTTTAGAAACTTCCTTCGAGAGCAGTTGTTTATACAGTTCAGCAGCCCTGGAGGTATACTTGGCCTCAATCTTACCTCCATCAGCCGCCCATCCATGTTGCTTGAAAAAAACATGAGCACGGTTGTTTCCACCGAAGTACATCGTTTTCAATTGCTCAGGAGTCCATGAATCTAAATTCGTTGACCTAAATAAAAAACCACTTCTCATTAAAAATATTAATGAACAAGATTAGAAAAAATAGAATAATAAGTAAAAAGTCCAGAGTAAAAAATCAGTCATTTATATTGTTGAGAAGAACTATTCTACTTTTAGCCCCTCATCTATAGTGGAATTCCCACCTGTAATCCCTAACTTTAATTTCTCACTTATAGAGTCCTAACATTCTATTTTATTCCAAAGAATACAAAATTGACTGAAAAGTTGCCTGGTAAAGTTCACAAATATAAAAATTTTCACTAAATATTTTGGACCTAAGTAATTGCATTTTGAAAGTCTTGTCAAAATGTAAAGTTCATTACTTGAAGGAATGTTGAAAAAGGCATTTTTAAGCCTAGAGGTGTTTTGCATTTGCAAGGCGAGGTCAGCCTCAAGCTTTCTACTGAACTCCCTTTACAATTCAATCTTATTAACAACCTAAAATATACGTAGTATAATCAACCATACACAAAAAGGAGTTAAATATGTGTCTTAGACCACTATCATAGGGTTTATGATAGAAACAGAAAAGAAAAGCTTTTGAGATTTATCATCCTTAATAGAATCAGAAAAAGTTGTTAAATTGAGTAAAACTGAGACGAAATGGCTGGTTAGTGAAGATTTTGATATTTAGGAACAAGTTGAGGAAAAAAATGGATTTGTTACTTCCGCAGTTATTCTTCAAATACGTAGTAAAAGAAAAGCAGCTGGAGTGGTTTGAGTTATTTTAACCTTGCTGGAAAGAACAGGATAGAAGAATCTTTGACAAATAGATATTAGTTCTTTTGGGTAAATTTACTCCCTGAGCTAATTTACTGCCTGATAGTAAAACATCAATCCCACATAGAAAGAGGCTTTCAGGCTCACCCAAAAGGCATAAGCTGCCATTGGTTGGGAAGTAAGACTCAGTACCTTTTTTAAATGTTGTAGTGTGAGGCTATAAAAATTCAAAAAGCACCTCTTAAGCACTTTTTTTAAATCATGACTTTACATGGACAAAATAAAAAAAAAACAAAAAATAAGCACCAAAAGAAAATGTCAATGGATCAAAAGCAGTGTTATGGATGGAGGATGGCAGATTACATAGGGTGGCTAAATTTATGCTATTTTTACCATTCTTTACAAATTTCATATAGCATCTGTACAGCCATCCATCATAGCCGCCATATGGTACCACCACACCACCATCTATTTTTTATTAAATACAAAATAAAACATAAATAACCTCGCCCCAATTCTTCAAGATAGATCATACAGATTTACACCAAAGTATATAGCTGCATAACTTAAAGAACTGCATCTATAGGTGTCATAGAAGTCAAAAGAACCATTTGCATAGTCATAATTGGAGATATGTTTCCTTTGGGGGGGTCTTAGAGACAACAAAACTATGTCAGATTTGTGTACACAACAAGTTTTTCTCAGTCCAATCCTTCATGCATATGTACATATACTTGCATGAACACGACATTATAGGTCAGCTTAAATATAACCACATATGCACTACTATGGAAGACTTGCAGCCATAAGCAAAGACCATGACAAAAAGTGTCTACTACCACTTTACGACTGATTATAGAACTTCAAGTAAGCAATCCAATTTTTGGGAACAAAGCAGCTATTGGCACGTGATGTTACACTCAGCATGGAAGGATACCACTAGCCAAAAACACAAAAGTGATTATCTTGTTAAAATCAATGAAAAGGTTAAAACGATTCACATTTGTGACTACGCTATCCTCATTCACTACAATCTACAATCTGCTACCTAGACATAACCAATTGAACTCCTTAAGTATGAAATCTGTACAAATAAAGATTTTGAGCCACTGCATTTTGAAAACCTGAATAGGAAACAACATGTCACTCAAGTTCTCACCTCACAAAAAAACTGATTTACTGATAGCAGAGATTTTTTATTTGGAAAATGTCGTTTAAAAAAACTACCATAGCTGCAGAAATGGAGCGCATGATCTTGAATTCTCTAAATTATCAACACTAAATGACCCTCAATTGTTCAAGTTACAAGCATAATATTATAGGCATTACATTTTAAAAATGATGTGAAAATCCACAATCCATTAATTAGCAGTATCACCTACTACTTAAAAATGAGTTCTTTTGAAAAGTTTCTAATATAAACTCTATGCAAAGCCACATAAAATGTTATGAAAAATTTACTCGTTCATTTTGCCTTAGTCCTAGCATGAGCCCACAAGTACTGGGTATATTTAATTTTAATAAGTACAATTTATTTTCTTATTCATGAGGAAAATTTGACTTCCTTTGTTAATTGAGTGGGGTGAGAAAAAAGATTGGTCCAACCCTTATTATGTAACTAAATATGACAACAGTCACCATTATGCAAACCTGCCTATCTTTATATGGCAATCTCTAAAATAAAACGAAAAGTATGAAGTCTATGAACCTCAAAATCTAAAATCATATAAGCTGACGGCAAGTATATTACTACATTCAGTCCAAGCAACATTTCTTGTTTATGCAATTTTATTTCTCATTACGGTACTTTAAAAATAACTAGCATCAAAACATACATAAAACTGAACTCCAGTATTCGAGAGACTCTTACCCATATCAAATTGCAAAACCTCTCAAAAGACACGAGTTTAAGAAAGACATTCACCTCACAAAGCTGATGTGAACTCCGAGTCTCCTATGAGTAGCTGAGCAATCGATGCACAGGAAGATCCCATAAGTCACGGACGCCCACGTCGGGTTTTTTGCATTGCAATCAAAACACATCTAGCGAACAGAAGGGAATTCAAAAAAACACCACAACAATATCAGTAAATTATTTAGAAATAACAGATCTAGCAAAAGAACTGCCGGATCTGAGAAAGATCTATCAAAACTAAATAAAAAATACAAGATCATAAAGATTTTTTATTAAAAACTCTATAAGCTACATGAATGAAAAATCAAAATTAAGAGAATATTCAGCACACGAACTTTGTTCTCGGCTTTCGCACGAAGCTTCCGAAAAATAGCATTTTTGTCGCTGAAACCCTCGGAAGCCATGGCCGAAGCAGTGAGAGAAACAAGAAATCCAATATGAGGGGTAAGAAAGAAAATTATTTTTGCTAACAATTTGAGAAAGAGATCGGCAGAGAGGCCTCCTCAGGGAACGACGATGCGGAGGCACCTGGACAGAGAAAGATGTGTAAAACCGCTAAAACGAGAAACAAAATTAGAAAAAGTTTCGTAAATAAATAAATTGTAGTTGGGCAAATTTGTAAACAGAAGTATTGCCTCAAATACCACAAGTACCCCTGCTAGGGGTGTGCACCGGTCCAAAACCGGACCGGAGCCAGAATCATCATTTTTTATGGACCGAAGACTGGACCTGAATCTAACCGGTCCAAATAGGCCCGGAACTGAATTTTCAAGTACGTTTTTTACCCTAATTGTCTCGGTTTTAAAAAAAGACATTGTCTTAGAGTGTTCTTAGCCGATCCCAATTTTTTTTATGAATAAGACTTGGATGTTGTTGTTGTTTCAAACTATAATTTTATGTGCATATTTGTTAAATAGACTAAATAATTGTTTAGCTCATTTATTAATTTTGGAATATAGTCATCAAAACTATTCAATCGTAACAATTAGTTTCTCATAATAATTAAAACCACAATCTTTTGTGTAATAAAAACTAAATTACGTCCAAAAATATACTACGTGTGAACTACATGCACACCTACAAATAAAGAAACAAATAAAAAGCAATTTGAAAAAATCAAACAAATATAAACTACGATCATAGTAGTACACACCTGCACATAAATAAACAAATAAAAAACAACTTAGGAAATAATTAGACATCAAATATACACTGCGTATATATTCGTTTATATATATAATAAAAGACAAAAGTAATGCACAGAACGAAGTATATATTTGACGGAAGAAGAGGTTACCGATCCATTCCGATCTGGACCTGTTTTTTCCGGGTTTGACCCGGACCGGAACCCGGAATCTTGAAAAGCTAAGGACCGAAACCCGGACCCCGGACCAGCTCATTACGGTCCGGTTCAGGTCTAAAATACGGTCCGACCCGGTTAATGCACAGCCCTACCCCTGGCATACAAACTATGGTTCGGGCATAAACCATGTTCCACCCATCAAAGATCATACTGGATCCGAATCGATTAGACCGGAATCAGAATTGCTATTTCATGCAGATCGGGACTGGATTCGTTATTAACCGACCATGCATGTTTGGGCCTATTCATTATGGTCCGATTTTAACTCAAACTCAAGACCGGCTCTAGCATATTTGAGGTCCAAGGCATTCATAAAACACTTGTTAGTGTTATATATCAAAATAGTGTGTTTTGTATAACAATAAATGTAGTATGTGGTAGTACATGATGATTTTTTAATAAAGTATGACCACCATTTTATGTGTCCACTTTAGTTTGACACAATTATTAATAAATGTTGTAACTAGTTTCCAGCTCAGGTCTTCACTTTAATTCATCCACAAAGGATGATAATCACCACTAGGATCTAAAGGGGGAAATTGGGCATCAACCAACTAATCTATCCTGCCAATTAGTTCAATTCGTCCACAGAGGAGAAGAAGGGAAAAAGGGTTCGGCCACAACTCCGGCAGAGAAGAAAGAACGATATATATAGGCAAAGCACCAAAGAACCAGAATGGCAACTTACATTGTGAGGAAGATACGTAATTAAACGTCGAAGGAGCAGATGGAATCGTCCGCAGAGGGAAAGGAGTGAGGTGCGTGCGAACGGTAAGAAAGAAGAGGCGGGTCGGATCTTCTCTTAGACAATTGGGCTTAAGGATAAATGGGCCAATACCAACAAATCCTCCACCTTATTAGACCCTAGTGGTGTAGAGCACAACGCTCTAAAACAATTTGAGACTCATCATCGCTGGATTGCCCGAATAATCACAAAGACATATTCAGGCAAAAGGGGTAACATCACCGGGCAACTTATCCGCAATCAATGTTTAACGTGCGTTTGCACGACAGCAACTTTACGACCGAAAGACATTTAGTCCCCATGTCAGCAGGATTAAATTCCGAAGGAATTTTAATCAACTTGATATGACCTGCACTCACAATATCACGTATAAAATGAAATCTAACATCAATGTGCTTAGTTCTATCATGAAAAACAGGGTTTTTACACAATTGAATAGCAGATTGACTATCAGAAAACACACAAATATCCTGCTTAAGGCTACCAATCTCCGTTAGGAGACGTTTAAGCCAAATGGCTTCCTTAAACGCTTCGGTAGCGGCCACATACTCCGACTCAGTGGTGGATAGGGTTACTGTGGGTTGAAGCTGAGACTTCCAACTAATGCACGACCCACAAAGAGTAAACACATAAGAGGTAGTGGATTTCCTATTGTCTCTATCGTTAGCAAAATTCGAATCCACATACCCACTCAACTTAACCCCTTCAGAACACCTAGTGAAAACCAACCCATGAATAACAGAAGATTTCAAATACCTGAGCAACCACTTAAGAGCATTCCAATGATCTAAACCAGGATTAGACATGTACCTACTCAAGCAACTAACAGCATAGGCAATGTCGGGTCTAGTACTCACCATGAGATACATCACAGACCCAATAGCATTGGAATAAGGCACAGATTTCATTTTAGCAATTTCAGGAGCAGTCTTCGGAGACTGATCCTTACTTAACACAAAGTGAGACGCCATCGGGATAGAAACGGGAGTAGCAGAATGCATGTTATATTTACTCAAAATCTTTTCAATGTATGAAATCTGATTGAGAACTAACACACGCTTACTCCTATCCCTAACAATGTTAATGCCTAGGATCCTTTTGGCATCACCTAGATCTTTCATAGCAAAGTTCTCACTGAGACGCTTTTGCACACATTTAATGGCGTCACCCGAAGGACTAACAATCAACATATCATCCACATATAGCAATAAAAACACAGGCACAGAGGAAGTATTTTTAAAGTATAGGCAATGGTCGCATTCGGACTTGTGAAATTTCAAAGATGACATGCACGGGTCAAATTTGATATTCCACTGCCTCGGGGACTGTTTCAGGCCGTAAAAGGCCTTCCTAAGCAAACAAACATGATCAGTCTTCATGGGATCCACAAAGCCCTCAGGTTGGGACATATGGATTTTCTTGTCTAAATCACCATGCAAGAACGCAGTGGTGACATCCATTTGCTTCATTTCCCAATCATTATGAGCAACAAGAGCAAGCATCATATGAATCGTAGTAAATTTAACTACAGGAGCAAAGATTTCAGCATAATCAACACCTTCCTTTTGAGTAAATCTCTTAGCTACTAACCTAGCCTTATATCTAATGTCGTTAGGCTCTTCCTTAACCTTAAATAGCCACTTACAGGCAACAACGGAACTATTGGGCGGTCTAGGAACTAACGTCCAAGTCTTATTCGCTCTAAGTGACTCCATCTCACTTTCCATGGCGAAAGCCATTTAACGGACTCATTAGACTTAAGGGCCTCTCTATAGGTTCTAGGTTCGTTAAGCTCAAGGGTCTCAAACACAGAGAAAACAAACATAGAAGTATCACACATATGGAAAGCATAATCAGGCATACTATCAGCAGTTCTCCTAATTACTCTCATACTTCTATCTCTAGCAAGTTGATAATCATGCAAATCATTCTCACTAGAATCCGCACTCTCATCATGTGATTCATTATCATTTGAATGCACATGAGAATGCTCCACCTCACTCAAAGTGGTGGTAGTATCATGCTCAGAAGAATCAGAATCATACAATTCAGAAGAATCAGAATCATGCAAAACAACATTATCATGATTAGCAAACAATGGGCTAGCAGCACGTGGTATGGACTCCACCTCAACGGGTGTACTACTAGGATCAGACTCAGAATCAGAAACTGACTTAACCAGACAAGAAAACTCTGATTCATTGAAAACAACGTTTCTACTTACCACAACTTTGAAGCCTACCTGGTTCCTATCCCAAACCCTATACCCCTTCACACCCTCGGGATAACCTAGGAAGACTCCTTTCTTAGACTTAGGATCCAACTTGTCACCTTGTTGGTGCACATACGCTGCACACCCAAACACTCTAAGATTAGACAAATCAAGGGGTTTGTTTGAAAAAACAGATTCAGGGCACTTCCCACCCAAGGGAACAGAAGGAGACCGGTTAATCAAGTAGACAGCAGTGTTAACTGCTTCACCCCAAAACTTTTTAGACAAACCGGCGGTAGCAAGCATACTCCTAACCTTATCTAGAACAGTCCTATTCATCCTCTCGGCTATCCCATTTTGTTGGGGAGTATAGGGCACAGTTTTGTGCCTTCTAATCCCACAATCAACACACAGTTGGTCCATATCCTTATTGCAAAACTCTAGACCATTATCTGTCCTAAGGGTTTTGACCTTCTTACCAGTTTGATTTTCTACAAGGTTTTTCCACTCCCTAAACTTCACAAAGACATCGGGCTTATGCTCAAGGAGACGGACCCACACCTTCCTAGAAAAATCATCAATGATGGACAGAAAATATCTCTTACCCCCGTGGGTAGAGACACTAGCAGGACCCCACACATCAGCATGAACATACTCTAACACAGAGGTACACTTAGTAGGATTAGGATATGGGGAGGAGGAGAATGTAACCTTATGCTGCTTGCCTAACACACAAGATTCACAAAAGGGGATGGGGGACACAGAACCCTTACCAAAACAACCAGATTTATGCAAAATCTCTAAACCCCTATTACTCATGTGCCCTAATCTATTATGCCACAATGCAGATTTATCAGGACTAACAACATGAGCAGAATCACAGAAAGGCTGAGCATGGCACACATACAAGTTATTCACCTTTTTTGCCTAAAACAAAATAAGGGAATTTTTCAAAACTTTCATGCACCCATTACCCCATTTACCCTCTAACCCACTACCCTCAAAAGCAGCAACAGAAAACAAGTTATGACGCAAATCAGGAACATGCCACACATTTTTCATAGTAAACACAGTCCCATTATCAAACTTCAAGCATACATTACCCACCCCATGAATTTTGCATTTCTTATTATCAGCAAGAGACACAAAACCATCATTGCAAGAATCATAAGAAGAAAACAGGGATCTAAAAGGTGTCATATGATAAGTACAACCAGAGTCAATCAACCACTCATTTTCAGTCATGCTACTCAACACAAAATTGACAGAATCACAAATCATAAAAACTTCTTCATGCAAGTTATTATCATCTACCACATTAGCATGTTCAGACTTCTTCGGATGGGGACAATCCTTAATGAAGTGACTAGAATTACCACAATTATAGCACACTCTCTTCTTAGACTTACCTCTCTTCTTCCCTGGGTCATTGTTTTTGTTCTTATCGTTATTGCCCTTCTTATGGTTTCTAGATCTACTTTTAGACCTACCCTCACAAACAACGGTTCACCTGAGTCCCTAGACTGACTGTTACTACCCCTCGAGTGTCTAAGGTCTAACTCCTTACTCCTTAATCCATTAATGACTACATCCAACGAGATATCATCTCTGCCATACTTTATGGCAGATTTGACGTCATTGTATGAGTCAGGGATGGCATTAAGTAACACTATGGGTGTGTAGTCATGTATGTATTTATCACCGGCTTGCTTAATATTCTGAATAAGCTTGTTAAACACATCTAGGTTCTCATCTATGTCCTTAGACAGGTCAAGCCTAAATCTAAAGAACTTCTCGAGCAAAAACAATTTACCAGGCAAAGAAGTATCGGTATACGTCTTATCTAACTTGTCCCACAAAGCCTTTGCAGAATCTATAATACCCACCTTCCTGAGTACTGAATCAGAAAGGTTCAGGTATATAGAGGAACAAGCAGTTTCATTCATTTCATCGCGCTTAGCAGCATCCTCAGAGTCTAAATAGAGACCAGTCACTGCTCTATAGACTTTCTGTTGGATCAACACGCATTTGATTTTCTGTTTCCAGATATCAAAATCTGTCTTTCCGTTAAATGGAAGCATGCCATATTGATTGACAGCCATATTAACCGGAAAGCAAGCACAACACGTAAGAGAGTAAATAAAAAATTATCAAGCAAAGAACAGTACGAAGCAACTAGCACGAACAAGCCGAGACGACCAATGAACACAAAGCTCGGGTACAATCTCCTTGTTCTTTCGTACCGTACGAAGCAGCTAGCACGAACAAGCCGAGAAGACCAATGAATGCAAGGCTCGGGTACAATCTCCTTGTTCTTTCGTACAAGCAAGATAAAATTTTTATTTACTCAACAGACAGATAAATGATTAATTATAACCTATAGGGCTATCAATTGTACGAAGCAACTAGCACGAACAAGCCGAGAAGACCAATGAACACAAAGCTCAGGTACAATCTCCTTGTTCTTTCGTACAAGCACAAATCGGCTAGAATTAAATCAATTAAAATCAACATGCAAAGAAACGGGATTTAAAATTAATCCGGACAGAAATATTCCCAACTTCGGACAACAAGTATCCAAACAAATATTCTTAACCGGAGAGTTTATCCACGAATCAATCAACAGAAAAAATCTAAATAAAAAAAATCCAACACGTGATTAAATTTAAACCGGAAGAAATATTCACAACTTTGGACAACGAGTATCCAAACAAAATATTCTTCACCGGAAAATTAATTCACGATTCAACAAGTAATCACAATTCAACTAACAAGTAAATAGCAATTCAACTTGAAATTAAAAAATGAATGAACTACGAATAATAATCACACAAAGGATTAGTAAACGTACCTGGGGCCGGGCACAGTCGGCTTCCAAGACCACGCAGGTCAGCAGCGGGGGAGCGGGGGGGAAATTAATCCGGTGGCACTCCGGAACACCAAGAAGAGTTAAAGCCAATTTACCTGAGCGGGGCCCGAGGTTGGGTTACCCGACTTACCGTAGGCAGCGTGGGCTGCTGTAGACTCGGCGGCAGCGGACTGAAGCGGCGACAGCACCTCCCTGGACGGCGGCAGCAGGTCTGAACCGGTGGCAGAACCTCCTGGAAGCAATCTGGACCGAACTGGCAGCACCCTTGGACTCCTGGCAGAAGCTCTGGCCGATGTAGAGGCTGGTTCTGGGCGCTGCAGAAGCTCTGGTCGCTGGTGGCTGAGCGTCCGACGACGGCAGGCGGTGGCGAGGCAGCGGCAGAACCTCCGATGGCTCTGATACCACTGTTGTAACTAGTTTCCAGCTCAGGTCTTCACTTTAATTCATCCACAAAGGATGATAATTGATGTGAGTTTTCTCGCACTTAAAATAGATTGTAATATAGTGGTGTAAGTACGAGTATCGTCTCCACAGGGACGGACAAAAGGGAATCAAGAATTAATTAAATTCAGCGATTAAAAAGAAAAATAAAATAAAAGCGTCGTGCGAGATTGGTTGATTTGGAAAATAAAACTAATGCGAACAATTAAAATAGGGGGTTCTTTCTAATTAATGACGAAGGGAACAAGGATCGATTCTGGGGTAACCAGATTTCTGGCAGATCAGGCCTCATTACATGAAATTAATTTAATTGAGCCTAGCTAATCATTACTAAGTTCTTACCGCTCTCGCGGCGTAGAGTACAATAATTTAGAGGACCAGACTGATCTCTCATGCGACAGAATCCTAAATTATTGCCAAGACGAGCGAGCTTACAGCCCCTTAATCGCTACTAATCTCTTAGCGAATGATTAAGTGTGTGTGAATGTGTCCTAGAACAAATTAGATCTCTCTTAATTTATTCTACAAGCAATTGTAATTATAGTCGCGATTCTAGATTACAAAAGATATCAATTAAATTATTCAAACACAAATTAAACGGAATTCATGCAATTAATCCATCAAGAAACTAGCCATACATCATGATCAACCCCTTCATCAATCCCAATCCCTAATTAAACTACTCACAATTCATAATTGAAGAATCAATAGAATTGGGAAGAATAGAATTAATTGTCATTAATTAAAAAGGTGGAACTTACAAAGAATACCAAAAGATTGTTGAACAAGGCTGAAAACCCCTCTAAAATTCGTGCTAGGCACTCTCTCTAAGCTCCCCCCTTGAAAACGGGGGTTTACAGGTTGTTTAAATAGAAAAATCGGGTGAAATTTGAGCTGAATTAGGATTTTCGGAGCCAGACACGATGCCAGACACGATCGTGCCTCCAGAGCAAAAACGCGCTTTTTGGGCTGGCACGATCGTGCCTGGCAGGCAGTAACTTCACGGTGCTTTTCTCTTCAGGCACGATCGTGTCTGACTTTGAGGGCACGATCGTGCCTACTTAACTTCCAAATTTGACAAAACTTCCTTCATGAAAGTTGTAGATAATGAAGTCCTCTATCCACCCCAATTTGCCAAATGTGATTTGAATCATCCAATCAAGAGATATGATCAAAACGGTGAAAGGTGTCTTTCTGAAATCGCAACAGAGATCATCTGACTTCATCGTCTGTTTTCACCTTCTTCCTCTCAGATTCTCGCAAAGGTGTCTTCATAGCATTTGTAGCCCTTGGAGTTGGCTTTCCTTTGGAACTTGAATAGTGTACATTGAATGTTTCTACAAAGAGATATGCTTGAACGATTGACAGAAGGTCATCCTGATTGTCGTTTTCAAGCTTCATTCATCTTCTTTTGATCCCGAAGCCAATCCTAGAGCTCTTTTTCCTTCAAATCTTCATCGTGAATCTTCCGGTGACCTCCAAAGCTATGAAATCATTCTCAAATGCTTCTCAAATCATCCCAATTATTCCTCAAGTGCCGGTGCCGGGCTCAAATTCCCTGATTTTGACTACAAACAACACAAAACTCGAACCAACGCCAAGTAAACATAACTTGAGCTAAAATTGAGACTTGTAACACCTTAAAACTAGGAAAATCATCAAAAGCCGATCTCAACACGCATCAAATACGTGTTAAAATACGGATTTATCAATAATCACCACTAGGATCTAAAGGGGGAAATTGGGCATCAACCAACTAATCTATCCTGCCAATTAGTTCAATTCATCCACAGAGGAGAAGAAGGGAAAAAGGGTTCGGCCACAACTCCGGCAGAGAAGAAAGAACGATATATATAGGCAAAGCACCAAAGAACCAGAATGGCAACTTACCTTGTGAGGAAGATACGTAATTAAACGTCGAAGGAGTAGATGGAATCGTCCGCAGAAGGAAAGGGGTGAGGTGCGTGCGAACGGTAAGAAAGAAGAGGCGGGTCGGATCTTCTCTTAGACAATTGGGCTTACAGATAAATGGGCCAATACCAACAATAAATTGGTTGAAAAAATAAATGTTGCGACTATATTTGAGTATAACGAAGTGAAATGTTTTAGACAACAGATTGTTTCCAAAAAAGAAATGTATTACCCTCATCCCCCTAATATTGGGACAAAAGAGGATGATGTGATTGTTAAGAAAAGTAGATTATGTGGTTGATGATGCAATGATAAAGTGGCGATAAAGTAAGAATCAATTAGAATCACACAAACGTTATATGTAGTATCAAATATGATATGGAACAAATTTAGTAAGACAGACACAAATGAAAAAATGGGATAATTATAGTGGGGCGGAGAGAGTAACACGTATTTTAGGACAATATAAAAAAGAAAGTAAGACAAGTACAATGAGGCCGATGAAGTATTACTAAAATAGAGCAGACGAGCAGTACTATATATATACAATCAAGGTCTTTGCGCTCCGAAATGAACATATTTATAGGATAAAAATGTATCATTTTTATATTATAAAATATTTTATATAAGAATATGTGAACTTTCAAAGTTTAATATCAATTATCAATAATCAAGTATCTTGTGGTTTGATGATGTCACTATTGATCTTCCAAAGAGAAGATCACAAGTTCGAGTCTCATTCCAATCAAATATGTTGGCAATAACAAGAGCAAATAATATGATAGGTTTAGAAGAATATTTAAAAAAAAAACATTACTGATCAATAAGGTTAAAACAATAATTTTTTTATCAATATATTATTAAAGATTCAAATATGAAGAATACATACTCCGTAATATTGAAACTTTAAATAAGAGAGTGAAATGATCATTGATCCAGTTTAAATTTGTGTTTGAACTTATTTTAAATCAAATGATGAACGGCACTATAAGAGAATTGGTGGGCCTCCTAATTTGAGAATGTTGTAGGAATCACAAAGAAATACAATCATTATCTCTCAAATAAAACACACATATATATAAATAAATAGCATTTCTAAAAATAGAGACCCTAAAATTATGGAGGCCCTAGGCAATTACCTAGGGTAACTCCCCCTATGACCGGCTCTACTCAAACTAGTAGAACACTCGTGCATTGCACGGTCCGATCCGTGAATATTTATCAAAAATATTAGCGCAACACAATCGTATTACAAATACTCCCTCCGTCCCCTTTTAAATGTCCCATTTTATCACATTGGGATGTCCCTATTTAATTGCCCCATACCCTATTTGGTAAATTTTGTGTGGCTCAAAATCATTTTTACTTTATTCTTACTTTATCAATTAATATCAACCACACAAACTCATTTTTCTTAAAACCCGTGCCACCATCTCCCGTCCCATTTAAAAGGGGACGGAGGGAGTACATTTCACTAACAATTTTTGTTAGGTAAAAAAAAGAATACCATGGGCAATAGGTAACAACAACCTACACAATACACCCTTGTAATATAATACATAGAAATATAGTGCTCAAAATAACACAAAATCCTCACCACATTGAACAAATTCTTCTTCATCATAAGAGTGTGAAAAGCGATTTAATGCAACACTAGACGTTATTGAACACTTCTTTGTAAACCATATTTTGAGACTTGTTAGTCGTTCCCCCGCCTTCATTGCATATAAGAATTTTCAAACCATTCCTATCGGTCACTCTAGACACTGTAACATGTAGTTGTCCATGTGTGAACACGGGTTTCTTCAACAACAAACAACCCTACACGAGACGATGATTGACCTTGACTTTTATTTGTAGTCATAGCGCATGAAATCATAAATGGAAACTGCCGCATTTGAAATTTGAAAGGCAAGTTTGGATCGGAGGGAGTCGGAGACAATCTTGGGATTAACACTTTCTGTCCAGCATGCACACCAGTCAAAATCTTTCCCTCCAAAACATGATCGCAAAGCCTTGCTAGAATGATCTAAGTTCCATTATACAACCACATTGAATGGTCTATATTTCTCAAAGACATCACCGGAGTCCCGATTTTTAATGTTGACTTGTGATTCGGCACACCAGATAGTTTTATACTATTCAAGAATTCCGGGATGTGTAGTTTTGTCATTACATCTGTCGTAAAATCTACTTTAGATAAGTTGTCAGAACTAAGATACATCCTCAAAACTTCGCCGACGTTTAGGCCCATCGTATAATCATTAACAGTTTTAACCACAACCAGTGTCAGTGCTAATATGGCACGGTCACGCAAACAACTTATGTGCTCTGCACATGTAACATTCTTCGGGAGTATGCTTTCAACAATCACAGCTACAAGGTCAACATCGGTGTGTATTTATAAATCTTCAGTAATATTAATTGAGACACAATCATCATTTGTTTCCCCTAAAATGTTGTAACCAATATTGACAACCCACTTAGAAAAAGTCTTCAAATCATAGGAGTAATTTACATTCCATCTTCTTATTCTACCATTACTAATAAGAAACTCATATTCTAAGAAAATCATATTCTAACATATAATAAATAAATAAAAACTTTCAAAAAAATCTATAATAAAAACAAGATGACATTATTATTCTTTGAAAATGTCAAATTTTGCTCTGAACCTTCAATTCCATCACGATGACGCAAGGTGACATCTTCTTCTCATTTGACAAAACTTCTTTCATGAAAGTTGTAGATAATGAAGTCATCTCCACACCAACTTGCCGAATTGGATTTGAATCATCCAATCAAGAGACATGAATACAATGGTGGAAGGTGTCATTCTGAAATCGCAACAGGGATCATCTGACTTCATCGTCTATTTTCACCTTGCGCCTCTCAGATTCTCAGAATGATGTCTTCATATGATTTGTAGCCCTTGAAGTTGGCTTTCATATGCAACTTGAATCGTGTCCTTTGGATGCTTCTATAAAGAGATGCTTGAACGATTGACAGAAGGTCATCCTGATCGCCGTTTTCCAGCTCTATTCGTCTTCTTTTGATCTCGTAGCCAATCCTAAAGCTCTTTTGTCATCAAATCTTCATCGTAAATCTCTCGGTGACTTCTAAAGCTCTCAAATCACTCTCGAATGCTTCTAAACTCGTCCCAATTTCTCCTCAAACGTAGGTGTCGGGCTCAAATTCCATGATTTTGACTCCAAATGACACAAAACTCAAACCAATGCCTGGTAAACATAACTTGAGCTACATTTGAGACTTGCAAAACCTTAAAGCTAGAAAAACCATCAAAAGCCGATCCCAACATGCATCAAATGCGTGTCTACATACGGACTTATCAAGGTTAAATCTAAACAAACATATAACAGACATCACAATCCCTAAAATAGAGATGGTAAGTATATTGTAAACACAATTCCTAAAAATACAAACAACAAACATTTTATACACAAGGCTGAAATAAACTTCAAAGAATATATGCATGTCAACAAACCTCACTTAAAAACAAGAATGAACAAATAAAAACTTAGAAATACATTTTTGTCAAAATCAGGCTACTAGAAATTTACATTTGTGCCATTTGATTTAATGATGTGCGAACCATTTCAGAGCTTTGGGAGCATGCCAGTGGTGGGTTGACTGTGGGAGGTTCTCGTGCCGTCGGATGGGACGGTGGGTGGACTTCTCGTGCCGGCAGACTGGACTTCAGCAACGTAGGGAACGGAGCGACGAACTTCACCAACTGTAGGGAGGGAAGGAGATAGCTGTTCGAGGGGAAGAATCGATGGGAAGGGGAAGGTGTGGGTATGGGGAACCGAAGGGGAGGGAAGCGGTTTTTGTTGTGGGATGCGGGAAAGAAAGGGGGTGTTAATTCAAAATAAGGGGGGTGGGGGACTGGGGGTTATACAGTTAGAAACATGGGGTGGGGGCTTTTTGTGTTGTGTACACCGGTGTGTAACCGGTTGTGTACACATCGAATTTTCCTTTAAAAAATTACTCTGTTGCTTATTTTTGAATTTTAGGCCCATAAAACGTGAAGCCCTAGGCCAGTGCTTATGCCAATTGGCCTAATGACTGGCTCTGGAGGGACAAGGGGACATCGTTCTTCAATCGGAACGACACTCGTTATCACTAAATTCATAAAAGCCAACTAACGCGGCCATGGTCCCATCATTTAATGCAGGTTACAGTGTTTAGTCGGGCAACGTCAGCGGGACCATCAAAAAGCCAATACTGGACTTTTTTTTCCTCAAATGAAAATGGTTGGGCTGAGAGTCGAACCTAAGACAAAAGTTACTTCATGGAACTAATAACTTTGTCGCACTTCATAAAGTGAGAAATTGGTTGATGGAGAATATTAACTTGGTAACTAGGCGGTCAAAATGGTAGTCAAACGGTTGGGGACAAGTCAACTGCATTGGGAAGAATCACGGTCTAGTCTCATACAAAATATGAAACGACCATCTTGGAGAGACATCATGTTTTCATTAAATAATACGGAGTAATTCTTTACAGTCAAATCGTCGCATTCAATTACCATATACGAAGTACGTAGTATTTATTAGGTAGATTCTATGGTACCCCAAATGTACTGTACCTTTGTCCAAATGAGCCAATAAGAATGATGCAGTTGAATTATGTAAATCTAAATTAAAAGGCATATAATGATTTGGACCAATCAAATGCATAGTAGGTATGGTACCCCATTTTTTAAATGGGCACCAGAGTTGTCACCTATGGAGTATTTATTATCTATTTATATACTACCTCCGTCCCATTTATATTGGGACAGAAGAGAGTGGCACGGTTATTAAGAAAAGTGGGTTTGTGTGGTTGATATTAATTGATAAAGTAAGAATAAGTAAGAATGATTTAGAGCCACACAAACTTTGCCAAATATGGTATGGGACAATTTAAGTGGGACTTCCCGAAAAGGTAAATCGGGACAATATAAATGAGACGGAGGGAGTATAAGAAAAGAAATAGCTCATGAAAATACAATTCTACCCTTAATGAATCCTGGGTGTCTAGCTCTCCTTAATTCTCTCATTTGCTATAGCAATGACACATGGCCATTTTACTTCAAACTACCGAATTTCTCCCATAGAAAGAAAAGGGAGCAGCCGTAGGAGATGCAATTGGTGGGCCCAATCTATAAAAAAAAACCAATTTTCTTTAAGGTGTTATAACTTTTTCATTTTAATCCAGTTTTTTCAAAAACTATATCAAAATTCATAATTTTTTGTGATCTTTCATATGAGATCAATATTCAATATATAAAAATATAATTTATTAACGGTCTCCATAATTATGCTTAAAGTTATTTATATACATTTTCTAATCTATTTTGCTGTCTGAATTAGGGAAGTTAATGTAAGTGATCATTTTTAGCTACATTTCATATAATGTTTTTCTTTATTTCATTAATAAAATTAATTTAAATTAAATTTATCCATACACCAAAAGATTCGACTAATTCAACCACTTCTCTCAGAATTTCATCAATTTCAACGGTTTCAACTAATTTTAGTAATACTAAACAGTCTCTAAAATCAAAATCAGAACATGAAAGGAAAAATCTAAAAATACAAAATTTATTTAAGAAAACTTTCTTAAAGTATTTTATAATTTGATGTGCACTGGTTCGATATATAAAAAATCCGCAAATGAAAATCTAATTAGTCTTAATAAAAAATTTCGAGTTGGTCTATTTAATTTTTTTTTGAGTTGGTCTAAATTGAAAACGATGAGTGATTAGAATTCACCAACTCTACGATTAATAAAAATCTAATGTTATTTTCATTTTTTATTCTACTCCCTTCGTTGAACTATTACAAACTTTATTTCTTCCTATTATAATGTCACTTGAGAAGAAAAAATTAGCAAATGAAAATAATAAACACATCAAATGCTAATAAAACAAAACTTCTAAATTTAGTTCAATTTATTATTCTTTATTTTTAAGGAAAAAGGGGCAAATATGAAAATATATATTTAGCATTATTGGTTTGTTTTAAACTGATTTGATCTATTTAATTTTAGTTTTATTAAAAAAAAATTTGACTTATTCAGCCAAAGTTACTGTACATAATCATTTTAACTACTTTCCATATAATCTTTTATTTACTTCATTAATGGAATATAATTTAAACTAAATTCATCCATAAATCAAAAGAATCAATTTAAATCAATTCAGCCACTTCTGTCAAAATTTCATCAATTTCAAAAGAATCAGGTGAAGTATCCAATTTCAGTGTTACTAAACTGACTCCAAATATCAAAATTAAAATATGAAAGTAACAATAGATCAGTGGCTAATAAAAAGGGACTTTTTGAAAAAAAAAAGACTATTAAAAGTAAACAAATGAGAATCTTAAAGAATCATATTTCATTAAAAATCAACATGTTGAAGTAATGTCTTCATAATAGTAATATGTAAATGGTTAAAAAATATAAGTATACTTGAATTTTGTTATTACGTGGACTTCCAATTATGCATATGCAAACGAGTAGATAGACTTATAAAAGAGTTTCAGGTGATTCCTAATGTAGCAGTTGACTAAGATTCATTTACCTTTTTTACTCAACCACAACCTCACGTTTTCAATTTATTCCCACAACTTCGCTTTTTTAAATCATGTTCATATTATCACAGTTTTGGGTAAGAGAGAATCCAAGTTGATTTATCAATATATGATGAAATGATATGGTTCTTACAAAAAAATTATTTGTTCATGAGTCAATGGACAAAGAAAGAAACACTAGAGTAGATTATCAACTCAAATAAGAAGCCACATGAAAATAAACTTGCAAATCAAAAGCTCACACTATTCATGATAATAAACCTGCACAGTAGAAGTTCTTGCAATCGAAAAGATATACTCTCTATGAAAAAAACTCAAAGAACTAACAGTCTAATGATGAAAAGTTATGTTAGATTAATAGACAACAAGTTAATCAAAATGGAATTATTTAATCAAGTAATGAAAATGTGGAAGACGGTGAAACAAAATTGTTATTAAATGAATCATTACACATTTGTGGAGGATGTGGGACATATTTCTCTCTTATATATAATGTTTTTAGGTATAAGATAAGTCGGCTAACAATTGAGCGGAATAATTTTCCCTCTCATATGTAGTGCTTTTAAGTATAAGATTAGATGGCTTAACAATTGAGCGGCCAAAATTTCTATCTCATATGTAGTACTTTTAGGTATAAGAAGATAAACCGGCTAACAATTGGGTGAAATAACTTTCTCTCTCATAATTAGTTCTTTTAAGTATAAGATAAGTTGCCTAACACTTGAGCACGATAACTTTCTCTCTCATTTGTAGTGCTTTTTAGTAAGATGGTAAGATAAGCCAGCTAACAATTGAGCGGGAAAATTTGTTCTTTCATATGTGGTGCTTTTAGATATAAGAAAGATTAAACCATAAAATGTCTAACAATTGAACGAGATATTTCTCTCTCAATAAGCAGTGCTTTTAACTATAACATAATCCAACTAACAATTGAGAGATAGAACTTTTTGTATCATATATAGTGCTTTTGGGTATAACAAATGAGAGGGATACTCTTCTATCTCATATGTACTACTTTTAGTTATTAGAAGATAAACTTGCTAACAATTGAGAAAGAACATTATCTCTCACATATAGTTCTTTTTAGTATAAGATAATCCAGCTAGCAATTGAACGGAATAACTTCTCTCACTCATATGTAGTGTTTTTAGGTATGACGTAAGCCGGCTAACAATTGAGCTGGAAAACTTTCTCTCTCATATGTAAGAGTTTTAGATAAAAATAAGCTTACTAATAATTGAGCCAGAAGATTTTTTCTTTCATATGTAGTGCTTTCTGGTATTAGAAGATAGAAGATAAGATTGCTAACAATTGAGAAGATAAACTTGCTAACAATTGAGTGAGAGAACATTCACTCTCACGGGTAGATCTTCTTAAGTACTCCATATATAAGATAATCCGACTAACCGTTGAGCGTTAAAATTTTCTCTTCCATATGTAGTGCTTTTATGTATAACATAAGCCGACTAATAATTGAATGAGAGAACTTTCTCTCTCATATATAATTTCTTTAGATATGACAAGATAAGCTTGCTTGCTAATAATTAAGCGAAAAATTTCTCTCTCATATGTAATGCTTTTGGTTATTAGAAGATAAAGTTGCTAACAATTGAACGGGGGAATCATCATATATGTAGTTGTTTTTAGTATAAGATAAGTCCGCTAATAATTAAAGAGTATAATTTTTTCTATCATACATAGTGCTTTTAAGTATAAGATAAGATAATCCGACTAAAAATTGGGCGGGAGAATTTTTTTCTCATATGTAGTTGTTTTAGGTATAACAAAATAAGCCGGCTAAGAATTGAACATGATAATTTTCTCTCACATATGTTAGCACTAATTTACAAATGAATGGCAAGTTATTATTTAACTAATATTCGTTAATTTTAATATTTATTGTATTCGCTTAAACTTTACTTCACTCACTTATATATTGTATTCACTTTTTTAGAATATTATTTAATTTTAAAATTAATCTAATCATGAAAATGAATAAGTAGCAAATTCTAATGAGTAGAGTCAATTAACTTTTCCTAATATACTCTCCATTGAATAGATATTCTATGGGCTTATATTTTATGGTATTAGCTTATTGAACTACTATAGTACTATTTTTTCCGAAAATGTAGAATCCTAAAAAGTTGTTTTTGTTTTAATATTTAATTAGATCATGAGTAAAAATACATGCAACAACTGCTTTATCCCGTGCGTATGCACGGGTACTATACTAGTTGTAATAAAACCTTTATGAGCGTTACCCTTCAGGATACAGAGGGTCATCTTTACAATATAAAATTACGCTATTATTGTTCTCAGGCATTTAATGGTTACTACGGAGTATCTTTTTAACATTTTGTAGCATTCAAACAGTCTCAATCAACTCAAGCTTTTAGAGTTTTTTTCAATTTCAGTACTATGACGTTAGTGACACTTTTAGTACCTGACTTTTAATTTTTCCATTTCTGATTCTCGACTATTGTACTAAAGACACTTTTATTCCCCGACTTCAAAGTTTTCCACATTTAGTCACCGAGTATTATCAAATTGACACTTTAGCCCTTCCATGCACTATGATTTTGATACTATAAGTGGAGCACTAAAAATGTGTCTATTTTAATATCTAGAGGACCAAAAGTATCACTTTTAAAAAAGTCAAAGGACTAACTATGAAAATTTTAAAAAACGGGTATCAAAAGTGTCTCTAGCACAATGGTCGGGGACTAAAAATAGAAAAAATCAAAATCAAGTATTAAAAGTGTCATTGACATAATAGTCAAAAGACTAGAAGTGATACAAACTCCAAGGTTTTATGTTTGGTCAAGCTTAATTAAAAGCCAATAGAGTGCGAAAATGAAAGTGTTTTAATAGATCAAATACATATTTAGCCTGAGATAGGAACAAACTTTGAGAAGTGTTAGGACTTTTTCTGGTGTCCAATCCTGATAAATATCTTTGTATTTGTGTAGCTATTTTGTCTAGATATTTCAGCTATTATTAGACTAGCTTTCTTAGGAAGTGTGTAAAGTGTGTTATTGGGCCCAATCATTAAAAGAGCCCAATCATGCTTAGGTCACATCACACATTCCCTAGGCATATAAATATTGCCTTTAAGGGAATGTGCAAAGAGGCTTTTATAGATTATTCAGCGCATATATCATTCTAGTGAGAGAGAGAGCCGATACTTTGCATTCTCGATACTCTGTTGTACAATTCTCGATCATTGTTGGTATTGAATCAAAGCTATTTTCTTCTCTACTCTATATCGTTTATATGATTGTTGAATGAAATAGGGACAAACAATTGGTATCAGAGCCGAGCGTGAAATCGATTGAAGAATGTATGCATTTTCGGATCTGTCGTTGACGTTGAAGACAAGTTTTTGCGGAAAACTAAGTTTCTGCGTTTTTTGGGTTTGATGGACTTGCATTCGATGCGATTCTTTGTTTTTGGGAATATTTCGATCAACACTTGAGATAAAGCAAAGCAAAATTTCGTTTGTGTGCTGTTAGATTTTTTCAGTTTTCGCAGGTTGGACATCGAAAAAGGCTTCTCGAAATGAATATCGAAAAGTAGCTTCTCGAAGTACAGGTTTCGCGAAGTCTGAAGTCTCATCGAAAAGCACTTCTCGATAGGAGCATCGAAAAGCACAGGTTCTCGATAGGATCATCGAAAAGAGTTTCTCAAAGTTCAGGCTATCGACAACAACTCCTCGATAGGAAGTTTCTCGATAGAAAACTTCTCGAAGTACAGGTTCTCGAAGATTCATCGAAAAGACTTTCTCGAAGGCAATATCGAAAAGTACATGTTTTCGATCGAAAAGAACTTCTCGCCTGACTACATCGAAAACTGAACAAACTATCGAAAACGTTTCTGGAAAGTCTGATATCGAAAAAGGCCAAGCATCGAGAACTCAACAAAAAAAGAGGAAGGAGGGGCAAAATTGTTCTTTGAGACCCGCTGAATTCTACGGCTATCGTGTCCGCAGGTCGCCCGCGCAGGGGGGGTGCGAATTTTCAATTTTGAACTGAAAGCCGGAATTCTTGTGTGCGCGAGAGCTCCCCTCTTCTCCTTCACCTTTTAATATCAAGAGAGGAGTGGTTCATATTTATAGGCTTCAAACTTTCCAAGGAGTTTAGGTATGGGAAAGTTAAAGAAGCCCACTTTTCACCTTTCCTTGAAAGTGTACACTTTTCATCAATTTTTTCCAAGAGCTAGTTTTGAGCCACTTTAAACTCCAAAGTCCAAAACTCCAACACCAAAGGTGAACCTTACAACCAAAGCTTCCAAGAGTCAACCTTGAGATTAAAAAAAAAATTAAAAAAAAAAAATAATAATAATATCTCAAGGTTAAGGCTATTTTCTCAAACTCCAAGCTACACTTCAAGGTCCAGAAAATTGCAGAAACTTCAATCAACCTCACGTCTACGGTCAACATTCAACAATCATCAATGGATACCTCTTGCTCATCATCATTGTGTAAGAATGAATGTGCTGAAAGTTCTGATAAGCTGGAGGTAAGGCAATCTGACAGTCAACAAATTATCAAGCAATTGGAAGAGAGATTAGCAAACAATCACCGAGTCTTACTGCAGCAACTGGATAAGACTACCTCACTCACCATACAATTGGACAATGAAAAGGAAATTGTTAAGAAGCGAACTTTGGAAATAGAACAGCTCACACAAAAGGTAGCTGAACTGACTAAAAAGGTAAGTGACACTGAATTAGAACGAAACATTGCCAAAGCTGAAAATGAGTTTCTACATGAAAAAAGAGGCAAGCTTTACACAAAAATCAAAGAGTTAGAAGATTTACTAGCCAAGAGAGGACAGACAGAACAAACCATTTTTCTTAACCAGAACAAGGACACACGATTTTATAACTCTAAGGAGGGTCTTGGTCTCACTAACCCCAATAATTTGAAAAAGGTGGATTGTATTCAACTTTATGACATAAATTATATGGGGTTAGGATTGACTAAGTTGATGGCTTTTACCTATGGAAAGGAAACCGCAGAAGAAGAAGAGGTAAAGCGATCAAATCCTTCTAAAGCCGAAATTCCTTTCAGTTATGACTCTTTGAACAAAAGCTATGAAACAGCTGAACCTGTTTTTTCATCTGATGAGAGTGTCAGTTTCTATCCTTCTGAAAAGGAAGCTGTGTCGGATTCAGAACCCCCTTCAACCTCAGGATCAAGTGAAGAAGAACCTTATATCCCTCCACTAATTAGAAAATTTGAAACCTTACACATTTCCTTAGAAAATCAAAGAAAAAGTTTTGAAGAGGAACGAAAAAATTTTGAAAGTGAGAGGGAGAGGTTGTTGAGAGAATTGACCATTTTAAAAGAAAGTTCCCAATCTGGCACAACTTCTCAATCATCTAGTGATACTGATACTTCTCAACCAATTCTGAACAAAACTAACATTTTCAAAAGGCCACCCACTCACTCCACGTCTCCTTTGAAAACAGAAAATGAAGTGAGTAGAAAACTAGAGAGGAAAAGAGAGTGGAGGCTGAAGAGAGCTGAAATAGCTGAAGCGAAGAAGAAAATGAATTTTGTTGAAAATAAGAAGTCTTGTTCTAGTGCTGCTTTTTATTCAAATAAAAGTAGATTTAGCTCTGTCACACACCATTCTTCTCAGACTTTTTCTAATGACTCTAGATCTGTGTTTTCTCATTCTAGAGCTGAGGTTAGAAAGCCTGAGAAACCTAAGCAAAAGGCTAAGGCTGTCAAACCTCATTGTGATGTGAATGATGGCAAATCGAAAAAGAAAAGATTTGAAGCTTCAACCTATACTGTTTGTGATGGTGTTTGCCTGACTTATCCCCTCAAGGTTTATTCAGCTAAACACCTGAAACGGTTATCAAGGGAGAAAATCTTTACTTCTCGGAAATCTGTTCCATCATTCACCAGCGCTGAAAATTCTCATACACCTGCAATAACTCAAAAATGGGTTCCTAAATCAGAATCCCAGTCATATAGCTCTCCAAAAGCTTCAAAAGAGACTGGTTTAGGAACTAAAATAAAGCAAAAATTTCAAAATTCCTTTTGTGCTAAAAGGGATGGACCCACCCTGAAATGGGTACCAAAGGTTTCTTAACCTTTTGCAGGTCCGTCATGTGTGGTAACTGAACCGATTGCTCCACACGCATGGCGGGTATGAAGACGAGCTGTGAGCAATCAACTGGTGCACATTATGAAGGGGAGTATTGGCATGTATACTACCTCAACGAGCTGAAAATCAAGAAATGCACACCTCAACGCCAACACATGCCAAGAACAAACAACAAGTGCTTATTCTGAGGGGGAGTGTTTCTTTTTCACTCTTCCTGGTGCCTAACAACGAAGAAAGCACATTCCAAGGGGGAGTTTTCCACTTTACTCCCTGGGTGATCAACAACACCTTAAACATTCTGAGGGGGAGTTACATTTTTCTCCTCCTGACGCCAATCAAGGATCAATGCAAGACAACCCAAGAAAGTCATAAGCGAATCAGCTAAAGTCCCCCAGGTGTATCTCCAGCAATTTTGGGTAATACTTGGCAAGGACACTGATGAGGATGATAATGAGATAGATGACGTGCTGACCGCCACTATCAAGGACACCAAGTTCATGATTACCAAAGAGTTGATGCACCAAGTGCTGCACTGGCAAACACACCGGCTTCGACTAGTGCAACATCTACCTTTTGATTGTCTTCCATGATGGTTTTCACTACTGGTGTGACGCTTCTCCAAAACAACTCCATCCATCCACTGAAGACTACCAACGGAGAACGTCAGCAAGTATCTCCAAAAGATGACTAAGGATTCAACGCTTGTACCTCTCTTAATACCAGTGTCTCTGTTGCAGTTAGCTGATCCGAATGATCCATCTGTCCGACGCTACTGCCAGAAGAATAACATTATACTCCCTATGGCTCAGATAAACCCCCCTGAGCCTACCCAAGGGAGTCAGCCGAGCGCAAGTGAGGGTCCTGAGAGTTGAACCCAGCCACGTAGACCAGTGGCAGTCCGGCCCCATGATGATCAGACTATGTCTGCTGAGGGCCACCCCCCGAGTTGCTGAGGAGACTACCTATGACTCGTCTAGCGCTGCCAGACTACAAAACGCTGACGATGAGGGCTCCGGGAGCAAGGCTGGAAAGAGCAACAATGACAAAAGTGATGAGGACGAAGATGATGAAGACGACAATGCAAGAAAAGCCATGAAAGCTCCGGTACAAAAATGTTGATTCGATATCAAGCTTTCTACGGCTGCAGATAAAGAGGTGTCTTACTTGAGAAAGAACACTTAAGGACAGATTATCAGTGAGACTCGCTCTAAGAAACATCATGATGTCCTCTCTTCATCACTCATTCCTACGCAAAGAGTGCAAACATCAAGCAACCAGGCTGAAGAAATGGCCTTGTATGACGGTTGCTCAGACCTAGATAAACTAAACCGGGCTAACCCCATAGGCACAGAGACTGATCTTTTCAGTCTCCGGGTAGAAGACGCAGCATCCAGCCCAACTGCGCATGCACAAGCCTCCCCTAGCCACTCTGCTACCTCCCAATAGGTAGTAGTTTCAATATCAGGGGATCTCATACCCACCTCTCCGCCCCCTTTCGGAGCGGTCGAGGATATATATAGTGACCATCAGCCCCAGGTCACTACCCCTCCTTCTACCACTTTGTGTCTAGGTGTCACCCTCCAAAATTTTCCAATTTTTCTAGGACACGTACACTCTTCACACCACCGCACTCTACAGGTCCACTTTATCTGTCAACAACGATCGGAGATACGTCGATGATGATCGGAAATCCTGCTGCTTAACAGATAACTCAATCATTATTTGCAGGCCACATACCGGTTATCTCTACCGATGTTGTGACAACGGTTACTACCCCTGTAACCGGAAACCCTAACCCTACCGACCTTTCTGTCATTTTGCAGCGCTTCTTGGATTCCACCATTAAGCCATGGGTGCACGAAGCAATAACCGCTTAGTCACACGAATTCAGGACCACCCCGGCGCTTCTTAATGACATCATCCAAACTCTAACTCAACCTTCATCCTCCCACTCCCAACAGCAACTCACTCCAATCCTTACCCTATCCCATTTGACCATTTACCATGCCATTCGATGACCTAGCATCCATTATGCTAGCGAGAATTCTGGAAACCAAAGAAGCTCCACTCACTGACAAACAAGGAGCTCTTATCGTGGTACATGAAACCTAAAGCACATGCAATGACAGTCTCCGCGGTCACAAACGTTCACATGAGGACCCTGATTATTCGGCTCCTCATGAGGGGGAGAATAAGAGGCAACGGATACTCGAGCATGGTGCTTCATCTAGCCAATAACCCCAACCTGAACCCTCAAACAACCAAGTTAAATGCAAGAATTCTCTCGAGGATGCAGATTTTGAGGGGGAGTTTTCAATGTTCTCCTCCCAAGCGCCAATTATCATCAAAGGCATCCTATTGAGTGCTACAGTTGAGGGGGAGTACAAAGAGAAAAGAGCAAAGAGAAATGAGAGACAAGTCCCAATGGCTTAGTAAACCCAACTAAGCCTACCCAAGGGACAAAGCCGAGAGTGAGTGTGTAACTGAGTGAAACTATGAGAGTGAGGAAGCAAAAGGCTTAAGTGAGCGAAAAAAACAATAATCAATGACATGTCTGCTACCTCAACTGCGCTTTCAATTGAGAGAATTACTCCCAGTCACTCAAATAATCCGGACAATTCCCCATAGGTTCAGGACTGAATTTATTCAGATCCCGGGTAGAAGTCGCTGCATTTTGTCCAAACAGCGCATGCACAATCCTACCCTAGACCACTCACTTGTCTCCCAACAGACACGTGTTTAATCATATTTCACGGGGAACCTCATCTATTATTACCGTCTCCTTCCGAGGCAAGTGATACTGACTATAGTGGCCTTAGCCCCATGCCACTGAATATTCATTGATCACGTTGTGTCTAGTTATCTCACTCCCAAATGTTTTGAATTTTCTAGGACACAAACACTTTTAGAGTCAGTTGCAGGTCTTCATGACCCGCGAGAACTTCCATAGGGCTCATCTACTATAGATGTGGACCAATGATTGGAAGGAAGTCCTGCTGTTGCAACCTAGAAATCACCAACATGTTCAGGCCATCGCTTTAGAGTTTATCTTTATGGTGATGATAACGGGTGTCTACGCGACCCCGGGGGGCTACAAGGTTTTCATTGCTGGTCTTTATGATCATGCCATAACAACCAGAGTGACATCTACTTCAGATGCTTCACAATGACTGGTTGGAAGTCCTGTTAGAACTTTATTGCTTCTATCATTTTACACAGGCCACACATCGGTGTTTACATTGATGTTGTGATAACGGAACACTAGTGTATCCGGTTTTTATCTTTTTTCTCTTTTTTCGTGTTTGTTATCCAGAATAAAAGAATAAAAGCATGACGTCTCGATTCATCGGATCGTCATGAGGGGGAGAATGGTCCACATGCTGTTTACTATCAACAAATCATTCTTGGGCACTTCTCTTCTCCATCACAAAAATCAACGACGGCTCTCTATTCTCTCAAATCATCAAATGATCAGCTAAACTCAGAAGTTAACCATCTCTTTCCGCTGTGCCACCGACGAGATCTCCTCAAAGTCAATCTTTTTCCGCTGTGCCACCTACACATTGAAGGAGACAGAGGTCGGGTAATCAAATTCTGAAAATGAATCCCATGCGCGCCTGGAAATCATCAGACATTCATTCCAGAGGCGTCATCAGACTTAATTCAAGCTGATCAAGAGCAACTTCTGGAAGGCAAGGACTACATGCAAGATAGTGAAGATTCTTCAACTCCCTGACATCAAAGAACAAATTGCCATGAAGACATCAAAGGGGAGATTGAAAGGATTTGTTCAAAAAGCCTTCTTTAGAAGCTGAGTTCAAAACAAAGACAAAGGAAGCTGAGTTGCACTGAAGATCAAGACAAAAGAGGAGCAACTCAACCAATCTTATCTACGCTCTCCTCTACATTGCTGAATAAACACAAAGACAAAGATATTCGCGCTACAATGCTGATTGAACATGATTGAACACCAAGGGGGAGATTGTTAGGACTTTTTCTGGTGTCCAATCCTGATAAATATCTTTGTATTTGTGTAGCTATTTTGTCTAGATATTTCAGCTATTATTAGACTAGCTTTCTTAGGAAGTGTGTAAAGTGTGTTATTGGGCCCAATCATTAAAAGAGCCCAATCATGCTTAGGTCACATCACACATTCCCTAGGCATATAAATATTGCCTTTAAGGGAATGTGCAAAGAGGCTTTTATAGATTATTCAGCGCATATATCATTCTAGTGAGAGAGAGAGCCGATACTTTGCATTCTCGATACTCTGTTGTACAATTCTCGATCATTGTTGGTATTGAATCAAAGCTATTTTCTTCTCTACTCTATATCGTTTATATGATTGTTGAATGAAATAGGGACAAACAAGAAGTATGCACAATGTGAACCCCAAGAAAATATGAAGTTCCATCAAATTTTTAAGAGTAAAACATCCCGCCATATCTAGGGTCATTATCAGTAATGATGGCATCATCAACAAAAATAAAGAACTATCTGACCTACTCCACACAAAACCATTACTCAAAAGAAAACTAGCAAATTAAACCTATGGAACCACGCTGGAGCTGTCTGTTTAAGATCATAAATAATTTTACGGAGATGACACATATGATTGAAAAGATGGGGATGCACAACGTGAGGGGGTTGACACATATAAAATTCTTCGGTAAGATTATCATGAACGAACACATTTTTTTCTACAACTACTTCACAAATAGACCAATCAGTTGAAACCGCGAGAGCAAGAACAACACGAGTGAATGTTCAAAAAAGTCAATAGCTTCCTACTGATTGAAATTTTGAGCAACGAGACAAGCTTTATATCGCCCAATGGACTAGACACAATGATATTTATTTTAATAAATTCATTTAGAGCCAATCACATTCTTATTGGGATCAAACATAACTAATTAAATCAAAGATATGGTTAGCAATGAAAGCATTATGAAGCCCCAAATGGAATATACTACTTCCGCCCCTAATATTGAGACGAAAGAGAGTAGTGCGAATATTAAAAAAAATGAAATTGTGTAACTAGTATTGAATTAGTAAAGTGTGAATAAAGTATGAATAAATTAAAACATCCAGGCATTATTAAATATGATTTGAGATTAATTTAATGGGACATATGAAAAAAGATAAAACGAGACAAAGATAGGGGATGCAGGGAGTAAATATACTAAAAGTATCCAATTACATTAGAGTTCTACCTGTATATAAGTGATACACTATTATTAGTTTTATATTATTACATTATTAATTATTCCTAAATATTATACCCATGATCTTTATGTTGTAGTGTTTAACTAAAGCTATATTTTACAAAATACTCCATATTTTTATTACATATACATATTTAAACACAATGATATTATCCCTATACATTATACCCAATTACAAATGAATGAGATTATGAGGTGTTTGGATCTTATTCTCAAAACCGATTCTGCTCCTTCTGGGAGCATAAGCAGAAGCTGGAGTGTTTGGGTGAAATTGCAGAATCACTTATGGTGTGCTCTAATTTACTCCCAGAATCAATTTTTTTATAGAAGCTGGAAAGTACCAGCTTCTAAAAACTGATTCTGATTATGTTTGTACTTTAAAAAAGAAGCAAAAGCAAAATCAGTTCCAAACACCCCTATATACCTATATACACCTGTATACTTGGATTCCATTTTATTACTCCGTACATATTAAATGCTGAGTACAATTTAGTTTGTCTAGTTTGGGGCCGACTTTTTTCAAAGAATTGAGAGCAAATAATTACAACTTGATAAAAATACTTGGTACGTTTTGTTATTTTGTGTCGGTGGGTACTGAACTAATAATAATATGTTTTAAAGGTGCTAATTTGTCTTATTAGTGACTAAATTATAACAACTGTTCATTGTTTTATCAAATTGCAAAAGGTATGTGATGGTATCATTAAAAGGAAACTTTGATTGGCCATAAATTTCCATGTATCATTCATCCATACATTTTAAACGAGGTTCTCCTAATCCAATCCGTGTAATTAGTCAATTGTACTAAATTAACATTGACCAACATACTACTCCTATTTACTCGCTTTTGGGACCCGTCCGTATAGGTAGTTAAATGAGTAGAACAAGTCTAACCACTTACTCAGTTACCATACAGTACTTGCCTGGTAACTAGGCAAGTGTCTACTAGTTACCCTTAGAGCATCTTCAATGGTACAATGTGCACGGTGCACACGTGGCATGAGAGATGACCACATAAATATTAGTAAATAAATTATTTCTCTCCTTATTTAAATGATTTTATACAATTTTGGTAAGTTTTTGTCCACAATGTCAAGGAGACCGTCTAATGTTGACATTGTTGTTGACATTGCAGGGAAAAACTTACCAAAATTGTATAAAATCATTCAAATAAGGAGAGAAATAATTTATTTGCTAATAATTATGTGGCTATCACTCATGCCACATGTGCACCGTGGACATTATAACATTGGGAATGCTCTTATTACTAGTAGTCAAAGTTTACAAAGTTAATACACGAATACCCCGGCATGACAATCTCTTTATAAATTAAATTATCCTAACTGTATTATTTTTAACTTTATTTGTTTAAAAATATTGAAACTTTAGCGGGTACCTATAAAAGTGATCGAGTTTAATTTTTCAGTCTCAATCAAATCATTCTTCAATAATTATAAAATACACATAGATCAGACATTTACTGGATCAGACCAATTAGATCAGACTAGAACAACAATTTTCGGTTCGAGTAAAAACATCATTGATGTACTATATAATACTAAGAAGAATGACATAGTAGTATACATTAGTAAAATAAACATTATGAACAAAATTGCAATATGGAGTGTCTATATTTGTAATTTTTAGTTATTACGAGTATATTCAAGTTTACACTATAATGATCATGGTGTTACACTCGAAATAACTTCCATTGTATTGATGCAGATAAATTTAATTTCAGTTGTATTTTAGAAAAAACCTTACATAATCATGTTGGAATACCAAGATTGGGACAAATTGAGTTGCACAATTATTGTGAAAAATAGATTGCGTGACTGTTATTTAATTATTAATGCATGTATAATGTAATGATGGATTGCACTCCTTTCCTTTCGACTTAGGGTTATCATTTGCTTTTCTCGGATATCCTAAAGGCTCACATTTCTATTTTAGGAAATAATCAACATTCTTACATGCCAGTTTACTACTTTGATTATCAAATATCAAAATAATACGGATGTTTTTTTTGGACTGAAATTTGTTGGTCTGGTCTGGTCTGGTAAACGTCCGGTCTCTGTGTATTTTATAACTACGGAAGTCTGGTCTGATCTAATCTGGTCTGGTCTGGTATGATATGGGACTGAAAACAGTCCAAAAGAAAACATCCTACATCTTTAACATTGTTTAGTTATTATCTAAATAATTGTGTCATACGTAGTATTACAATGAAAATCTTAAGTGACGACGAAAGTAGTAACATTCAAATATTATTAGATATGATACGGAGTATGTGAAATCAATCTCTTGGCCGGTGGGCGTAGCTCATCTAATATACTTCCTCCGTCCTGCTATGATTGTCCCATTTTATCTTTTCGGTCCGTCCTACTAAGATTGTCCCATTTTACCTTTTCGGCCGTCCTACTAAGATTGTCCTATATCAAATTTGGTAAAGTTTGTGTGATTCTAAATCATTCTCACTTTAATCTTACTTTATCAACTCAATATCAACCACACAAACCATTTTTTATTAATTTTTGTGTCACTCCCTCTTGTCCCATTGTTAGGGGGATCGAGGGAGTAATAGATATGGAGTGTCGCAAGTGATAAGTCTCAAGTCCGAATCCTGACAACTCAATGAGAGGTTACTATATAAAAATCCACATAGTATGTTAAAATACCTAAGCTAAAATCCTACTAACTCTCTATCATGTTATGATTAAAGTCAAATTTACATTTTTTCAATTAACTGTGCGACCGGTTCTAGGATAGCGTGTCATTGTTTTTTGTGAAATCGGTCTCTGGTTAATGTAACTATGTGTCTCTGGTTAATGTAACTATGTGTCTATGTAATTACCGGTCTTTGTTTTGTCTTTCGTGGAACCTGCTGGGAATGATCTCACCCTACACTTTCCCTTTATTTGTGTTGTGGCTTTTTTACACAGAATTACTCCGTATTGTTCACAATTACAATATCTTCTCCATTCCTTTTTTATTCGACTACCAAACACTTCCTCCGTCCACCATAGCCGCTTATAACATACCATAGTACATCCATCTCTCTCTTTATTGTTATTATATATATTCTCTCTAAAACCTCTGTTTTACCGCTGCTTATGAATGACTAATTACAGGCTACCCGCGATGAATATGTGGGCCGCCGCGACCCATAACTCCGGCGACAACGCCTCCATGATGGACGCATTCGTTTCCTCCGATCAGCCTCCGTTCTGGGCACCGCCCGGCAGGTATCATCCGGGAGCGGTGGGCCCACCTCAGCAGTCGTCATCCGCCGCATCTTCGGTAGTCCTCAACCAGGAGACGCTCCAGCAGCGCCTGCAAATCGTGATCGACGGCGCCCGGGAGGCGTGGACCTACGCGATTTTCTGGCAGGCATCGGTGGCGGATTTGGAAGCGACGTCGCTGTTAGGGTGGGGCGACGGTTACTACAAGGGGGAAGAGGACAGGGCCAGGCGGAGAAGAACCGCGACGTCTCCTTCCGAACAGGCTCACCGGAAGAGAGTCCTCCGCGATCTGAATTCTCTCATTTCCGGCCCCGGCTCCGCCGACGATTCCGTGGATGAGGAGGTGACCGATACGGAGTGGTTTTTCCTCGTTTCCATGACCTACTCGTTTCATTCCGGGTCGGGTCTCCCAGGTCACGCGTTTTACAGCTCGAGCCCGATTTGGATCGCCGGCCAGGAGAAGCTCGCGTCGTCTCCGTGCGAGCGAGCCCGTCAAGCTCAGGGGTTCGGGCTCCAAACCATGGTCTGTATTCCATCTCCCAACGGAGTCGTCGAACTCGGATCTACTGAACTGATTCACCAGAACTTTGATTTGACCAACAAGGTTAGATTCCTGTTTAATTTCAATCACAATCCTGATATGGGCTCGATCTCGTGGTCCGGGCCTCCGCCGCAGCCGCAGCCGCAACCACCGCCGCCGCCGCAGCCGGCGCACTGGCTCACTGATCCACCTACCCCCTCACGTGTTGAGGTGAAGGAATCTACTACGAACACCCCAGTCCAGGATACTTCTTCCCTCTCTACTGATCTGAAACAAATCGCGTTTCGAGGTCGGAATTCCAGCGCCGCCGCCGTTGATGCTCATCATAATTTCAGTGATCAGCATAATTATAGTCATCATAATATTATTAATATTAATGATAATAATACTTGTTCTGTACAAACACAATCCCAAACACGGGATTTCAATTTCTCCGAATTTGGGAACTCCTCTTCACAACATTCTTGCAAACCTGAGACCGGAGAAACAACAAACTTCGGAGAAAGCGCACCTCAAAGAAAGGGCGGTGATAACCGGAATCTAATCTCCGGTCGGTTTCCTGCAGCGGACGAGGGCAGAAACAAAAAGAGACCGGAGACGTCGAGGGCGAGCAATGACGATGGAATGCTATCATTTGTTTCGGACCGAAGTTCGGATCTTGAGGCTTCGGTTGTGAAGGAAGCGGACAGCAGTCGAGGAGCCGAGGAAGAGGTGCAGGCGGAGAAGCGGCCGAGGAAGAGAGGGAGGAAGCCGGCAAACGGGCGGGAGGAGCCGCTGAATCATGTAGAAGCGGAGAGGCAGAGGAGAGAAAAGCTGAACCAGAGATTCTACTCTCTGAGAGCTGTGGTTCCAAATGTCTCGAAAATGGACAAAGCCTCCCTCCTCGGGGATGCCATCACGTACATTAACGAGCTCAAGTCGAAGCTCGAGAGCTCTGAATTGTACATAGATGATCTGAAGATGAAATTGGAATCCTCAAACCGGGAATTATTGGCTGCTGGCAGCAACACTAGCAGCAACAAAGCGGAACGGCCGAAAAAATCAACGAGCCAGATGATTCCTACAGATATGGAGGTGGAAGTGAAGATCATGGGTTGGGACGCGATGATCAGGATACAATGCAACAAGAACAACCACCCGGCAGCCCGACTGATGGTGGCGCTCAAGGAGCTTGACCTTGATGTTACCCATGCAAGCGTGTCCGTGGTGAACGATTTGATGATCCAACAAGCGGCTGTCAAGATCGGAGCCGCAGCCCAATTTCACACTCAAGATCAGCTCCGAAGAGCATTGACATCCAAGATTGCAGAAAGTTGTGTGTGAAAGGGAGAAATGTTTGTGTAATAAAACATATACATGCATTTTATTATTTTTGAATCAGGATCAGTTTAATTTTGTTGCTAAGTTCTTAGGGTTTTTAAAATAAGTTTTTAGTGATTGTTTTTACGTATTAATGTACATATATAATTGCGAATCTCGAGTATAAACATGCCAGGCTTCTAAATTAGAGAGCAATCTGCGTTGCCTAGCTGATACTTTTGTGTGAGATTTGCATGCCTTTTTTTTCAAATAAACTTCAAGCTGCTTCAAATTGGTTGCAGGACATGAATTCCAGTGTACTCTTTTTAAATATTACCCACGTCCCGCTCAACTTTACCAACTACAAATCCACAAAGTTTGTGCAGAGGATAAGAGATAACCACAAATGTTTTAAGAGGAAAGAAATAAAGTTTTTGTGATAAACAAAAAGAAAAATTGACAAATCCCAATAGGGAATGAACTTTTTTTTAGAAAAGTGGACAATGAACTCTAACAAGGTATTATTCCACAAAGCTTCACTTGTTGCACCATATGACTTACTTATTTGACCAAATTACCTTATTTCACTAAACGTTTTTTCAAACCTTACAAATGGAAACGTTCAGGATGATATTTACTTATTCATTAAACCACTACCAGATGCAGATCATCCAAATTGTAGTAGTATTAGACTAGATTGACTGGATTTAAATGGGTTATAAGAAAATATGTATATGCAAATTAGAATAAATTAAATCAGATTATATAATATGAGAGTTAAATAATAATAAGTAGCAATTGTCCTATATAGGACTAAAATAATAGTAAAATGCAAAAATAGGACCTCTTATGTTTTGTTCCCTTAATAGGACCAATTTGCTCCTATTCTTAAACCTACGAAAATTACCATCCCAAATCTGCCCCTGCACCCATTTAATCTTCTTTCTCTCCTATTTTATTCACAATCGATCGATAACTTCTCCAGCCTCAAAGCAAATCTGCCGATTCCACCACATCTCATCATCTCCCTTTAGATCTGCTGATTTCATCGCACGACGTCGACTACTCCACCACACGGTGCCTCCGCCGCTCCGCCGGCGTCGCTGCCCTTACCTTCGCTTTGGTGCCTTCGCCCTCCACCATCGCTCTGTTTATGTATCTCCGAATTCTCAGGTTTTTTCACTTTCTTCTTCTGGCCAGGTTTCTTCTTCTTCCTCTTTCTTTTCTTCTTCCTCTTCCTTCTCCTCCTCTTCCTCCAACTATTCGAATTTTTGGCTTTAAAGTTGATTTTTCTGAATTTTCCTTCATTCCTCTATTTTTTTTAGTTTTGACATTATTTGATTTGTTGATGTTTGGACTTCTATTTCAATTTTCCGTTTCCTGATTTCTTGATTCTTTAAAAAAATCAACTTTCGAGATTTTGAATGATGGAAGACGATTTTGCCATGTTTATGGCAGATTTTTGGATGATGGCGTATGATTTTGCCAAGTTTTTGGCAAAAATGTACTTGACAAGCATATTATGGCAAAACACTCTCTGTAAATCGATTTTTAAATTTTTTGACATTCACTTCTTATTTCTTATTGAGATGAATTATTTAAAGTTATTGTTCTATTAAATTTTTGGTTTTCCGAAAATTTTGTTGTGGACTTTATATTTTGCCAAGATTATGACAGTTTTGTATAAATTCGTCAAGATAAATCTGCCTTCTTTATGGCAAATCTGAAAATTTGTTTTGAAGGCAGATTTGAAAGTAATCTTCAAGGCCAAATCTTCCAACTTAATGCCATATTTTCGGCGCCGATGACGGCAGCGGCAGGTGGCGGCGATGACGTCGGTGGCAGGTGGCGGCGATGACGTCGGCAGGTGGCGGCGATGACGTCGGCAGGCGGCGGCGGTGACGAAGACTGCATGTGACATGGGTGGTTGAACTGTTACGGTTGGAGATGATGATGACCTGCAGTTGGAGACATGGACTTTTATTTTAATTAGAAATCTAAATAAAAAATTATTAGGGGTATTTATGTACAAATAGGGGCTTTTAAGTCCTACGAAACATGCATATGATTTTTGGTCCTATTTGTGCAATTAACATGTACTATACATCCAAAAGATAGACATGTATTGAACAAGATCACAGATTGAGTCATCAGACTTAAATCGTCCATATTAGTTTGATACAGATTATACCAAATTAGAGTCCGACAATAATAAATAATACATAATATCTAACTTTACCAAATCATATTAGACTGAAACAACATACTGTATATTATATTGAAAAACCTAATTCAAATAAAAACATTTCAAAGGGAAAAGTATAGAAAATGTACATGTGGTTTGAGCCATTTTCAGATAGGGGCACACGTTTTATTTTTTAACAAAGTGAGACATGTGGTTCAATTTTGGTATCATAGCTGGGACATGGCGTCTAGAGCCGTCAGAAAAATTAACTCCGGTTTTCAAAAGTCTCCGAAAAAATAAAAGAAAAATACTAAGAGGTGTGTCTAGTCAAGAAGACCTCTAGACCATCTCTCTATTTTTGTTTGCAACAACCCGATCGCCAGAAAGTTCACCGGAAAAGTGATATTAGCGAATTCTTTTTGAAAAATAATCCAAATCAAGCCAAAAAATTCAAAGAGAATGATAGTTTGTTGATCTCCTTGACGAGGCGCACCTCCTAGTATTTTTCTTTTAATTTTTCGGAGACTTTTGAAAACCGGAGTTAATTTTTCTGACAACGTTAGACGCCATGCCCCAGCTGTGATAACGAAATCAACCACATGTCTCACTTTGTTAGGACTGTATCAGTATCAACTATTAAACCACATAATTTCGGACCTAATAAACAATTCCAAAACAACCCAATCACATCCAAGTATAAAAATACAAACCGCATATAAAATTTTAATACTCTTCCTATGTAGTTGACTAATTTATGATGGAATTAGTTACTACTACACCTTTATTCCTTTATTTTGGTGTGTGTGAGGATTTCCCAGCGACGGGTTCTACTAGTTTTTTAATACCTTACTTTTTGCTAACTTGAATTTAAGTAAAGATAAAAAGCATGCAAAAGTGCATTTATTTTAAAATTGTAGTCCTCAACTTCCCTTTTCCTAACAAGAAGCCAATAATACACTCCGTAAGTCCGTATCATTAATGAATACTAGCTTTTTACCCGGGCGTTGCCCCGGGTGCAACTCCCATATGAAATATTTAGTTTATTAATTTGTGTGAATGTGAAATATATCTTTCATATGTATTTTTTAATTCTCATTGACAAAATCATCAAAATATGTATTAATTCAATATAATGTTATATAATATATAATAATAACAAAAAAGTTTGGATTCAAAATACATCAGAATAACTGAATGACATAAAGACTATGTTTCCAAATTTTGGAAAACCTCTCTATAGACAACATTTGTGGTCTTAGAGGAAAATCCGCCATCTTTAGAGGGAATCAAAATTTTCAATCCTTCTTTGCTCTTGACTCTTGATATAGCAACATATAATTGGCCGTGAGTAAAGACATTTTTCTCTAGATATAGTCCGACCTGAGATAAAGATTGACCTTGACTCTTGTTGATGCTCATTGCAAAACATACCATAACCGGGAATTGCTTTCTCTGAAAACTAAAAGGCAGTGTTATGTCAGAAGGTGATAACGGCACTCTGGGAATATGAACAGTGCCCCCCATATTTCTTCCAGTGATGATCTTTGCTTCTAGTACATGTTTTCCGAGCTTTGTGAGAATCAACCTGGTTCCATTACATAATCCCGCCGGTTGGTCTATATTTCTTAAGAGCATAATCGGGGCACCGACCTTTAGATGCAATTCGTGATCAGGCAGCCCTGAGATCGAGAGACTATTAAGAAATTCTGGTGTATACATGTCACTCTCACGACACAAACCAATGTCTGAACTAATAATGCTATCTGAGCTGAGGTATGTGGCTTGGTCACCAGGAATCAAAGATAGCATGTAGTCATTTATTTGGCGAACCACGTCTAAAGTAGGTGCAAGTATCGCTCTTTCCTGCAGGTAAGTTGGATCGCTGAATCGTTCTAGCAGGTTAGGATAAGTGCTATTAACGATAGCTGCTAGGTAATTATCTTCCGCCTTGATAAGAAACTCATCTGGGATCTCCACTTCAGAAACTCCATCTACTTGTTGTCCAATATCACCGTCTCCAACCTTTAAAATCCAAGAACCAAATCTCTCAATGTCACTCTTTTCATCATGAGCAGTTGAAAGTAATCTCATATTCTTCGTGAGACGTCGAAGTGCACAATCGCTCCAAAGATAAGAAGAGTTGATGGTTGCCATCACCACATCGGCTCTTCCCCCCTTTGGAATGACCGGTAAAATTTGCCGGAAGTCTCCTCCGAGAACAACAACCTTCCCTCCAAATGGTCGATTTTCATTATCTGGATCGCTCAAGCTCATAATATCTTTTAAAGTCCTGTCTAAAGCCTCAAAACAATGTCTGTGCACCATTGGCGCTTCGTCCCATATAATTAGGGATGTAGAGTGGAGGAGCTTTGCCTTGGGACTTCCTTGATTAATATTACAAATGGAGTTTTCAGATGTGTTCAGTGGGATAGAAAATCTGGAATGTGCTGTCCTACCTCCAGGCAATAGTAACGACGCTATTCCGCTTGAAGCAACTGCAAGAACAATTTTTCCTTCACTCCTAATAGATGTTGCCACGGTATTCCATAGAAATGTTTTTCCAGTACCGCCGTATCCATAAACAAAGAAAAACCCTGCATAAAATAGGAAGTATGATTGTCTATGTGACAACAATTTTTTGTAAATATAGAAAACTTTATGTATTTATTTCCAAAGTAACAATTACATACTAACATATTATTTGAAAATAAAATATTTCATTTACCTCCAGTGTTTCCACGCACAGCATCAATGATGTCCTTGTAAATACACCTTTGCTCATGGGTTAACTGGTCAATGAGATGTGGTAGCTGTCGTTCCAAGTCTTCTCTGTCATACTCCATCTCTTCATGTATAAGTGAATTTTCATCATAACTTACATATGTTGCATCCGGTGTTGGCATACCTTCAAAATTTGCCAGACTCTTTCCGTTCCTCTGTAATATTCTTTCAATATCTGCGAGACATTTATTCTTGGAGTCTTGTATATTATGTTCTCTGCCTGCATTGACATAAAGTAATTATTAAGACACTATATGAGTGTTTTATTTTATAGTTAGACTTTAAAAAAAATTATCACTTTACTTGCACGGCTTGAACCTCTGGAAAGGCGGTACATGTAATCTTCGATCATCATCTCCCAACATGATTCCCAGACATTGTCAGGTCTGTGGACTGCATACGAAAGTAACATAGCGGCAAATAAATGCCTCAAATACCTGGCAGATGCCCAAACATTGACCTCTCTAATTGCTTCTATGTATTCGCGGTCGTCGTTGATCAATCCCAGTGCATAACATGCTTCCTTATAATTTGGATACTCGACCCCATCAATGGTGCGAATGGCTGCAAAGCTCGTGCACCCTTTGACTCTATTCAGCAGGATTCGCAGATACCAAAGCTCACCAGATGCCGGTGGAATGTTATGTATCCTACCTATTGTGTAGCCTTGTTTTCGAATCTTCCACTTTTTCTGGTCTTGCATCCACACAAACTTGGTAGGAAAATCCACATATGCCAAACTTCTTGCTTCAGCATATTGTTTATTCGCCTCAAACCAACCTGTCAAAGTAGTGTGTTGATTTCCCCTTGTCTCCAGGATGGATTCTATGGGGTCATTTTCTCTGTATGTGACAGTCTGCTCATCCGGCAAGTGACAACATAGTCTTTCAACTGGCGGTGTCCTATAATGTATATCAAATGAGAGAATTCTCCACATCGCTTCACACGCTGATATGTACCGACAATTGTAGTACATCTTAATCTCATCAATTGTGTCTGTTTTGCTGGTGGTTCGGTTGTTTTCATACAATGCAGCTGTGACCATATCATACCCTTTATTGACATACTTGAATAAGTATTTGACTGAACGTGATTGGTTGCACCACTCAACATTGATATGGGCACGAAACTTTCGTAAGAGACTGGGATTGTAAGGCACTACAAATCTATTATCAATGGAATTGTTGCCTTTTTCTACCGTTATGCCAGTATTCCTTCTCCTGTACTCTGGATACCCATCTTCATTAATGGAGGTTGTGGGCCTGAAACACCTCGGATAATGTTTTGAACACACACCATCTATCATGCAAGGTGCCTTTTTGTTCAAATCTCCGCAAGGACCGTGTATCATTAAACTTTTTACCGCGTCATGCAACTCTGCATCTTGGAGAGGATTAGGGAGCTCAGCTGAGATTACCTTATCAATGTCATCAACGCCTCTCAGCTTGTACTCAGAACGTAGAAACAGGACTATGTGAGCATGCGGGAGGCCTCTTTTCTGAAATTCAATAGTGTAAATAACTGCATAATCAATGAAGTAAATTAGTATGCAATTATATTTATTGAGACAATACCATTAAATAGGACTAAACTAATCCCTAAATGTGTGAATTGGACTATGTTATTTGTCTTCCCAAAAAGGACTAATGGGTACCTTATCTTCCTATTCTACCATTATTATAACTTGATAGGATAGTCATATTTTACTTTGTAATAATAACAACAATAATAATAATAATAATAATAATAATAATAATAATAATAATAATAATAATAATAATAATAAATATTCCAATTTATACAAAAATCGGGGAAAATATAAAACAATTCTTAACTATTTTTTAAAGTACTAAAAGAACCAAAATTAAAAAAACAAAACTCTAAAAATAAAATAAAAATAGATAAAACACATTAAAAATATAAAGAAAAAGGGAGGTCTTTCTTGCATCCTCGGCCACTGCCCAACAATGATACCTCCGATGGGCTAAAATTATTTGCATTTTTTGTAAAAACTACCATTTTTATTTGAAAATACCATATAGAAGACATTCTTACTCTTTGAAACCTTTTTTTAAACTTTTATTAAGATGAAATTTCTAATACATTTTGATATTTTTTCGGATGGTTGGAGCAGGCGGTGCTGGGAGATTATTGAGGCGGAAGCATAGGCTTGCATATATTTGTATACTTGCATGTTTTTTTTATTTTAATTTTAATTTTTTAAGTGTTATATTTTATAATATGATTTTTTATTACTTTTATATAATATTTTTTCGTATTCTTTACATTTTCATTATAAATAAAGTTATATTATTAGTTTTTATGTTTTAATTAATAATGAGATATGAATTGTATTAAAAGAATGCAAGCGTATAATTGAAAAGCTAGTCCTATGAAGGTAATTTTAAGTTATTTTTCTATGTTTACAATTAAAGTTTCATCTAATCTTATTTAGGGAATTATCTCATATTTATATTTATTTTAAATGAAGAAATCATTGGAGAGAACTTACGTGCTTGAGGTTCTCCGAATAGTTTCCTGTCTTTGAGTTCTTCTATGAGACGATTGAGCTTGATCTTAAAGATTCTGGCAATTATATCGGGCATGTCTTCAGATTTCAAGTTTCCATCATGGAGACACCTCTCTACTTCTGGCCATTTTGGGTTACACGTGAAAGTTATAAAAAGGTCTGGGTTTCCACACTTACGAACAATGGCCATCGCATCCTGATAATTCTGAATCATGTACCTTGTTCCGCCGGTAAATGAAGACGGTAATATTATTCGTTTTCCTTGGGCATTTGGGTTTGTTTCTCCCCTCACAATTGCATCTGCTAGACCTTTGTATATATTAGATCTCAACTTCACCTGATTGTTTCTCATATATGAGAGTCTTTCCGATTCAATCATTGTATAAGCATCAACAATGAATTGTTGAAGGAGTCTCCTTGATTTAAGGATTGTATTGTACTCACAATCTCTTGATTGAAGCCTATATGCGAAGAATTCACGCATGCTTAAGTGTTCCTTTTTACCAGTGGTGCTCATCTCTGCGTCTTTGTACTTGATGTCTGGCCTATATCCATCCTCAGCGTAAGGGAATAACAATGGATATTGTAAAGCCAGGTAAGATGGGTGTGCCTCATTGATCCTTTGTAAGACCCTTTCTTTTGTTTGTATTATGATGTCCCTAGGATGAATGTCTCCTTCAAAATCACCAACAATAAGAGCTGCAACTTCTGAGGCACTGGGTAGATTGTACCTTCTCCCGTCTGTGTCACGCTTGTTTATAAGCTTCATCCTCACTTGTGCATCTGGAGCATTACTGAACATGTCTCTCGCCATGCGAAAAGTCTTTGCAAGTTCATTATGCATATCCAGCATGTCTTGGAGTATTTGGACTAAGCGCATTTGCTTACCATTCCGAGTGTCAAAAGCCCTGATGAAAAAAAATAGCATTGCAATTGTATTTGCTAAAGGAAAGAGTGTGTTGAGAGAGTATTACCTTATCGTGTTCATTCGATTCGTTACTTCGTTGTCAGTGTCATAGATGTACAGCTGCGCAAACTTTGGAGTAGATTCGTGCAAAGGCATCAAACTACCAATTTGGTGATAATTTTGTCCGTGAAGTTTGAACACGTACGGACCTCTACCGGTGTTGATGCTCTTGTCAACTCTCCCAGCAAGTGAGGTAAATGCGAACATCATGTTATACCACCTGATATTTTTTAGAAATATTTTAGAATCGGTGTGTGTTCCGTCGAATAGACAACGTAGGACATCTGGAGGAGTTCGTAGGAGTGGCAATTGGACTTTGTCTAGTTTGCAGCACATGCCGAATTTGGGCTTTTTACTTTTCACGTGACGCTTTAGTCTTTCCCTGTACCACATCTTAGCCTTGCAAAATTCACACTCCCATGTAGGATCACCATCGTCTATATAACCTGCAATGCATGATGATTGCACAACTAATCATGTAGCTATTATTCAATAAGCATAACTTAGTAAAAGTTGGTTCATAATTTTGATTACTTGGAGTTTGGACAACAGAATGAGATGCGTATGGCGACGTTGCACGGTGTTCTTCTGCTAGGGGCATTTCAACGTCGTCTTCTACTTCTATAGGATGTTCTAAGTAGCATATCAAATAAATATTAAGTAATGATAAATATAGTACAAATATTGTGTTGGATATTTTGTGTTTGTATCAATAAGAAGTTTAGTAGAAATTAAATCAATCAAATATATTTGCTAACTATGATTTGCACAATCTCATTACCTGGATTAATACTTGATGCACCTTCATCACAAAAAGTAGACTTTCTTTTTAGACATGATATGACATTTCTACTCCGAGTAGCATATCCCATTTGAATTTGGTGGTCTACATAATATTTTATTAAAAATGAATAAAGCTATAAATAACATCATTGCATAGAGCTAAAATATTTTATAAATGCATACCGGGGATTGTCGTTATAGGCACATCATGCATATCCAAAATATTACTCAAATATGACGAATCATAATTGAGGGAAACAGGAACATTGTGCAACACATATGGTCTTGTCAGGAAGCTTTTCCCCTCATTAGGAGATACTGCAATGAGAATTATTAAACTTATATAATTAAAGTAAATAATTTGTGTTAAAATATAACGATATGAGTTTGCACATGCGCACACACACACAAATGCAGACAATCATGTATATAAGGAATTTTCCAACTATATATTTTTTATGTTACTTAATAGTTCATACCAGACGTTGTTGCTATAGACACATCATATAGAGCTGGAGAGTCGTTCAAACATTTGGGATCACATTCTACTGAAATTGGGACTTCATGTAGTGCTTGGGTTGGATAATCTGTAAAAAACATACAATAAAGCATTACAATTAATTAAAGAATATATATCCAATAAATTTAATTTGCGTGGTCGTATTTAATAATTAATGAAAATTGCTAGTTAAGGTCTATTTTCTTTAAATTTCTTATTATAAGGACATACCAGAGTTGGTACTGATAAACACCTCGTACAAATTTGAAGAGGTGTCTAACGATGATAGACAATCAGAATATGGACCTGAGATTCAAGAAGATGTCAGTTATAAATAAAAATTTAATTGTATTCTTCTATTTCACTTGGGTCAAGTCTAGTTACATACATATAAAGGATGATCCAAATTTTTTAATCTCCAAAACTTGTCTAGCGATTAATACTAATTTATCATGAAAATATATGTAAGTTCATAAAAAAAATGCTGATCTTGCGATGGGAAGTAATAGTTGGTAGTTATGAATAAAATGTTAAACCATTAACATTATTTTTGGGAAAAAATGCCTGACGAAATCTCTTCCAGACTGGTGTTATAGGAACGCTACTTTACAATGTTACACACACATATGTCTATTAAAAATATTTTCTCCATAAATTAATATCTACATGATGTCAATACAATGCAAATTTGTAATATAATTATAGTCACAAAAGTTATTCCTTCCGTCCAGAAAGGGTTGACCAAATTTTCTTTTTTGGATGACAGACAAAGATTTGACATTTCCGTTTAAAGGTAAGGAATGTGTGGCTAAAATCAATTCTCTCTCCTATACGCAAATTTCAATCATACAATTTTTACTTTATTAATCCACGTGAAAGTCAATTTTTGCAGGAGTACCATTAATGGATGTTCTTCATAAAATATTAAATGTATGGACTAAATCGTACGTTTTAGTCCACTCTAACAGGCCCTTTGGCAACACAGTTTTTTGGCTTATCTATCAACTTTTTCACCAACCACGTAATTTTTCCTTTTGCGCACTAAATTGTGTAATAAGCATAAAAGTAAGGTTGAAGTTACTTTTCTGTTGGCTGAAGTTACTGTGATCATTATAACTTTTTTGACGTATTTCATTCTTCTTTATTTTATTAATAAAACATATTTTAAAAATAATTTTTTCTTAAATCAGCAGAATCAGCCAATGTTGTCACTCCAGTCAGAAATTTATAAATTTTAGCAGAATCACTCAAATTAGCCGTTTTTTAGGCTACCAAACGGGCTCTTGAATCTTATGTTTTCTTGTTCATTAGAAAGATGGGCTTTTAGTGAGAAACAAACGGGCCCATTAAATCAATTGTTTAGTACTACATACGAAGTATTTGTTTTAGGAAACCTAATCGCTACAGACATAGAACTCTCGAAGGTCTTGTGCATTCAGGATTCTGACACGGCCAAGCCTCTTCACCTGAGTCGCTCCCACACTATTGCTTATGTAAGTAATTGTTTAATCAAACATATTTACTCCTTTGCAAGTCTTGAGAAGTAGAATCTCAAATTGGCTTAAAACAGAATGTTAGTTGAAGGGAATTCAATAACCTCTTCATAAATTTCTCCAGAGCTTGAAGATGCTATTGTTGCATTTAAAATTTCAAAAGTTTTATTGATTACTGATTACTGGTGCCTAAATGATCTTATTTGTGAAATCTTTGATTAGTTATATCTGTTTTTATTACTCATTTTTATGCTATTAAACTTTAGTTTGTGTTAGGTTGTTAATGTTTAAAAAAGATTTTGATTAAAATTTAGGGATTTTAATAGATTAGTAAATTAAATATATTTCATTCTACTTTAGGATAACTATGTTAAGTTCTTTCTTTTGTTATTCAAGTAATCATTTTATTTCAGGCTTAATCAATAGGAGCATCATAATTGGATTGAAGTATCATATTGTTTTAGGACAACTATGAAGCTTGTGCAGGAGATCATTATGAAACTGAGGCAGATATGTGATCAACTTTATTTAATGGGTATGTCTCATATGTGATGTATTAGTATTAGCTTAATTGTATATTCGTATATTTTTGACATTGTATCATTTTAGATGTATACGAAATCATCCTTCATATAACATCTGACATGCATACAGAACTTAGGACTTGTACTATTCACCTGAATAATTTGACATAATCTGATTTTAATGACCTTATCTGAACCTTATAGTTTAAATGCGATTATGTCCAAATATTTGTGCTATGAAATGAATATTTATGGTTTTGTTTTGTCTGATCAATATGTTTTCCATTCTAAGTATGTTATGGCATAAATATTTTTATCAGTGATGTCAATAGCGGGCAATAGCGGCGCTATAGCGGAATAGCGGCGCTGTAGCGAGCACTATAGCGGGAAGAATAGCGGCTATAGCGGATGCTATAGCGCCGCTATAATTTACATGGCTATTTTAGTGCTAGTTTTGAGGGAATTTGGGAGTATATGTTACTTTTAGATGTTGTTGGAGTAAAAAATAACTTCAATTCACCCTCCCAAACACACGGGGTAGCAAAAAAAACCTACTAAACAGTAGTAAACATTACTAAACAACTCAAACCAGAAATCAAGATTGTTCGAGGCATCCCAACAACCACAATTTTCTTATAATGAGATATTAATGACACGAATTATCTGGAACTTAATTTCTAATTTTTAGAGGTAAGGTACTTAAACAATTTGGTTCTTTTGTTTAAGACTCTAATGCCTCTTTATTGGTAACTTAGTAAGTATAAATTTCATGACGTTTGACTAACATATTTGTGATATGTGCATGACATGTAATGTATGCATACATATAATATGTATTTTGCATATACATTGTCTAAATAGCGGTCATCCCGCTATCCGCTATACCGCTATAGCGTTTTCGGGGTTGGCCGCTACGCTCCGCTATACGGGATTGACAACACTGATTTTTATATCTAAGATGTGAAAGAATCATTATGCGTAAATTCTACTTTTGTTTTAAGATGTGTTTAATCTTACTTATGATTCCATAAAGCAGAGGCTAGAGCCGTACATTTATTTTCTTCAAGTTTTTGTTTTATTCTTTTCTTTTTCTTTCAATCAAAAGTTATGTTCCGGAAATCATGTAATAATGTAATATCTGACTTTATATTGTTTTTGAATGATGATGATTCAATGATTTCACAACAGATATGGAATCCAGTCAGAATTCATTTATGTTGGAATTAAACTATTTAACTAACATATTATTATTTGACAATCAATATTCACATTATACAGAGTATAACTTTTTGACGTGCAGTCTTGTGAGTGAAATGAATATCTCAAATAAATGAAATGTATATTAAGGTGTAAACCAATACACTGACCTTTGTTATTAGAGTTAGGGTCTGCACTTTTCATTGATAATGCCAAATTTCTTCACTTTATCTTCAAATCAGCCTGTGCAGGGATAATTTTTCTATTAAGTTTTGGCGTCAAGTTCCCACTATGACATTTCAGGAACAGGAGGCCTGTTAAAAAAGTGATATTAAAGGTGATGAAAAAAAATTTAGCGATATAAAAATATGAAGTCAAAGTCGTGAGGCACACTCAATGCGATATGGAATTCCCAGCACTTGTGGCTGAAGACGCAAAAAAGGCGCTTTCCTTTTCTAAAGTAATATAATATATACTGTATAAGAATGATGCTCAAAATTAAAAAAGAAACAAAATGGCACAATGAAGAGTGTTGCACATGATAGAGTGTGCAACACTCTATCATTGAGTATATAAGATGTAGATACTAAAAAAAGAAAAAAAGAAAAAAGAAAGAATATGGAATGATGGAGAAGAAAGCTTACTATTTCTGCTGTCGATGTGGAGGAGAGGAGGAGGAGCGAACGGGAAGCTTGAGTAGAGCAGAGTAGAACAGGTTTACGTAGTTTTGTTTAGCGCAGGTTTATGTTGTTTTGACCTTATTTAGATGGGCTTTATTAAAAATATGGGCCTCTTGTTTGACCACATGTCTAGACTGTATCACTTAAATTAAAAATAAATGTGTTCCCCTATCACAACCGAATATCGAGCGCCTTTTATCGCTTTTGCGGTTCAGCTCTTAGGCAGGTGGTGAGCCGAATTGTTCTGCAAACGCTAGGGCTTGTGTGCGAAGAGTCTAGTGTGCTTAAGCGCTTAGGCTATCTACTTGGACTACACTGATACTGATGATGTTAGAGTACTTATATATTTTAATGAAGTTTTTTGTAACCCTAGAAATTCTGTTAAGATGAGGATGAAAGGTAATCATGAGGCCTTTTAGAATATAGGTAATTATAGATGTGATAAGATTCATTTATGACAGAATTTTAGGATGATAGAGAGTCGTTGGTTTGTTGAGGTATATTAACTAAATATTTTTATATGGCCTGAATTATATAAGAAATATAGTTGTTTACTTTAAAATTGGATTTCGTACGAATTTATATAATTTTGAATGTTTTTATTTCATACAATTCAGGAGAATATTTAAAATAGAAAACATAGTAAGTGGACATTTAATAAATAAAGTTGATGGGTATTTGGAAAATTCAGTTGCATTGAAATGATCTTAATTAATGAAAATCAGTCTCTTGCATATACAATTTTTTATGGTTTTTTTTCTATTGCAAATAAAATTATTTACTTTCTTAATTTGCACAGATAACCTTTATTTACATTAGTGTCTTGCTATAATTCTCGAAATCCGTAAGTCTAATGTCAGTTAAATATTGCTAGAAAATTATTATTGACCAACTGTTTTTGTCCATATATATATATATATACACACACACACACACACACACACACACATATATATATATATATATATATATACATAGACACATCAGTATTAAGCATGTTGACATGAAACTCGATATTTTATTAAGCATTTTTAACTTTATGACAATATGCCGTTCAACAAACAAACTTTATGCCAATATGATAGTTTTCTTGATCAATCATATGGGTTGTTAAATTTTATAATATATGTTTGGTCATTTCAAGAAGACTTTTAGAAGTGAATCAGCTGGTGAAATAGAAGATTAAAAATTGATCAAAACATGCTCCTAGAAGTAATTATTAATGAAATACATAGGAGTAGCGAATAATGTAGCAATAGAGGGTTTAAATCCAAAAAGCTAATCTTCAGTATGTGAACTGTTTGGAGCAATAAAAAATGAAACATTATTAATAGACGAATTGAATGAAATGGAATAACAGATAAGTTTCCACATTGGCTCAGTCTTTTTCAACTTTTATTCTTTTGAATCTAGTTCCAGATGCCCCATCATTGCTATCATCCAAATTTAGTGGCTTGAATTCACTACTGTTCTGCCCCAATGACTTCAATAGCTTAGAAGTAAGAGTTGAATTTGGAGTGGAGCTACTACTACTGGACTTAGAAGGCAGACTCTGCAGAATAGAAACACAATAAATGATTGGTATTTTTTTAAATAGCAATTTATATGCGTGAGAAGATGTTTTTTTAATGTAGTAAGTGATAACCTTTTGAGAGTAGTCAATCTCTGGAATTGCATCATAGCCTTCACAATTATTTTGCCCCTAAATATAATGTGAAGAAGTAACATCATTCTCTAATATACTTCGTGTTATAATTTTTTTTAATAAATTAAGACTCATTAAAGAAATTTTGAAATATAATACAAAATTGTACCAGTAAAGATTCCCTTTGCTCTTTGTATTCTTTTATCAGTTTCTCATCATTTGTTGCATTGACAACAGTAAAGTTGCGATACTTATTTGCAACGTCGGCACGCGATTTAACGATGAATAGGAACTCTTTATGTACGATTTCCGACAGAGACCTCGGGAAAGTTCTGTCCTCTGTTTCCTGCAATTGTATGAAATAATGCTTTTAATTAATTATTTTATTTGATTTCTATCAATACTTCTGTAAAGATACACAACATACCATTTCATCAAGTAATTCTTTGGCAGAAATACCGACTAAGAGAGGCCCCGCGTCATCAAATGCAATAAATACAGCTGTTCCGGTATCATCACTTACTTTGAATTTCAACTTGTAGCTATAAATTCATAGGCAACAGATAATTTTTTTAAAATAATTTATATTATGTTACAAAACATTAAATATAATTGAATAGAATGTCTAATATAAGAGAGAACCTGATGTTGGGGCTTTCAAATTCAAAGGCACAGTTGGCACAACTAATAGCACAACTCTCTACAGACTTCTTGCACTTTGGACAACTGTAGTACATCCACCCTTTGTCATCTAGGACACAAGCTATTGTACATAAAACTACATGCTGTGCGACCTGTTTATTGTTTGTTCAAAATTTATTATTATGGATTTAGCTAACAATTACTGGATTATGTGTTAACTGAAATTTGGAAGAATGCATTATACCTCTTCAAATACCACTAATTCGCTCAATGTTTTAGATGCATAAACATCTAAAAATGCCTTCGTGTCAAAACTCTTCTTCTTATCTTTTGTGTGAGATTGCTTCAAAGTTATAGAGGAAGAATTAGGCCGCTCAATAAGAAGCCTAAAAAAATAATAGAATATTAGTGGTATGTTAAAGTTATTAGGTGTAATTTTATATGAAATAATAATGACAACTCTACCTATCCCGAAATTCAGTGCACCATCTGTCTTTCCCATTCAGAACAATTATGCTATTATCAAAAAAAGTTGTAGCATGTGTTTCACCTTGAAATGGTGAAGAAATTAAAGTGTCATTGTTAAGAAATATTGAACGTCAATAGAATAGAATGCGTAGGGGTGACGTAGAAACTTTACTGTTGAAAACATCTGAAATGCCATATCTCATAGCAAACACAATAGGACTCGTAGGAGAGGTCAAAAGATGAGATTCGACTTCAATAGCTTTATCTCCCCACAAAATACATGGCAATATTGTGCCTCTGTTTGTCATAAAGTCATAATTCATGAACGTATATTCTTGTTAAACTGAGTGTTTGTGGTTAATACTGCAATTGAATTAAATAAGAACTCTTACTCTGTGTCTTGGAGTTCTAGACGTAACCTTTTACGTTCTTTGCCAGTTCTCTTGATTATAACGAACTCGGATGAAAAGTCCGTTATTTGACCAATTAGATCAATCAAGTACTCACGCTGGAACGCAGGACTCAAAATACTCTTGAAGTCAGTGAACTTATAGAATGTGGAGGGAATATCCAAATCGTCTAATTCACTTACTTTAGTGGAATTAGTAAAGTTTAAACGATATTTATGAGTCGAGGCCAAATACTTTCCACGATTGACACTGACATAAAATACTGAAATTTTGTAGCACTTATCTTCGGCTAAGATATGATCATACTGATCTATGAAATTCTTGCTCAATGTGCATTGGATAGAATCACCCTGAAAAATAGTGAAAAAAATCTAAATATTAAGTTTGAAGAGAAATTAAATATTTAAAAACCCATGACAATTGACTTACACATTCATCCAAAAATAACAGCTCTAAAGTTTTTTTAATGGCTGAGTCCTTCTCAAACACTGCCCATTTCCGCATGATTCTAACTTGTAGCTGCCAGCCTTGACGACTGATCGATACATGCTTTATGTAATCTAGTGTACCTGTATTGCAGTATATATCATTAAAAAAGAAACATAGTTAGTGTCTTGTGTATATTGTTTCTGTGATTTAATTTCATTGTTTAATCACTAAATGAAATAATTTTTCTTTTCATTCTTCTCATGCTGCCAGATTTTTAATCAACCTGACTACTATTGATGTTATAATAACATATTTGAAAAACTGGTATATGCAATTCACCCACAGATATACACACATACATACTTATTGATTAATCACTATTTTTGAGTGCATAGATACTGATTTCTCAAATCAAATATAGATGTTTCAGAACTTATTATATATTTCCATTCAATTCAAGGTATTTTGACTATCTGTCTTACCGTGTCAACTTTTTTCAATTTCCTCTCATACTTTTATCATAGCAATCTATTATTATCATTCGTACTGTTCATTAAGTACTACTAAGTTTTTTGGCAATTTGTATTTTATTTGTAGATTAAAGCAAGCACTTAAAGTTGGATTCAAGCATATTAATATTTTAGGACAACTATGTAACAGGTGCCAGAGATCATTATTCCTTGAGACAGATATGTGATCTATTCCATACAATTGGCATTTATCATTATTACTTCAGTCATGCATACTGAACATAGGCGTTTATGTTTTGCCTATAAAATCTGACAGTGATTTTTAATCAACCTGACTACGATTGATGTTACAATCACATATTTGAAAAAACTGGTATATTCAATTCACACACACAGTGATATACATAAATACTTAATGATTAATGACTTTTTGAATTTGTATGTGAATCGGTGATTTGTTCCATACATAGATTTAAAATTTATGCTGTCGGTTTTTAAATATTCGTAGATGTATACATGTTTATTAAAGATTAGTTTTATTTCTCTTAACAACAAACGCAAGTTTCAAAATATTAAATTTTATAAACAGCCATCGTGTTGTTTAACATTAAAGAAGTGTTGTCTAACAGATAGATGCCTATATTCTCAGCATATGGTATAGTTCAGTGATGGTATTCTACTTGATGCATATTTATAGATTGGTTAATCACTTTTAAGATAGTGTATCAACGTGTGAATAAATATAATCAATGTAAAGTCAATATTACCTTTTGTATGACAGGCAGCTTGAGAACTCATCAGTGCTGATTTTCTTCAAAGTATATCACGGCCACTGCTTATGAAATGCAATTCTGGGGTGAAGGCCTTCTCTATTTAATGTGTGTATTTGATAAGGTTAATTCCATGTGCATCGGTAATCTGTTAAATGCTCAGCTGTAAAAAATTATTGTATCTTGATAATGAAATTATCCTTTATTTATATTTAGTTGATAAAGGGAATATAATTCAGTGTTCATCTACTATGTTATTCGGTGATATATAGACTACCGTTAATGGGTTATGAGGTTTTTATGTTAAATCTGCCTTAATATATGGGAATTCCATGCTTATCTATTATCTCAACTAACGGTGATACAGTTGATTATGAGCGAATTCCATGCTATCTATTACTATTATTTAAATTTAAATCTGCCTTGATTCAATTAAAATCTGCCGTGATTGAATTGAAATGGTAAACATTTATGGGTAAAATCTGAAAAATGCCAATTTCAATGATTGGACTTAATAGCAATTTTAATCACAAATCAATTTCAATTGAAATGACTCTACTTTATTAGTACTAAAGTACACTAGTATTTGAAAAGTCAGTTGTGAGGCACCAATCCAAAGGGTTTTCCACAAAAGACTTGTGAAGTCAATGCTGCGAATCATTACTTGCAATTAATTCAATACGGAGTATATTACGTATGTATTTCTTATTTCACCATTGGATTTTTTTTTTTTTTTTTTTGGTTACACACCATTGGAATTTAATATCTGATTGACATTTTTTTATGACGGGCAATAAAATATGGTTATCGTTTTCGTCAATCGTACGGTCAAACGTTGATTAATTCCGGTAATATCAAACGATTGTTTAGAAAGCATTTCAAAGTACTTAACACTCATTGTATTCTCCGTTCGATAGCTTTCTGTACAACTTGAGTTTTTCATAAATTCAGCATGATGGGATTGCGTGACTCGCAATTTTTATCAATAATTTTTATTCCTTACGTATGATTTTCGTATGAAAATTTCCGAACACGTTTTTATACCCATCAGTACACGCTTGTGTCTGTGAGAGTATTTTTTTGTTTGTGAAGCGCAGTCCACAAACATAAGTGGACTTGTTTTGTCTGTGAAATTTTCCACAGACAAAACAAGCCAGCTTTTGTCTGTGGACTGCGCTTTACAGACAAAAAATAACTCTCACAGACACATGCGTGTATTGATGGGTATAAAAATGTGTACACCAAGAATTCTTCTTTCTTTTCGTATACATTTTTTTGGTGAAATAATCAATCATACTCCCTCCGTCCCGCTATGATTGTCCCATTTTATTATTTCGGTCCGTCCCACTAAGATTGTCTCATTCCTTATTTGGTAAAGTTTGTGTGGTTCTAAATCATTCCTACTTTATTCTTACTTTATCAATTCAATATCAACCACATAACCACACTTTTATTAATAACCGTGTCACCTTCTCTTGTCCCAAACTTAGGGGGGACGGAGGTAGTATTACTTAAGACTTTAAGAGGATTGTTCGGCATATATGAGTTACCATAGAAGCAGGAATCCGTTCAAATATCACATAGAAACGCATGTTCTGCTAAAGTATGAGTGACACGATCACAAATCTTTTATAAAAAGACATATGTCGCTTGAGAAGAGCTCTAATGTCATCCAAAATCAATGCACCTGTCTCGATCTCAACTTGTTGCCATCCTTCTTGAACCACTCCCAATACCACTGCTCTCGCTCCCAATGCCTCTGTTTCAGCTGGTGTCCAGTGAGCCTCCTTAGACTCAGTCCTTCCACATATAAATTCTCCTTCGTATACGTTATTTTTAGTCATAGTGAGACTCACGTTTTTAACAATTATTTTGAAAAAATAGGGTAAGTTCCCGAAATGGGACTAAAAAAGTTTGAAAATTCCAAAATAGGACTGTCATGTTTTTATTCCCAAAATAGGACTAATTACTGCCAAATTTAGAAAATACTGTCATGTTTGAAGTCTGGTACTGCCAAAACATGACAGTAATTAGTCCTATGTTGGAAATAAAAACATGGAAGTCCTATTTTGGAATTTCCAAACGTTTTTAGTCCCATTTTGGGTAATATCTCAAAAAATAATGATATTAAACATTACTACTATATACTAGGTAGTATTGTTATCACTATTAAGCATTGAAGGCGGGTAGAGAGCTTTTAGGATATTAATTTAATTAACTGGACTGCAATTCTTAGATCTAGTATGGTCTAAAGTGATCTTATCTGAGAAATGTATGTGTATGAGTATCTACCATTATCGAAGTCTGATCCTATCCGATGCTTATGATGTGGCACTTGGTTCAATTAAAAACATCGGACATCATCACCTTGATCCTAGCTAGTTGTGCGGGCTTTTACTTGAAAGTTTTGGAGACACGAGTAATTGACATACTACATACTTAAATTGATGTTCATGCTACATCATTCCTTAAAATGTTCCTAGTTAAAAAATAGATTCACCTTTTTTACATAAAATAAATATTAGGGAGTACTATAGAGTATATTGTTTACACGTTGCACACTTATACAGCTACTGTTATTGAAGATTATTGTGTAGCGTGATATCACTCTTTTTTACGGAGTATCATATTATCATATTAAGAATTTAAGATACATGACTTTAATTTAGGAATTTTATCAATCCTAGTGTCTCAAAAATAGGTTCACTATAAATAAGGGATCCCAATGATGAAGTGTGCCGATACAAGGCGTGAGACTGATCTGAATGTTTCTGATCTGAATTTTTTAAGTTCTGATCTGATCTGATCTGAATCTTTCTGATCTGATCTGAATGTTTCTGATCTGGTCTGATCTGATCTGAATGTTTCTGATCTGATCTGAATCCTTCTGATCTGATCTGAATCTTTCTGATCTGATCTGATTTGAATGTTTCTATGATTATAATTATGATTATAATTATAATTATAATAATTATTATAATTGCAATTACAAATATAATTTATATAAAATTATAATTATAATCGTAGCTATAATAATAATAATAATAATAATAATAATAATAATAATAATAAAAATTAAATTTAAAATGAAAAAATTTATACCTATTACACTAATTATAAATATAGATATAATTATAACTGTAATTATATTTTTAATTATAATTACTTATATAATTATAATTGTAATTATAATTACAATATTTATCTCTATAATTGTAACTATAGTTATCAATATCATTATAATTACTCCGTAAAATAATTACAATAGTAATAATAATAATAATAATAATAATTATTATAATAAAAATAATAATTATAATCATAAATTATAATTATAATATAATTATAAGTATAATTATAATTATTATAATTATAATTAATAATAATTATAATTATATTAACATTAATTATAATATTATAATATAATAATAGTACTATAAATACAATTAATATTATCATAACTATATTATTATATTAATATTATTATTACAATATATTAATAATAATATGATTATTATTATTAGTATTATATTATTATAATATTATATTATAATTATAATTATAATCATAATTATAATTATGATTGTAATTATAATTATAATTATTGTAATTATAATTAATTATAGATATAATTATAATAATTACAATTGATTATACTTATAATTATAAGAATTATAACTGTAATTATAATTATAATTACATATAATTATAATATAATATAATAATAATATTAATCATATTACTATTATTATATTGTAATAATAATAATAATAATAATAATAATAATAATAATAGTCTTCTTAATAATTGCATTTATATTACTATTATTATATTAAAATATTATAACTATTATTAATATCTTATTTCTTTATCATATTAATATTAATATATTAATAATAATTATATAATAATAATAATAATCATAATAGTAATAACAATATTAATATAATAATTAATATAATAATAAAAGTGATAAATCATGTTTGAACTTTTCTGATCTGATCTGATCTGAATGTTTCTGATCTGGTCTGATCTGATCTGAATCTTTCTGATCTGATCTGATCTGAATCTTTCTGATCTGATCTGATCTGATCTGAATCTTTCTGATCTGATCTGATCTGATCTGAATAAAATAAGAATAAGCAATAAGTAATAAGAATAAGACGAACAGAACAGCACCTTTGAGACCGAGTGTTTGGAAATTTGCTATCTAAAAAAGAATTCAAAACTTTAATAATGCTTGGGAGAATATTTTTTTTATTGGAGTCTTTCCCCTGAATTTTGAATGTATCACATACAAAAAGAATTGACCAAGAAGACCTGATGCCTTACGGCGTGACTAATTAAATTGAAGTCTAGTTAGACGGTTTTGAATATGGAATTTGGCTTGGAGATTCTATCCAAATGCCCGAATCCGCCTAACCTAAATAACAAAAAAATGATCAAACGAAATGATAAGAGGATGTAAATTGGACTATAATCACAATCTGACATATAGAGAGTGAGGTTCTGTTCCCGGTACTTGCAGAGACCCTCTTTTTGAGTAACCTCTCATACCAGTTGCTGGGAGTGGAACCCGGGACCTAACCCTTGTGACTCTCCCTCGCTACCAGTTGAGCTACGCCCACCAGCGCCTAACCTTAATAACAGCTTTCCTATTATGTGTCAAATAAATAATTTAGTTTATTTCAATGAGCACATTACTACACATGAGCCATCAGGTATTGTTCGGTTAAGAGTTGAAAGATTTGAATAATAAGTGAATAAGATTTAAATAGCTGAGTTAATGGAATGATGATCCATATAGAGACACAAAATATATTTTATTTTAGAGAAAATAGTATTAAAATAGTATGCTCACTAAATTTTAAAATTATATTTAAAACATGAGCCATGAGGGATATCAATGATATCCATTCATCTATTTGAGTAAAAAAAAAATTGTTTAGCTATTAAATTAAACTAATCAATAAACATTGTCACATTAGCAATGGTCTATCCCATGGGTTTCTTGAAATGCATTTATCTTTAAGGAAAAAAGTGCAAATAGGCCCATGTACTAACCAAAAAAGATCAAATAAGCCCTTATTTAGGAATTAGGAGGTTCTGTCCAGCCGTCGCCATTTGGGATGGTTCCCAGTGGAATTTTTTGATGAAATTTTTTGAGCATCGTATTTATTAAGTCTAGTTTACTCATACCAAATTTCAGCTAAAACTTCAATCGGTAAGGCATTCAAATGAATTCTCAAAAATAACTGCGCAGTTAAAAGCGCAGTTATCCTCGAGAATTCATTTGAAGGTCTCCCCGATTGAATTTTTTGCTGAAATTTGGCATGAGTAAACTAAACTTAATGAGTAAGATGATCAAAAAAATTCATCAAAAAATTCCACAGGGAACTACCCCAAATGGCGACAGTCGGATGGAGCCTCCTAAATTAGGACTTATTTGACCTTTTTTGGTTAGTACATGTGCTTATTTGCACCTTTTCCCTATCTTTAATTAAGTTTCTTAAATGAATGAGGTAACCGGATTGTGACACCTGGGTGACTTAAATCTTTAAGATTCTTACCAAATAGGGTTGAATCCCCATACATTATTTAGGGGTGGGTATAACGGTTTGGTTTAACCGAATCAAAGCGTACCAAATCGAACTAAACAGAAATCGGACCGTATGCAATTGAGTTTGAGTTCGAACAAAACCAAACTGAAGTAAAGAAATTAAAAAAAATCTTCATACATTACTAAAAATTAACAAATCCAAACCAAACCAAATCGAACTAAACTGAACCGAACTGAATCAAACTGAAAAATAATATGGTTTTTGTTTGGTAATAATTCTTCCATCCTGTTCCAAACCGAATCGAACCGAAACTGAAACCGAACCGAAAACTTATGAAGTCAATGTTGCAATTTAATACCGCATGTATTTCTTATTTCACGTATGTATACCGAATCATTACTTGCAATTAATATATTACGTATGTATTTCTTATTTCACCATTCCAATTTAATACCGCTATTCTATGTTGTACGAAAAAACGAAAATCATGAGAAAACGGGAAAACGTCAACTTTTGCTCAAAAAAGCTTGTTTGGAGAGTTTCCAAAGAGTTTTTGTAGAATTTTCGATACAGAAACATACCCTTTCTCAAGAGTTTCCATATTTAATTGACATTTTTATGACGCGCAATATAATAAGCCGTACTTCCTAGGTAAATTATATCCTACAACCGGCTGTACCTTGAACATGGTACAACCGGGTATTATTGTAATATATTTGAAATCCAAGGGTATTATGTGTGTATCGTGCTCCCAGCCTCCCACAATGTAACCTTTTCTTACGTTAATATTTTTTCTCCGTTGCGGCTCCCTGCGCATCAGGATTGCTTTACGATTTTTTCTTTTCTCTTCGTTTCTTTTCTTATTTCGTTACTTTGAGTTGTTGTTTTGCTTCTATCTTTTTGTTTATTTTTCTTGTCCCTTTTAGTTTCTTTACTTTTTCTTTAGCAATCTTTTACTTTATTTTTTATTGAATTATTATGATTATATAAATATCATAGTATTATTTATTGTTTGACGTACTTTCTTTCTTTCACTTTTAAATCAACCTTCTAAATAAATTTTTTTAATATGTGCATTATAAATATTTTAGGTATTAATGTTTTTTTTTCTATTTTTAATTTTAAGATGAATATTTTTTAGTTTATTAAATATTGTGTGTTAACAACTAACATGAGTTTTATGTTATACTAAAATGAGTATGACTTAAAATAAATGTGCATACACAATACGGAGTAGTTAATAACGAATCCACTAGATGTACATATTATAGAAAAGAATTTATGAGTATAATGACTAAAAAATGAACATACACAATTGAATATTTGAACACATTAGAAAATTTAAATTAGCTTTTGAATCTTCCAATGCTCATTTTGTAAGTTACGTATGTTCATTTGACATTGGTCTTATACTTATTTTAAAATGCTATATCAATACATATTTTCAAAAGTAACTTATTACATTAGATTCACATAGGAGTTGATTATAGATACGGGGGCACAAACCATGATGCTCAATTGCATTTTTCTAATACTCAATAGAGGATGTTTGATGCTTAATGAAAATGTGTCAATGCTCAACTAAAAAACTTATGACTTTCTTATTAATGTTCATTTTGTAAGTTATGTGTGCTCAATTGGTACTTCTATTATACTCATTTTTAAAATGTCATAACAATGCATATTTCAAAAGTATCATATTATATTAGATTCGCATATTGAAATTCATAGGAATTGATTATAGATAAAAACGTAATGAGTTTTTATAAATGAAAAACAAAAATAGAAAGTGAATTACAATATATGAAGTTGATATCACAATACTCATTAATCGATATTTAATGCTCAGTAGAATACGACTAATGCTCATTAAAAGTGTAGTAATGCTCATCTAACGAAAATCACGATTTTCACTAAAATTACAAAAATGCCACCGTTTTTAGTTGTGATGTCAGCTTTCTTGTAATAACATGGTGCTCATTATTAGATGCTTAATACTCATTAAAATTGGACTATTACTCATTAACAGTACACTAATGTTCATTTAGTAGAACCCGTGTTTTTCGCATTAATTACAAAAATGCCACCGAATTATTTTGCTTTTTTTCCTTGGGCCTGTTACTGGGCCGGCTGTACGGGGCTCACCGTACAGCCGGGTGTACCATATACGTACTCTACTTCGTATTCCGTATGTAAAAGTCCATATCCGGTTCATTTTCGTCAATCGTACGGTCAAACGTTAATTAATTCCGATAATATCAAACGATTGTTTAGAAAGCATTTCAAAGTATGATGCGCAATATGAATTTTTCATAAATTCAGCATGAAGTGCATGAATCACAATTTTATCAATAATTCTTATTCTTTACGTATGATTTTCGTAATGAAAATGATTTTTGTACATGACAAGTTGTACACGTCATTTTAATTGTTCGTGCACAAACAATTTTTTATCAATTCGTGAAGAGAATCGTTTATCGCACCGATAAAAGAAATTGTCGATGCGAAAAACGATTCTCTTCACAAAAAGAAGTAAACTTCTCTTTTGTTTACACGTTGCATGCTTTTACAGCTATTGTTATTGAGGATAATTTTATAACGTGATATACTGATATATATCACTCTTTTAGGGAGTGTTTGCAATTGTTTCTACTTTAAAAAACATTTTTGGAGTGATTGGAAAAAAGTGATAAGTAGTAAAAGTTGATAAAGTTTGAGAAAAAAGTGATTTTGAAAAGTAAAAGTTGGTAGTGTTTGGTAAAATAAGTGCTTTTTGTATAATAGAAAAGAGAAAAACACTTTTCACACGCAAAAAGTAAAAATTGGTAATGTTTGGTAAATAAGTTCTTTTTCAAACCAAATGTTGAGAAGTACTTTTTTAATCTATTGCAAACACTCTCTGAAAAAGTGGTTCACTATCAATAACAGATTATGAAAATAAAGGGCATGAATACAAGGACCGAGTGAATGAAAACATCGATCTAAAATCTAAAATGTCATGAATTTTAATGTTTTATTATTTAATTTTTTTACATATATAACTTAATCTTATTAAAATAGTAAACATTTGTGAAGAAAATATCACCAAGAATTAGCAACGAATTCAACAAAAAGTAACAAATCAAAATTTGTGGTATTTTAGGTCGATCTTCCATTGATATATTTTATCTTTCGGACCCTTATTGATACTAAACCTATCTTTCGATACTAAATTGATAAAATTCTTATAATTTATTTAACAGCTCTTAAAAATCAAAATAATTTAACAATGCCTGGGAGAATATATCTATTTTTATTGGAGTCTTTTTCTCCTTAATTTTGAATGTCTTACATACAAAAAGAATTGACCAAGAAGACCTGATGCCTTACGGCGTGACTAATTAAACTGAAGTCTAGTTTGACGGCTTTGAATATGGAATATGGCTTGGAGATTCTATCCAAATGCCCAAATCCGCCTAACCTAAATAGCAGCTTTCCTATTGTGTTTCAAATTAATAATTTAGTTTATATCAAAGAGTCCATTACTACACATGAGCCATCAGGTATTGTTCAGTTAAGAGTTGAAAGATTTGAATAATAAGTGAATATGATTTAAATAGCTGAGTTAATGGAATGATGATCAATATAGAGACACAAAGTATATTATATTTTGGAGAAAATAGTAGTAAAATAGTATGCTCACTGAATTTTAAAATTATTATTTAAAACATGAGCCATGAGGGATATCAATAATATCCATTCATCTATTTGAGTAAAAAAAAAATTGTTTAGCTATTAAACTAATCAATAAACATTGTCACATTAGCAATGGTCTATCCCACGGGTTTCTTGAAATGCTTTTATCTTTAATTAAGTTTCTTAAATGAATGAGGTAACCGGATTGTGACACCTGAGTAGTGGCGGATCTTGCTACAAAATTTTGAGTATTCAAAAATACTATTAAAATATGACATAAAAGTTACATACATAAATTCTTAACATGTATTTTTGTACTGAATTTTCAAATGTTTTTTTTAGGTGTTGATATGAACACCCTTGAACCAAACACATCCGCCAATGCACCTGAGTGACTTAAATCTTTAAGATTCTTATCAAATAAGGTTGAATCCCCATACGGTTATCTAGAGGTGGGCATAACGGTTTGGTTTAACCGAATCTAAGCGTACCAAATCGAACTAAACCGAACCGAAATCAGACCGTATGCAATTGAGTTTGAGTTTGAACAAAATCGAACCGAACTAAAGAAACTCAAAACAAAACTTCATACGGAGTATATTATAAAAAATTAACAAATCCAAACCGAACCTAATCGAACTAAACCGAACCGTACCAAACCGAAAAATAGTATGGTTTTTGTTTGGTAATAATTCTTCCAACCCGTACCAAACCGAAAAATAGTATGGTTTTTGTTTGGTAATAATTCTTCCAACCCGTACCAAATCGAACCGAAACTGAAACCGCGCCGAAAACTGATATGCCCAGCCCTATGGTTATCCATTTGGGCAGTGAAGGATATGTTGTTCTCGAGTTATAAAAAAGTAACACAGTAACATTGATGAGATTAATGTCTGTTTGACTATTTATACACGCTGATATTGCTCAGCTCGATTCATCCTGAGAAAACATGTTAAAGTATTGTCCTACCCGCAAAACAATAAAATATTATATAAAACTTTAAACAACTATTTCTTAGATGATGGTTTGCACAATAATAGTGCCGCAAGTTCTTTCATATATAGTTGATCAGCCAGCTACTCGTTCCCAAATCTCTTTCCATGCCACACTACTATTCATGGCATCGTGGCAGCAACGCGGGGGACACCTAAAGGAGTGAGTGGCATTATTTATGGCATGAATGGCTGGCCAAACCTTGTGGTGGGGACAATAATTATGTCGAGATCAATGTATTATTAAAAGTCGCATGTCAGTATATATGTGGTGTTAAGTGGGATGGAGGTGTGTGTGTCTTTTTGTGCCATTATTTTAGATGACATGACAAAGATTAGTACTACACTACACTAGCTAGCTTTCATAGTACTTTCTTTGGTTTTGTAAAGTAATGTGCAAATTGAAGCAGCTCATTCACGGACACGAGAAGCCGTTTCTATTTGAGGTAGGTTGGTGGGGCGGATATGCCACCGCCTTTTCTTGCACCTCCTTTTTAGAGTCGTGCATGTGTTTGAGATTACCTTGGATATTTAAGTGTCTTAGTTTACTGATTATGAAGCTAAGAAACCGTTTAATAGTAAAAAGTGATATTGCTTCAAAATAGAAATGATGATATTTAAAGATAAAAATTGGAGTTTGTTTTAAAAATGGCGGAACCAGCTTACCGATCTTGGAGAGGCACATTACCCAGAAAGACAACATTTAGCCAATTTAGGAATTGGTGTACAAAATCAATTCATATAAATCAACTCTTTATCACACAACCTAGAAAGGATAGAATTGAACTAATATGAGTATAATTACTATAATATAAAAATAGCATTACGGGAAGTTAAATCCACAAATCCACAATAACAACAAAACCAGTACTTTATTAAATGACCAATTTATTAAATAACCAGGTTAGTGCATGGCTTATAGTTCAAACTCCGAAATACAGAAATACACAATAGCAAAAATCGTCTTTGGAAATAGCATGCCTGGCTATCCGCAATTCACTAATCGAGTTGTAGTCATGCTCTTAAGTTTATGTAGTAGCCTATGTGAGATTAAAGCTTCAACGATGGGGGCTAATAAATAGCTAAAACTTAAAAGTACGCAGAATTGTCCGTTTTTTGGTATATTTTGAGTCGTGGTTAATTTTTACATATATGTTCATGGATAATAGTTTTAGTTATTTGTTATAGAAAAAGCGAAAATCACTTAAAAGCACACCCGCCCTATTTTTAACTTTCCTCTTTTAAGTGTTTACATTAAGGAGAACCATTGTTTGAAAACACTACTAACTTTATAAGAAAATCTAGTGTGATTGTTTTTCAAGCAATGACAAAATCTAACATAGTTTGCTTGAAATAATGCTTAGGTTTTCACACTTCAAATAACTTAATCACGTTGTTTTTCACTTTCTTCTCGAATCCCGTGTAAAGTACACCATCACTAAAAGCATTTGGTAAGATGTGTAGTAATTAGTTTGTGTGCAGAATGTAGGGTGTTGGGAGTTTTTGGGCAAGCCACAGGACTGGAGTATGGGTGGACTCGGGCCGGTTCGGGCCCGGTTCAGGCCTGGGCCCGGCCGGACCTCGGTTCAGGAATGGGAGGCCCGGAACCGGCCCGGGTAACCCCAGGTCCGGACCGGGCCGGGCCTCGGTTCTTTTTTTTTTTGGCTTTTCCTAATTAACCCCCAACCCCCCCCCCCCCCCCCCTCACCCCAAACCACCTCAAATGGCCCAAAATACCCAGTCCAACCCAAAAACTTAAAAAAAAATAAAAAAAAATTTAATTTGGCCCGGACCGGGCCAAGCCGGTTCACCAATCCTAGGGCCCGAGCCCGAACCGCATTCCTGCCGGGACGGGTCAACCCAAACCGCCCCCTGGACCGGTTCCTGGGCCGGGCCGGTTCAAACAGTAACTGGGCCGGGCCGGTTCCGGGCCGGGCTGCCCGGCCCGAGTCCACCCCTAGACTGGAGGGGCAGGCTATTGGGGAGTGACCAGGGTGTGAGGACGCCAAGATTAGTGGTGATGGCAAGTCACTTAGTCAGTGACTCATTCAGTGCCTAGAGTCACTATGGGGCCGAGGTAATTGTCACGAAATCATGAATTGTGCCACTGTCACTACCTCCAAAAGCGGTATCGATGGCGTTACCGTCTCAGGTGGTGCTTTATACCGGAATCGTCACTATCATTGGACAAGACTATTGTCACTTATACATTTACTTGTTATTGATTTTATGACTTATCTAGTCACTTTTCGGAAAAAAACTCAAAATATGATGCTTTATCTTTTTCTCCATGTTTTACCTTTTAGTAATATATTCATGCCCTAACATCTTTAATATTTTTTTGGAAAAATAAGAAGCTGCCTTGTTTTTATTTAATGAAAAGCTATGAATCATGTTTTACGTTTTGCTATAATTCTACATCAAATTAAATGATGACACTCACCAAGTCAGTAGAAAAGAAAACAACACATAACATTTCAAAATATAGTTTTTAATCTTTATGGACCAGATTCATGATTTCCCGGTTGTGTACCTTTGCCAGTTTTTCTATAGATGGCAAAGATTGGTTATTAAAAACAAAGCATAGCACGACTTTAGTAGTTTAGTGGCTGTGATAATTGATGCATAAAATAGTTGGTGGTTTTGTTAGGTTTTGATGACATAAGATTATATGAATGACCTCAACAGAGATAGCACTGCACATCTATGAACCAACAAAGATGGCAATGACAAATGAATGACAACAAAGATCTACTTTGAAAATAAGTTCAAACAGATCCCATTCTCAATAGAAGATTTCGAAGTACCTCTTCCTCGAAATACATCGCCTTAGTGAATACAATATCCAGCAATAGAATCATATAAACTGGGGCGATCCTGTGATAATTGAAATACAGGACACCCATTGATTGGAGGTCAAGTGTCAATAAGTGTGTAGATGTGGTAGTCAATCAATCTTCTTCTAACTGGGAGATGATACTGGCAAAGACACCATATCCTTGGCACATGTCAGTCAGGAGGCAATACTCATTCTTGGCATGGTATGTTTCCATTAAGCCTGCAACAAGTTTGTTCCAACAAACAAGTTGTATAAAAATGGAGATGAAACAAGCAGATATACAAATATAAGACATAGTATTTGCTATAATCTAAATCAAGTCATAAATGATACCATAGCCACATGTCTGAACATCGAAACCCTCATCCTGCCATATTAAACAAACGATTAAGGCAAAAAACACCCTTTCACAAAAAAAGGAATAAATACCCTTTCACAAAAGGTCAAAAATCGATCTGACTAAATAACCTGCAGTTCTCGTATCAGTGGCAGAGTACCGGTGATAGAATATGGTTTTACATGCCCCACTATTTCTTCAGTAGCTTTGCACAATACGTGGAATCCACGGGAATCAAGGTTGCAAGCAACTCCTGATGATGCCTCATCAAAACTGATACTTAATCTGGAGCAGAAAAGACAAAGATTTGGGAAGCGGGGAAAAATGGTTTGAGAAATTCGCAACTTTTTACGGTGATAGAGTGCCAAATCAGACAAGTAGATAGACAATGATGTGGTTCATAAGACTTAAGGTTAACTCAGCTAATAGATTGGAATAATGGATTCAATTTTTAGTGTAGTTTGGCCCAAGTGCTTTTAGCCCAGTGAGTGACCTCAATCCTAATTTATATCATGGTATCAGTTCCCAGGGGAGTCAAACTATAAACTAGCAATCAGGCAAGTAAACAAAAAACAATGTCCTAATAAGACTATTTATTTATTAATAAAGTGGATTCAATCTTTTAGTATCATTTAGCCTTGGTGCCTTCTAGTTGATTGACATAAACCAAATTCTGAATTATATCACCAAGTTTATATGTGCTTAATATGGAGAACACGCTTTCACAATCGACCCTAATTACATGCGCAAAAAACAGCCCTTTTAGGAAACCATATAAAGTATCACCTGCCCCTAAGGTTTTCATCAGGCAGAACATATTTTGAAACAGGCCCCCTTGTATCTAGTTTGTCTATGTTGTCATTCAAGTCATCAACATAGTCTTTAAGCTTTTTCATCACATCAGATACACTGCAAGGTCAAAACAAAAGTAATAACTCAGAAGTTGGACCTTTTAAGTGAAGAAAAGGCACAGTTGAAAAGAATCTAATTTTGTTGTATTTCATTTTTTGGGTATAAAAGAAGTTTCAAAAACAAGTTCAGCGTATTAAATTTAGTTAAACCAACAAATAAAAATTTATCTAGAACTAACTATTCCCAATTGTTGTACCTCACTAAATAAAAAAAAGCTGTACCATTATGCAACCTTATTTTTTTTTCAGGGAAAGGGGGGACAGAAGTAGCAATTTGTTACATAATTATGTTTACAAAACATAATTATGAGATCAAATTCAGAATTAAGAAAGCAAATCACATAATGAAAAGGTTGTAATTCATACCTGTAAAATGGAGTCAACCTGCAAAGCATAAAGACCATCAAATATCATTTCCAGAGATGTGGTTTTACTTGAGAGGCTCAATACAGAGCTTTTCTGTCAAAAGGGGGTTCTAGACTTCCAGAGAGAAAACTGACCTAACATCTCCTGAAATGGTGCACTCAGCGGGTATTTGATTGATACCACCCCCTGGATCTGCAAAACAAATAAGTCATGATAACAAAACCCCACAAGCAACTTAAAGAGTTAAAGTGTAACATAATTTCCTCAAATTCTTATAAACCAAGAACTTACAACTCCATTGTGTTGGTTTCATGGTTGATGGTGTTGCAAATCCATAAATTTGCTCTTTAGGATGAGGAGGGAAGTCTCTGTAGAAACGCAACTGGATTTCTTTAAGCGCCTCCATCGCCAACTCTAGTGGATTAATAGCCTAAAGCAATTGGCATGATGAGGAAAAATATTTCAGCTTATGTTGCAGCTTACAGTTATCGGAGGCAGTATAGCCTCAGTTCACGTTGATTAATCGCACACACTCAATTTGTTTATGGATTTGGGCTCCCAAAACTTTAAGGTTTGTTTGGTTGGCGGACCTTCGAGAGGAAGGGGTGTTTTTTATATATACTAATTTGTCAATATTCTTAGTTGTAGAGTGGAAAACAATGAAGTACGTAGTATATGTTAAGATAATCATATGGAGTATTTTCTGAATAATATTTCATCTTCGCTTTCACTATTATCTGTTTCAGTGAATAAACTGCTTTCACCTCATTTCTTAACATCTTTTTCTAATTTTATTGTGTTTTTTTAATAGGTTTCTATTTTTAGGTTCAAGCATAAAATACATTTTTTGAGTTTCAAATATAGATTCAGATTCTAGCTTTGTAATAAGAAGAACTATTTCCATTTTTGGCATGGGAGTAATAGGAAACTATCACTTTTAATCAACAACTTTCATGTTTTCTATTTTTGGTAAATGACTGATTTGTTGCCAGTTTTGGTCTGTTCCAACCTGGATAACTGGTGAAAAGAACCATAGAAGCAGGGCATTGTGGGACCAAAAGTGGAATATTTTCTAATAAGAAATTAAGATCCCAACTGTATACGAATATAGCTTTGTCCATTTTCATAACTAAATGTGGTGCATAGAAGCAGGGCCAAATACAAAAATTACATATTGATTTCTCCAAAGAATGTTCAAATCATCAGGTGATTTCCCTAAAAAATGGTAAGAGTTCAGATTTTACAGACAAGTTAAGAGGATATCCGTAAGCTGAGAATAAAGTGAGCACCTTATGAGGCAAACCACTGTGGAAAAGTTTGCCAGTGGCATTAAATTTCCATGGTATACTGCCACCGGTACCAATGCAAGGCTGTTTATCAGCTGTATCGATCCAGAACCTAAATTGAGAGAGTTTATCAACAAAAAACTGTCCAAGTGGTGGAGGCTTTGTAAGAGTCCGTATGTAACATGATAATAAAAGGGAAGGAAATGGGGGGCCAAATAGAGTATAATCAGAAGGAATTGAAATTTGTGGGGAAATAAAAAAATATGCCCAAGCTCAATTAATTTACTTTAGATATTTGTCAAAATTATTCTATTATATAGAGACTAAGAAATTTAAATAGAGAAAATGACAAATATATGACTAAAATATACTACGTATGTAACAGAGAAAAATGTGACTTTTAATGCGTAGTAACCATAGTCACATTTCTGCAGTGACTATAGTGATTACGGTGATGTTAAATTTTACAGTGTAGTGACGGTAGTGGCCATATAGTCATATTTTTGTCCATAAGTTTTTTTTGTAATATTATGGAAATATTCTCATCGAATCTTTTAAGGAAATTAATCATATTTCACTGTTCCATCTTCCTTTGACCTCAGAGTAATGCCATCCTTTTAACAAAGGAATCATATTTCATTATAGCTTTAGAAGACTCTGGGTTGAACTTGTTAATCAACTGGATTCCATCTTTTAGTATGATTACTGGTTTGGCCCAAATGCCTTATGACCCAGATTAGTGCTCGATCTAATCCAAAATGCCATTAATAAGAAAATAGTGTTAACATATTCTTTCCTCTCTGTAACACATTACAGGATCCAAACATGCCTTAAGTTTTCCCCTGGATTATATATGATGTAGAGTTTATTTACTTACAGAGGACCATCCTTCAACTTGTCAAGCAACCCATCTTTAACTAAAGCATCCACACCAACCCCTGGGATAGATGAGTTCTCTTCACTTGCTATGAAGACAGCCACCACAGTCGACTTCAACTGTGGTTTTGTTTCTCCCAATTGCCTTATAAGTTCGGCAACAAGAGCAACATGGCCTAAACAATCAGTTGTTCCCCGTCCACAAAGTTTATCGCCATCGATGCTCAAGGAAAAGGGATCAAAATCCTACACTCAAAAATAGTTATCACCATCATATCACTTTTTAGGAAAAGTCATCCTGAGTTATTTAAAACATATTTGGGGGGGTGTTTGGTATGGTGGAAAAGTCATCGAGAGTTTCCTCTCACGGGTGTAAATTTTTCTCTGCGTATTTTCTTTGCACTATACCACAAACATTCTGAGTTTGGGTAAACATTAACAAAGATGAAGCACTATAAAAGATCTCAAAGAAAGTCTGCACCTAGGAACAGATAGAGATATGAAGAACCTACAGCCAGAAAAGGATTCAAATATTTTTGTCCATGAGTAGATGACACATAATTTATTTTATATGCTGGACACACACAAAAAACCAGTCTATTTTGTTCATCCTAAGAAATCAACACACTTCCATGCATTTAGTTTTCACACACAAAAAACCACTCTAGTTTGTTCATCCTAAGTAAAAATCCAGTCTTTAAGTGGCATTAGTATTTTATAACACAATACCGGAAATATGAAAGACCTAAAAGTAGTCAAATTAAAAAAAAAACTACAAAAGATCAAATAACAGGATGGAATTTTCTGCTAACAATAATGTCTTCAGAACTTTATGTCTGTTTGGATTTTTCTAAACGAATTCCAAAATTTAGATATAAGAGGAATTAACTACTGTAGCTATCAAATTCCGGTTCAATGAAAAAACGCTCATTCAACAAATAAATGGACTATCTAAGAGACCGGATGAGATGCCATACCCAGTCGGAAGGATTGGCAGTGACAACGTCCATGTGCATTCCCACAAAAGACAGAATCTTTCCGGGCTGGGTGCCAGGGTACTCGACGATAAGATTGCCCCGATTGGGCTTGTAGGTGACATGGTTTATAACTAGCGGCCCGCCGCCGCTGGCGGTGCTGTAAGGGAGGAGGGAGTCGAGAACGTGTTTCACTATCCTGTCCTCCTCCGGAATCAACTCAGGTGGGTTGTTCTGCACATGCTTGGACTCGCCGATCAGCTTTCTCAAAAGGGCCACAAACCGCTCCTTATTCAGATCACCGAGGGCTTGCTTCACTGAAGCCATTAGAGAGCTCGGAGGGATGACTGTAACCAAAATGTAAAGGCTGCTTCAATTCCGCCTTCGATCAACATAACATTTTGCTTATATACTCCGTATTTACAAAATACTCCCTCCTGCAAGCTTTCCACATGTTATTTTGTCCATCCCACTACTGAATGAGAAATGCTATTGGTACCCCCAAAATGGGATACCCCATTCTTACCCCGGCCTATTGTGTGGCCATAAACGAGGCAACACATTTAAGTGGGACCACTTAAATGTGTTGCCTCGTTTATGGCCACACAATAGGCCGGGGTAAGAATGGGGTACCCCATTTTGGGGGTACCAATAGCATTTCTTACTGAATAACTGATCCCACTGAAATTGTTCAATTCTATTTTTAAAAAATTATAAAAATAATTTAATTACAATTCTTCTACGGAGTATAACATTACAATTATAATGAATGGTACTCATTATGTGCTATACACATTAAAACTACTAGTATTTCTTTCTACCTCCATCGCTGATTTTTTTTGTCAAACTTTTGATAATGATTTCAATTATTATACGAAGTATTTGTATATAATTTTTAAATTTTATACATTTTATGATTTTTTTTTGAATAAGTAACATTTTGATATAATTTTCATATTTTAAATAATTTCGTACTAAAAAATATCGTTGGTCAAGTTGATTGTCATTAACTAAGAAAAGTCAATTTGACGAACCTTTTCAGGATGGAGGGAGTAAAATATAGTCGAATTATCTTATATACGTAGTAATTGTTATGGAAATAACTCCACCATTTTTCAACATGAAGCTTAAGTTATGATAAAAAAAAAAAACAAGAAGCTTAAGTGAGACAAATGTAGTACGTAATAATATTTAAACAAAACCTTTAATAAAAAGTGCTTAAATGATACTTCATGAAAATGACATTGTTTAAAAAAATGCATAGGTGTAAATGTTTGTGTGCACCTTCTTTCCTCTTCCTTTCACCATCGTCTATTCATCTCCACCACCTTCCTTCTTTCATAATTACTTCTCTCTTTATCTTTCTATTTTTTCTACACACTCCACCTTTGACATCATTATCGATCGTCATCTTCACCTTTCTCATTTTCTATGACCGATAAAACAAGTGAAGTTTGAGATTCGGCGAAAAATAAGAGGTGGATAATTGCCAAAATATTGTATGTGCCATCTGCAAAATATTGTTCGTGTTATGCTCAACTTTCGCTACATATATAATTTGTGAATAAAGAAAAATAAAACTGAAAACCAGTAACATTTTGTAGAATTGCTTCACATACAAAATTAGTTGTATAGACACTAGTTTGCATGTCATTCACATCGATTTGTGTTTTTTTGCATAGAAGTCAATGTTAGGTTGTACGGAATCCCATGTATGTGCATACGTACATCATTTGTCTATGTACATATCTACGATAGGCCAAAAGTCTTACACACAAATAAAATATGTGCAAATACATTAAATTTTTGTTTGCACGCAGACAAATAATGAGTGTGCAAAGACATTGATTTTTGTGATTTAAGCACAAGGTTTCTGCAAAAACACTCGCAAATCAATGTGAGTTGCACGCAAATCAATGTTCATATAGAAACATTAGTTCTCTAAATTCGGACATTTTTTGTATGTGCCTAGACATTTCGTGTTAATAGAATTTGATTTCTATAGACATAAAACTTAGTTTGACAAACATTTACTAATTTTCAGTTTAATTTATTCAGATATTCAAACTTGATCAAATTTAGGACAACCCATATACTATTTTACAAACTACACAGATTATAAGTTCCGCAATATTTGTGGTAACCTCATTCTCCAACTCTTTATTTTTTCACTGACATTTTAGGCAACTTCAATTTGGGCAACCCATGAAGTAGGTAAGATGAGATATGATACAATCAGGGCTGATCCTGAAAAAATAGAGACCCGTTGCGACAAAAAAAGGGAATAGAACATAAATAATAGAACATAAATAATAATGGTAATAATAATAAATTACCGTAAATTTCTATAATAAATACAAGTTAACATTGAACATAACAGCAAAAAACAAGTGTATTCATTAATTTTGACTAAATAACTTTAAACCCAAAACCTAAAAAGTAATACTCCCTCCGTCCCATTGGACTTTGTCAACTTTCCCTTTTTGGTTGTCTAAAAAAACTTTCTCACTTTCCTATTAAAGTATCTATTTTGTGTTTCTGCTCATATCTCTCTCGTCTCCACAAATTTCAACCATACAATTTTTTCTATTCTTATTTCTCACCTAATTCAAAGAGCGCAAACTCCATTGGGACAAAGGTAGTAAGAATAACATATGTATACACTTATACCAAACAATTAAATATAATATAATTAGTTCAATTTATTCATCAAACAATTACACAATATGTCAATACACAAAATAAAAAATAACAACCTCAATACTTAATTTCTTAATTTTTGTACGGAGTAATAGATTAGGAGGCCCAAGGCCTAATAAACTTACTTGCGGTGGAAGGTGGCGACTTGACGTGCGGACTGCTGATAATGCCATCTTAGTACAAGAAATTGTCCGCTCCCTCCAAGCCAAGAAAGGTAAGAAAGACCATTTTGACCATGAAGGTGGATCTCTATAAAGCCTTTGATTGTGTAGATTGGGTATTCCTAAAAACACCCTCCTCCATTTCAGTTTCCCGACTAACTTTATTCACCTCATCCTCCATGCTATCAAGGAAACCATAATCTCAATCCTTTGGAACGAGGAAGCGTTGCCTGAATTTCGAGCAAATCGTGGGCTTTGCCAAGGAGATCCGCTATCACCATACTTGTTCATCTTAGTTATGAAGAGACTCTAAATCAATATGCAATGAAATTGATAAACACAATAGAAGCTTCCTTTGGGGCAGCACTAGTGAAAGCAAAAAAGTCCACCTTATTAATTGGGAGGATGGTTGTAGACCCAAAGCTCGGGGCGACCTCGATCTTCAAATGGCAAAGCACATGAACGAGGCCCTTGTAGCCAAGCTAAGTTGGAATGTTATCATCAATAAAAACAAAATTTGGGTTCAAGAAATTAACCAAAAGTGCATCCGAAATGATGAACTTTGGACTGCAACCATCAAACAAAGTTCATCAAACATTTGGCGCAACATCCTACAATGTCGCGACATGCTTGAACGAGGGGCCAAATGGAAAATTGGAAACGGTGGACTTGTTAATTTTTGCAGGGACTGGCGGGTAGGAGATGATTCTCTCAAATATGTATTTGACTCCCAAATTCCCTACACAGGTGACCACATTAAGGTGTCTCATATGATTAGGCAGGATTTCTTGGGATCTTGACAGACTGATCACTCTATTACCGGAAAATGCGGTTGATGAAGTTTGCACAATCCCAATCCCTATCAATTTTATGGCTAATGATTGCCTTACTTGGAATTGGTCTGAATCGGGCAATTTTATAGTTAAAACAACCTATGATTCCTTACTTGAAGAAGAAGAAGAAGAAGAAGAGGAAGAATGTGTTGATCGCAACCCGACAGTTCATGGACTGTCTGTCATGCAGAGGAAGAGTATATTGTTCAACTATTTTGGGATTGCGATATCGTTAAATATTGTTGGTTCAGGTGTGGTCTTCGAGCAATGGCTACTGGGAAGAGTTGCGAGAGCGTTCAGAACTGGATTCAACGAATTTGTGGGTTGAGCACGACTCAAGATCCTACCAACCCCGCTTTTACGTTATAATTAAGAAGTTGAAACTATCATTAAGCGGTCGTTGGGATCTTGCTGAAAACACCACAATGACTATAGAAAAAGAATTACGTAGTATTTCACAAAAACTGAGCCCCTAGAATGGTCAAATGGCGGTATCCACATGAAGATGACCTCAAACTCAACACAAATGGTTCTTTACGGAAGGAAACAAACCATGCAATAGTAGGGGATATTGTTCGAGGCCACATGGGAAACAGTGTCAATGGTTCTGTGCTAAATATTGGGCCAGTGAACAACTTCAAGGCTGAACTATGGGGCTTACGTCATGGCATCATTCTCGTGCACAACAAAGAGTTACACAATGTGGTGACTGAAATCGATTTTGAGGATGTTGTATGTGCTCTTAAACCAAACGTTAATGTTGAAGGCGATGCGGTGTACCCTCTCATCGGAGACTGCCAACATCTACTTAATCAAACTCATTTAGAAGAGCATACATCACTCTATACGAAGATAACAAATGCGTCAATTTTTTAGCAAATATGACTCCTCGCAAATATTCTCTACATAAGCCAAAGCAATTGGAGTCTCATAGTGTTTGTTATTTCAACAGTTTGATTCACCCACTCTTATACTCATCTTATACCCACCATGTCGGGGTTCATAGACAAAAAAACTTCACAAACATAGGTGAATACAAAAGTGAATTTAAGAGTGGTACAAATATCATTTTTGTTGTTATTTTTCTTTTATTTTTATTTTCGGTTGTACAAAAAAACATCGTTTTTTCCAAAAACAAACACCTGGTTTCTGTCCCCACTCCCCAGAAACTGGCTCCAGCAATTCGCTGACCATACATAACACATCAGAGTATCAGACACTCGTACACCTGTACGCAGATACTCCGCTCCTGTCGCCACTGAAGACGCCGTCGCCACTGGGCCGCCTGGACGTTCCTCGCGACCTCGCTGCAGCCCAAGTTGACTGAGTGGGTGATTCCTAGCCCTCTCCTCTCGATTCCCAGCTGACGAGCGAAGAAGGCAGGTACTCGATCTCTGGCTCGACACCTTTATTTTAAGCAATTTCATAGTTTTTAATCTATGAAAAGTTAGGACTTTTGAAACCTAATCTGTTTCTTGTCGAATTTTCATTTGCTCAACCCTTTTTCTTTAGATCTGAAATTCGGTTCACATCAATTATTAATGTTATATTCAAACACTCCAATGTATTGTAGGATCTTTGTCAACTTCGGGACCTTCTCTGTGTGCTTTTAGTGTCTTACTATCGAACTGGAAATACCTTTTTGAGATAAGCTCATAGGAAAGAACATTTTTTTATGAAGTTAAGCGCCAAGCTCATTTTTCTATTTAGTTTTACTTGATCTTATTTTGCCTGCTCACCCGTTGCTAGTTTATTTTTTGACTCCTTCACATATGATTTTGAAAATGTGCACAAACATTGATTTCCATGTCGCCCAACATTGACATCTCATCTCATTTAATAAACACATATCAGCCTGCAAAACAATATGAGTGGAGGATAAATTATGTATGTGTACAAACATTAGTCATCAATTACAGTTTTTTTTTGGTTGATTTCTTCCTACAAACAAATTTTGCATGTGGCCAAACTAATTCTCTTTATCCAATCCAATCCATGCGTACAAAAAGTTGATACACATTCTATTTTTCCTAACACATATCTTGTAGATGTAATTAACATTTTTTACCTGTAGGCCATAGATCAGCACCTTTTCTCAAAACCAAGGCGTGTACATTTGTTATATTTCAAATAGTGAAAGAGTGATACTTCCACCCCGAATTAATGCTATAAACACTTCCGTTTTTTATTATCTAGATTTGAAGTAGTAAGGTGCCTGGTTCTTTTTCCTCTGCATCCATGGCAGCCTCCAAGCTCCAAGCTCTCTGGAATCACCCTGCTGGTCCCAAAACCAGTGAGTTATGACTTTACTTTTAGAATAACTTTCATTTGTTTAAATGTGATTGTGACAACGGGATCGTATTTAGGTTTGGCTCTGATTTTCATACAAAATTTGTTGAATCAATAAGCGCCATTCGAATTCAGAAGATAAAAATAGTTGCGTAAACTAATCAGAGAGAGATGGGAAAAAAAGATTCTTTAAAAATGACTAGGCAGAAGACAAATTTCTGAGAGGATTGGGGACTTGAATGTAGACTATGCAAGAAGCACTGTGCTATACATTTGTACAATTGTACTTCATCTTTTTTTATTAGCAATATGTCTATGAGATAGCTGATTTATGTTCTCCTCTCTCATGTTTTCTAGTTCATTTCTGGGCACCGACCTTCAAGTGGGGTATTAGCATAGCTAACATTGCTGACTTCTCTAAACCCCCAGAGAAGCTCTCCTATCCCCAGCAGATAGGTATGACCCTCCAATATCTATGCCTCTTCTCAAACTTCATCATCCTCCTTTAGTTGTAGTGTCATGTGATTATGTTTTGATTCTTTGAAGCATCTTTGTGTGAATTGATATTATAAGTAACTTTTTCCTAATGCTGTTTTAATCCATGCAGCGGTTACTGCCACTGGAGTTATCTGGTCACGCTATAGCACTGTTATTACACCTGTAAGTTCATAGCTTTATAATGTGTAAAGCCCTATGTTGACCGACATAATTTTTTTTAAAGTTAACAAGTAATCTAATAGTAGACTTTAAGATGTTAGAGTAGAAGATGTCAGAGAACAAGGCATTGTCTATAAGTTAAAAGCAGGCAAGAAACTGTAAAAACATGTCAAGCTCTATGAACTCAGATACAATAATTCCTGAAGGACATGTTACTTTTCCTCTTTGTATTTCAGCAAAATGGAAAAAATGTACCGACTGAATTGTTACAAATTTTATTTGTTGGTATGTTTTGAATCTCGCGCCTCAAAGATCACACATCGCCTCCCTGAAACTAACCACATTGATACCCAAACTAGCCTTTGTAAATTGTGATGATTTTTCATCCTCTAATAAAGTACTCACTATTACTTGTAAAAAAGAAAAGATGGAAAAGGTTTGTATGTGCCTCATAAGCGTGCACATTAGAATGTCATATTGCTTGTACTGTATATATTTTTTAATTTGGCTTCTTCACTTGCATAGCTAGATTGCTACAGTTTGTGTTCATTGGAATCTCATCTTTAGTGATCTATGTAGACCTTTTGGATTTGATGTTTAGTTTTTAGCTCTTGATGTTTCTTCTAATCAACTTTGCAGAAAAACTGGAACCTATTTAGTGTAAATGTGGCCATGGCCGGTACTGGCATCTATCAACTTACTCGAAAAATAAGGTATGCCATTTTCTGTAGTCACACACTTCCAGTTCAGTACTGGCTGAGTTTCTCCCGTCAAGGAGGTCGTGGATCTGAATCCTACTCTTTTCCCAGAACAAATAAAATAGGACCTAACAGCTTGTTTGGTTACAAAAATGAAGTATATAGGGAAAGGAAAATAAGCAGGGAAAAGAAAATTCATTATTTGGTTGGTAGGGAAACTTCAGGGAATAGATATTACTCTATTTGGTGACTTTGAAATGATGGATAGTATTCCATATAAATGGTAGGGAAAATTGGATGTATATACACTTTTTAATATCTACGTTGAAGTCAATGGTATGTATTTAAAAAAATGCATAGTCATTTGTTATACTTCACGGAAATAATGAAATATTATGTCAATTATAATCATATTCTGCGTGCATATCAATTTTCTTTAAATACACAAATCCTATATTAACGTGTTCTACATTTTTTAACAAATAAATAATGGCTACTAACTCAATGTAGCCTTCTTTCTTAAAAACTATGGCCATATTTGGTAAATGACTGATCAGCCACGTTTTAACTTATTTGACCATTTTTAGCTGGTTTGGCTAGCTAAGTTGTCAAATATTGTGTTTGGTAAATTGTTGTTGTGTTCAGCTGCTGGCACTTCAAAAGCCAACATCCTACACGCTAGCAATAGTAGCGTTTCTCTTTGGCTGCTTGATACATTCTTATTAAATACCTGTTAAACCCCTTTCTCTTTTTCTTTTTAATCCTTTCCTTAATACTTGCTGCATATATACACTAATAATACACGGCCCCTCAACAACAAATATCACTGAACATCAAAATACTTGAATTTGTTTTCATGTAAAAATAGTTTTTTTCATTTCAATTCATTGTTTAGTTAGGGGGTGTTTGGATCTGATTCTTAAAACTACTTCTGCTCCTTCAAGGAGCAGAAGCAGAAGTTGGAGTGTTTGGGTGAAAGTGCAGAAGTGATTCTGATGCTCTAATTTACTCCTAGAATCAGTTTTTTAGAAGCCGAAGGAGATCAGCTTCTGAAAACTGATTGTGATTATGCTTCTGCTTTAAAAAAGAAGCAGAAATAGAATTAGTTCCAAACACCCCCTTACTATTTTAAATTTCAAACATATATGATTTTTCTATTTTATAGTAATTGTAATCAACATAATTTTTTCAGTTATCACACTTTTTTTTACCTCATAACAACTATTTCCATTCAACTAATTTACCAAGCAACTATTTATAAATAGCTAACATAATCAGCCATTCAAAGTAGCTAATTCAACCAGTTATAATCAAACCGCTAACCTAACCAGCTAACATTTAACAGCCGATTGCCAAACAAGGCCTATATCAAAATATACCTTCCAAACATGTCTTATTTACAAAAGTTGGAAATAAATCACACAACAACATCCAAGCCTTAATTCCAAGAGATTTTGGGGTTGTCTAACATGAATGGATACATGATATCGGAGCCAAAAAGGAAAGAAAGATAAGCAAGATAAGAAAGATGAAAAAGATAAGAGCCCATTCACGATGGTTACCGCTGTTGAATTATTGTTCCTTTGCTATATACTATAGTATAAATCAAAACTACTCATACTAAAATATGCGAAATTTTAAAATGCCAACCTCATATAACTGAAAGCAGTCTTTTAGATTCCACAATTCAATTTTTTTTTTAAAAAACTTAATAGAGGAACTGCCTTGCATGAGCTCTTACCGAATAAAAACCCAAAAATATTTTACATACAATGATTTGTTGGAAATCTCATTATATTTTGTCTGCTCAGTCATAGGAGCTTACAAGCATTTTTTTTACTAAACAAGTAACTTCCAATTTTGCACTCTTAATTGTGTGAAATCAAAATAAATATGTTTGAAGTTACTTTTCTGGCTGAATTGGTTGAATTTGATGAAGATGACTATTTTTTAGCTATTTTTGCTATTTTTGCTATTTTTCTTTGTTTTATTAATAAAATATATTATAAATTTGATTTATTCACAATTCAGTAGATTGAACTATTAGAAATTCACCAATTTTCGACAGATTCAAATGATTTCAGTGTTATCTAAGCAGGATCATGTAATCCTAATGCTTAGCTGACCGCCAATTTCAATAAAGTTACTTTTCATCCTCTGAAGATTCTTATTGGAAAATCGGAAATGTGACATGTAATTGTTTATATCCCTTCAGGCATGATTATTTTGATGCCCAGCAAGCAGCTATATCAGAAGATTGATGATAATATCACTAGTGGACTTGACTTTAGTTGCTTTGTCACTTCTCAAGACCAAGTACTATGTCTGCGTATGTCATACACCACATTTGGTCTGGGATATTGTATGTGTTCTTTCATCTCAATTCTCAAATCAAGCGACAAAAAGTGCATAAGGCTACTTGCCTTGGGATTTCAGTTTCCAATTTTTGTTATAGCGAAGTCATATTTGGCGGTGCATATTGTTGTTGTTTCAAGAATATTGTGTTGTGGTTTATCTTATTTCTCAACATGATGGGTTAAGTTATTATATAGACTGTCTGTGCCTCCAAGGCATGTGTTTATTCAGGTGATACTTGGGGAACTCTTCTTAGTATATTCAGAGAATGTCATTAAGAATTCGACTTATTCAGACAACATCATTATGAATTCGACTAGCAGATCATGTTTTTCATTCTAGATTTCCAGCAGACAATGTTCAGCTACCCTGCCCAATTACACAACACTTGATTTATAAGGGGACGAACTATTATCTTATTTATTTATGTATCACTATAGGTCTATATTTATACAAGTTTTCTTGGCAATCGGGACATGAACCGGAAACTATATATATTGTCAGTTGTGGTCAATTGGCCGGTAATGGTTTCGGTTTTGGTTCAGTCTGGTTCAGTCTATGATTTTAGTTTCTATTCAAGTATTTGTTACTTAAATGCATTTCCAAAAGCAAAAGTAAAAACATTTTATTTCAAATCTAAAGACATTACAAATGTATGAGTTATGCAATTGTATTATGAAATGTGTGTATTTGCAACTATTTTTTATGAATGAATTATTTTTTATTTTCATTATTAATGTATGAATTTTAATTAAGATATTTATTATAATTATGAGAAACAGCATTGCAACAATTATGTAAAGACACTATTTATTTCAAATTGAGTGATGTTAAAAATATTACGGACTAACATATTACGTAGTACATTAATACAATATAAGGCTTAAGCCTTATTGAATTTGAAAGGGTACGCAACACTTGATACATTTAGAAATGTACACAACACTTGCTCAGTATTGGTATGCAAGAGGAGTATTGGGTTCGTAAGGAAGAATTCACATAACGTACCTTACGTACATATCATAATTAATCGTTTCATCTTTTCTAAAACGGTAATGTGTGTGCACACAAAATATTTAAAAGATTCTTAATAAAGAAGTAACAAGTTTTGATTGAGACAGAGTGAATAGGCGAAGAATCCTTGAATAATAAATTGGGAATGTGCAATTGTGCATGTAGAATTGTAGACGAATGCTAGATGAAGATTAGAGAATATGAAAATGTAGGTTAGACTTTAGAGTTTGAAACTTGAAAGTGGTGGAAAATATAAATATAATGAAAGATATTTATAATTTTATAAGATATGATTATCATATTCCTACTCGCCAACTACCCACCAAGCTTGGAAGGTCACAAAAGAATTTGCTCCACTGTCGCGTGAACGTGTGCTTGCATTGATCCAGAGTACATTTTTGCAGAATCTATCTTAATCATTAATGCGATGGAAGTATATGGTGATTATTAGTCAAAATTTGGAAATGAAATGATAAAATTAATACTCCGTACGAATTTTCTAAATGTATGAAGTCGCCATATTAAAAAAATGATACAAAGACGCCTTCAACATATGCATAAGTGCATAACTACCTTCGTTCTTAAATAATCAACTTTGCATATTGATGTACAACATTAACCATTAATATATTTAATTCTCTATTAGTAAAAAATTAAAAAATTCAAATATATTTTTAAAAAATTTCGATGAGATAGATTTAAAAATATATTTTTAAAATTATTTATTAATACTTTAATTAATATATAAAATGTAATCATAGTACGTAGAATATGTGAATACTGTAAAATTCAACATGCTGCACTTATTTAAGAACCGAGGTAGTATAAAATGCATGCATGCACATACTTTAGTTACATACTTTATATTTTACACTATACATGAAGTTATTCTACTATGACTTTTGACGGCATTAAAGTCATCTGTGCCTAGAAATATATTCAATATTAGCACTTTTACGTAGTATAGTGAAATAAGGTTCATATCCACATGAAAATATGTACTTTTCTTTATGAACTTGTAACAAAAAGAAAGGGTGGGTTTAAAATTGTTTGATTTGAAAATAATTAAATACTAAGACGAACAACTTATATGAGATAAAAGACTTGAGTTTTGCTACTTTCCACTTGTTAAAATGTTTGTTGATCCCGGTCATATCTTTAACTTGTCCCCTCTTGAATACTCAATCGTGGAGTATCCAATTCATCGAGGGTAGTTATCAATAGCGAGAACGTTCACTAATAACCCTTACTATTAGCCAATTGTATAGAAAACCGCCACATATCGACTTGATAGTAGCATTTAATCTCTTAACTCAATAATGAAATCAATTGACAGTGATAACCTCAACAAAATGGTTTCGATTCAACCAACACAATTAATCTCTCTTAAGATTACTTAACATGAGACCATGTATTAATAACACAAAGTTACTTACTTGTGATATCATTAATGATTAACCACTGATTCATTGATCGTTTTTAGTAGTAATTAATGTCAAGACATTAACTAATCGTCACCCCAACATTAATATAGAGATAGATTAAGAGAATAATTACTATTTGATATTCACTCTTTCTTAGTGAATAAAGTGTGTTTTTTTTATCATTGTTTATTTGTCATTTTCCTAGATTTATTTATTTTAGGATGCAATCTTTTGATTTTAGTACGTGTGTGTAATTTGTACTTTTCTGTAAGTTTGTTGCAAGGGGGTGTAAGGGAGTATTTTAGGTACCAAAAGAAGACAAGGAGAATCTTGAATATAAAGTTCTGGTATGCAACCCAGTCGGGTTGGAAGTGACATATGGAGCAACCAGGAAGCTACGCGCCGAAACCCGGTCGGGTTGGTACAAAACCTGGTGGGGTTGAGTTGACAAGGACAAAACAACGTGGTGAAGATCAAGAGTAGGGCTAAGCATACCGGACCCAACCCGAACAACCCGATCGGGTTTATCCGATCTGTGGGCTTTGGATCGGATTATCCGATCCGAAAGACAAAACCCGAACCGGCCCAAGACTTCTGGGATGACAAAGGGTTTCGGGTAGGGTATGGACTTTTGCTACCCGACCCGCCCGACCACTCTATATTACTGGCCCAATATATAAATATTAACCCTAACCCATTAACCCAACCGGCCAACCCTACACCCTTTAACCCTAAATCCTAATTATCGTTCACCATTTCACTGCTTTAGCCTTCAGCGCCTCTTTCCTTCAAAACCTTAATTCTCACTTCTTAGTTCTCTACTTTTCTGACTTCTCTTTGAAATCAGATTCTCTGACTCTCAGACTTGGTCGTCGTTGCTGGCTAGCCGACATTGCTGTCTGAGCCGATTGAGTAATGCACTTCTCTAGTTCTCTACTGCTTTGTTTGTCTCTGACTTCTCGGTTGGTAATTCATATTATGAATTTACGACTTCTGTCTGTCTTTGATACTTGATATCTTGGTTTATCTTCATCTGTTGCAGTCCATCTGTGTTCTGAAAAAGTGATAGACGAGTGCGTTGTTCTGTGGTGGTGGACTGTTGTTCCGGTGGAAGCCCTCAAGCCCATAGTCCGAAATCCTTAAACTCTGCCTTCCTGCAGTTGTGTGACCCAATATATTATATTTTCCTTGAGCTTTGCGCATCACTGAGGTATAAAATAATAAATACTTATGCATCTTGGGACATGGAAGCATTGTTTGATGATGAAATTGTAGTTTGACCCAATGTTTTCTGTGTAAATGTGTAATTGTATATGCATCTGTGATATGTGGAAGCTTGAATAAAGTATTGTTGTTTCTGGACTTTGTACATCAGAGTGATGATGAAATGGGTGTTTTTGAATTCTGAGTGTCACTGTGTGACCACCTTAGAATGATGATGAATTGGTTATTAAGTGATTTGGTTGAGAGTTTCTGAATTCTGAATGTACAATGTCAACATGAATTTGTTATGATGTATTAATATGCAATGTGTTACCCATAACACTATGATGAATTGATGATGAGTCATAAGTGGAAGCTACCCTGATATGATATTATTTGGTTATTTGTTTTCTGAATGTACAATGACATCTGATCACTTATCATGTGGAAGCTTATGATGTGAATGTGTTGCCTATTTCTCATTTCTGAATGTGTAATGTGTTGCCTATTTGTACATAACTGCACTTATGTACTGATGATTGATGAATAAGCCTTTTTTTTTACTCTTGTACTCAAACGAGTCATGAGAGTTGACTGGTTTCTTCCAAGTCTGTAGAGAAGTGATTATGCACAATGCATATTATCCTTCTGTAGATCAGCTTGCTGATTGTTCCAGACTTAGTGTATCATGTATGGTGTTACTTGAGGTGTAAGCTTAACTATATCATATAAACACTATGATCATGTGGAAGCTTATGATGTCAAAATGTTGCCTATTTATGAATGTGTGATGTGTTGCCTATTTGTGTACATAACTGCACTTTTGTTCTGATGATTGATGAAGAATCCTTTATGTACTCTTGTAATCAAACGAGTAATGAGAGTTGACTGGTTTCTTCCAAGTCTGTAGAGAAGTGATTATGCACACTGCATAATCCTTCTGTAGATCAGCTTGCTGATTGTTCTAGACTTAATGTATCATGTATGATGAATTGATGATGAGTGGAAGCTATCCTGATATTATGTGACATAAACAACTACATGATTATGCAACTTCCAATGCATATATGGAAGGTCAAACTTCTGAAAGTGTGAACATATCTTTATCTGGAACTCAAGCTCCTTTGAGTCAAGAAACAATGGTTGAAGCTGAAATTGGTGATCCTAACACTACCAATGACCCAACTGCAGTCACAGAACCACCTCCTGTTTTGGACAAAAAAGGAAAATGGTTGAAGTCAATCAAGTCAGATCTAAGATTTGGGAGCACTTTACCAAAATTAAGGATAGCAAAGGTGTGGTTATTAAGGGGAAGTGTGATTACTGTGCCAAAATATATTGTTGTCACTCAAAAAATCATGGTACTTCCTCCATCAGGAATCACATGCTTAGCTGCTTAAAAAAAACCCTCATGCTAAAGACACTAGACAGGACCTCTTAACCTTTCAATCAGTCCCTCCACAGTCAAGTCAACCTTCTGAAAATGTTGGAGTCATAGGAACCTGTGTCTTTGATCAAGATGCTACTAGGAGAGCTCTAGGAGAAATGCTAATCATTGATGAGCTTGCTTTTAGATTTGTAGACATACAAGGTTTTAGGACGTTTATGTCTGTAGCATGTCCTAGATTTGTAATTCCTTCTAGGTGGACAATTGCCAGAGACATCTATCAAATATACCTTGATGAAAGACTTATCCAAAAAAAAGATGTTCAGAGAACACAGTTAAAGAGTCAGTATTACCACTGATACATGGACATCTGTACAGAGGATAAATTATATGTGTATAACTGCTCATTTCATTGATGATCAGTGGAAGCTTCAGAAAAGAGTCAATTCCTTTGTCCCTGTCACTTCTCACAAAGGGAAGTACCTAGCTAAAGCCCTAGAGACTTGCTTGCTTGAGTGGGGTCTGAGAAACCTTTTTTACTGTGACGGTTGATAATGTTAGTAGTAATGATACTGCAATTGGATTTTTTTTAAAAATGATATCCTGGGGTGCTTCTTCTGTGAAAGTCAAGTATGTTCATATGCGTTGCATTGCACACATTTTGAACTTAGCTGTCCAAGATGGCCTTAAAGATGCCGATACTTCTGTAATGAGAATTAGGGAAGTTGTTAAGTATGTTAGGAACTCACCTGCTAGACTTCAAAAGTTCAAAGATATATCTAACTTGATAGGAGTGGAAGCTAAGTGTGGTCTGCACCTGGATGTTCCAACTAGGTGGAATTCCACTTACCTTATGCTTAAATATGCTATTTCTAATGAGAAAGTGTTTGAAGCCTATGAGGAGAATGAGAGTGCATTTGGTACTGATTTGGGTAGTGACATTCCTGATGTTTTAGACTGGATTGCAGTTGAATCTTTTGTGACCATTTTACAATTTTTTTATGAATTGACTCCTAGAATTTTTGGCTCACTCTATGTTACTGCCAATACCTTCTTTTATAATATATCTGATTTGTTCCTTATCCTAAAAGACATGGTTGCCTCTCCATCTGCTCTTGTCAGTGCAATGGGGACTACTATGAAAGCAAAATTGGAGAAATACTAGGGTGATCGTGAAAAAATGAACTCCTTGATCTTCTTTGCAAATGTGTTAGACCCTAGGGACAAGTTTGAGTATATGCCATTTCAGCTCAATGCTTTATATGGTGAAAAAAATGGTGCCTTGTTTTTTGTCAAAGTGAAGTCTGGCCTCATTGAGTTATATGCTGATTATGTTGTTACATACTCTGACTGTGTTGGTGGAAGTTCTAATTCTAGTTCACATACTGCTGCATATGTGGAAGTCAATAATGCTGAGAACAGGCCAGTGTCAAGATTTAAGGCTGAGTTAAAAAAAACTAGAGAGTGGTCAGTTAGGAGTTAAAAAAAACTGAACTTGATATATATCTTGCAGAGGCAATAATTGAGGAAGATATGGATTTTGATATACAGAGATGGTGGAAGTTAAATAGTGAAATATTTCCTATTCTATCTAAGATGGCTAGAGATGCATTTGCTATTCCAATCTCCACAGTAGCTTCTGAGTCCACATTCACTACGAGTGGTAGGGTTTTGGACTGTTTTAGAAGTTCTTTAAGTCCCAAAATTGTGGAGGCCCTTATTTGTGCACAAGATTGGTTGAGAATGGCTAACCAGCCTATTTCAGTTGAAGAAAACATAGATGATGTGGACAGATTAGAAAGAGGTAGTACTATTATGCCTTTATGTTTATTTAAACATAATTTCTAATATAATGTTTTCATTTTTAACTTCTAACACTTCTGTTTCTTTGTTGAATAGAATTAATAGATGTAAATCTTGGTAGTGCTGCTAGTGGGGCTACTGGATCCTCTAATGTCCCATTGAGTGTACATTTTCTGTTTGCTTTGCTATTTTTTGACATTAAATTGTGATGGATTTCATATTGAATTTGATTATCTGAGTAATCTGACTATGATGCCTCATTATGGAAAGAACTACTATGATGGAATTAAGATTCCAGTGCCCACTTGGTACAATGCTATTGGCCCCTTATCCGTTTGTCCCTTGGTCCCTTGAAAAGCTTGCATGGTAAACCACTTTTATGTTACAGTTCATACATATGATGATATGAACACACACAGGGGCAGACCGTAGTACAGTGCCAGGGGGGCGGTCGCCCCCCAACAACAATTTTTTTTAGTGTATATATATACCAAAGAAAAAATTTCGCCCTCTCAAAAAATATTTTGTTTAAGTTACCGCCCTCCCAAGAGAAACTTCCTCGGTCCGCCTATTAACACACATTTGGTTGTGATGAATGTTTCCAGGGTTTTGAGTTTTCACTTTAAACTTTTGTGTAATTATCCCATGACTCATAGAGGATTGTGTTGGTGTTAATCTTGTTTGGGTAGTATGCCCATATCCTTTGTGAGATCATATGTGAACTTGGAATCAATCTCAGCCAAACTTTGCATACCTTAAACTGTTTATGAGTATTTACTTCTAAATTTTATAAGTATTTACTTCTACAGTTTACTTAAACAGGATGAAACATCCAATATGTTAATTTGATGGTCTGAGGTCTGGAATCTGGAACGTTCACTGTGGAGCATGAAGTATGTGTGAAGTAATGAAGTAATCATCATGTACTGGTATGCTGCTATTATATATGTGTGTGTGTGTGTGTGTGAGATATTAAGTAATCTGGTAAAATGGCAATGCTGAAGCTTTCACTCATTACTGAATCTAAGGGGTTTAGGGTATGTATTGCTCTTTTAGTTCATAAGTGAGAACTGAAATGGTAGCAGATGCTCCCTATCCTTTATGAATGATAATAAGCATTCTGAGCCATCTCATTCTCTTCTATAATCATTTGGGAATCGGGAGCTTCTTATTTTGTAAAAACAGCTCAATCTGTTTCTTCTAAGTATTATTTTCATAGTATACTCCAATTCTTTGTGAGGTTGATACCTGTTTATGTGTTGTACTAGTAATCTGGTATAGTGGTATGCTGCTATTAAGCTTGTATATAGTCTGAGTTATATTTCAGCACCTTCCGACTCCCTAAGGTACCCGATCGGGTACCCTATATACCCGGTCGGGTACTAGACCCTGCCACCTTCAAAAGCCTATAAATACACCCATATTTCTTCCCAATTAATCACCGATTCACATATACTCTTAAGTTCAGTTTAGATAAGTGTTTTCTTTATATTTTGTAGCATGTTTAGTCTCCAAATGAGGAGCTAAATCCTTCTATTTTGATTTTGCTACATTAAAGCTTGTGATTTGTAAGTTGTGAGTTATTTTTGTTTAATCATCTTCCTTGTTATTAATTACATTCCTGTTTATATCTCATAATTAATATTTGAGCATTAAAGGATCATCTAGTTTTGTTTCATAAATTAATTACTACTAGAATCGATCGACGGATACGCTTGTTATTGACTCGGTCCTTTCAACAGTAGTAAACTTGAATTTTTAATGCATGTGTCTCATAGTTAATAATCTAAATGAGATTAATTATATTGATTAAATCAATAAATCGTTTGTGTTGAGATTGTAAATATCAATTGATTTCATCTTAAATTTTGTTGCTTGATAGTAACTTTTATGAATGAACGCATCTCGTAATTAATAACTACCCTCAATGAATTAGAAATATCCCACGACTGAGTATTCGTGAAGAAGATATATATATATATATATATATATATATGTATGTATGTATGTATGTATGTATGTATGTATGTATGTATGTATGTATGTATGTATGTATGTATGTATGTATGTATGTATGTATGTATGTATGTATATAGAGGAATGATCCTGTCCAGCCGGAGGGACAGGATCTTCCGTCCGGCCGCCGCCGTTTGGGGCGGTTCCCGGTGGAGTTTTTTGATGAAATTTTTATGGAATGTTCTTCATCAAGTCTAGTTTATCCACAAAAAATTTCAGCTAAAAATTCGACCGGGAAGGCAGTCAGATCAAGTTTTTGATCTCTTACCTATATATATATGTATGTATATATATATATATATGTATGTATATATATATATATATATATATATATGTATATATAGGGGAAGGTTCACATGGAAACCCCTCTTAAAATGCAAACTCGTGAAAACTCCGACAACCGGTGGTATTTTTGGCTCAAAGTTTTTGTGTATGTTCCTCATCAAGTCTAGTTCATCTATACCAAATTTGAGCAAAAAATTCAATCGGGAAGGTCATCAAATGATTTTTGAAAGAAAACTGGTCCGGAATATACATATAAAATGCAGTTTTCTTTCAAAAATCATTTGATGACCTTCCCGATTGAATTTTTTGCTCAAATTTGGTATAGATGAACTAGACTTGATGAGGAACATACACAAAAACTTTGAGCCAAAAATACCACCGGTTGTCGGAGTTTTCACGAGTTTGCATTTTAAGAGGGGTTTCCATGTGAACCTTCCCCTGTATATATATATATATATATATAGGGGTGAGATCACATACAAACTAGTCTTCCCATGCTAACCTACAAACTATCACAAATTGTGCATCTTTACATTATTTGTACTGCATATTGAATTTCAAAGTGTTGCATATTATTTGTACTGCATATTAAAGTTCAAAGTGTTGCATATTATTTGTAATGCATATTGAAATTCACAGTGTGCATCTTTACATTATTTTTACTACATATTGAAGTTCAAAGTGTTGCATATTATTGAGTTTGTAGGTTAGTATTTTAAGCATGATTTGTATTTGATCTCTTACCTATATATATATATATATATATATATATATAAAACCGGGATTCACGAACACTTCATTAATTGCATATAAGAAAAACCAAGTCTCCATCTCTATTAATTTAAACCACATAAGGCGTTCATCTCAGTGTTTAAATACTTCGAAGTTCAAAACAATCATAAACCCCCTCTTACTATTTCTTAAAAGAAAGATATTTCCTTCCTTGTGGATACGATCCTCACTACTCTATGCTACGATATTAGTACAAGTATTGATATTATTTTGAGACATACAACGACTTTAGTGCCATCGGTATTCAAGGGAAGAAGATAAGAAAATAACTCATGACTTTAAGATCAAACAAGCTTCAAGAGCAAAATCAATAAAAAGGAGTTTAGCTCCTCATTTGAAGGCTAAGGCTAGGCTGGCACAAAGAGCTGGAACTGGGGGCTAATGTCTGAATTAAGGACTGTTGTCTGAATTAGATATTATTGTCTGGAGCTGAATTTTGAGATGCTGAATCTGAGTTGCTAGCTAAATCGAGTAGACCCATTTGACAAAAAAGAGCTGAATAATTGTCCGGATAATATGAAATTACATTAAAGGGCATATGATTTATTAATTGAATAAAATATGTAATACAATGATGGTCCCGGATAGGGGTAAAAGTCTAGAGGGGGGGGGGGTGAATAGACTTTTAAAGCTTTTCAAACTTTAAAAACTTTTCCCTTTTAAAAGAGTTGATCTATAATCTTTAGAGAGATTTATAGATGCACAGCGGAAGTCTTTACCCTCTATGTAATCAGTGTATAACTACTTTCTGTTTTGGGAGAAACTTGGACTTGAACAACTAGCAGTTGGCTTGGCAGTTCGCTTAGCAGTTGGCTGGATGGCAGGGAACTGCTGAGGCAACTGCTAAGGAAATATTGAGTGTATGTTGAAAGTGATGAAGATCAATTTATAGGAATGATGAGGACTTTCTGAAGATCTGCTTTAGTAAGGGTAAACATAAGCTTTGCTGGAGCAGTGGGCTCAGCAGTTGGGTGAAGACGAGGGAACTGCTGAGGCACCTGCTGGGTCTTTAACTTTTAGAGATTGGTTTGAACAGAATTTTTGGCACTGATGTTTGGATTTTGAACAGTGAGCAGTTGGCTTGGCAGTTACCTCGATGGCAGGGAACTGCTGAGGCAACTGCTAGTGGAAAACAGGAGTTTGGGAGAGATGATTATATGGCCTTGTACAGAATGATGAGGGCTTATTGAATATGTGCTGAGCTGGAGATAATAAGGAGTTTTGCCTGAGCAAAGGTCTGAGCAGTTGGGTAGATCCAGGAAACTGCTAAGCCGCCTGCTGCGTATGAAAGAAGTATTTATGAGAACTGGCAAACCAGACCTTTTAGTAGTGGTATTCCATAGCTCGTGTGAAACAATTGTCTCAAGGAAAAGTGAGTTATTAAGTAGTAGGATAAGCAGTAGAGTCAATTAAGACAACTGCTTAGGATGCTGCTGTCAAACTACGATCCCTTTAGTGAGAAGTGTTGGGTGTGTGCTCTGTTGAGTAAGAGAAAATCAACACACGATATATCCTGGTTCAGAGGTGGTGTAATCCTCCTACGTCCAGTCCCACCCTCTTTCAGATGGATTTCCACTAAAGTATTAAGGCCCAATACACTTAGTGCCAATCTAGCCTTTACAACACTTAGGCCTAGATTGAAGGTTTTTCACAATGAGTATGACACCACTCAAAGTTACTCAGTCCTTAGACTTTTCTCAGATGATCCAGTGGGGATCAAAAGGTACTCTATCTATCTAACTAAACTTTAGGATCTGAACAACTGTTCTCCTAAGTGTTTACAACAATTTGTGATATGTTTACAAGAAAGTTCTAACCTCCAACTATGAACTAAACTTCTATGATTTATCAATGAATACTTGAAAACTGGAAGTTTAGTGAAGCATGAGTCCAAGCATAGAGTAAAGTTGAGTTCGCACTTTTTCTTTTGCTAGATAGCTCGTATATGCTGTTATGGAAGTATTTCTCTACTTAGGATGCTCAAGCTTGGTTAGAAACTTTCGTTTCAGCCTGTATTTATAGGCTACTTCAGTTGATTAATCTCATCCGTTGGTTAGGATGGATTAATCTTGCGCGTTGAAGGTCTAGCAAGGATGAAATGTACATTCGTCTTCTTGTGCAGGAGCTTTTAATACTTTTCTTTTCTTGTCTTGAATAATTAGGCTGCAGCATGGGTGTGTCTTCAGCCGCTGTAGCTTCACTCCAAAAAGACGTCCCATGCTGAGGGACCTTGATGTCAATTTTGTCTTCAATAATGCATAGGTGATCGAATCTTTAATTTTGTGACTAATTTTTGTGTACAAATAAAATTATACTGGTGGGATTTAAATATCCTTTTTAAGGTAGATAAAGATTACCTTATTGCATTTTATCTTTCTAGCATAATTTTATTAGTCTAAAAAATTGTACATTTATTTTGTCACTTTTGGATAATTTAAAATACTAATACTCGAATTAAAATAGACACAATGTACTAGTGCAAAGTATAGTGGCATCATCAAAATCACACAAAATTGGGTACTAACATACAATGATTTTTATCTTTGAAATAATACTCGTGGCCATTGTTTCTCCTAAACGTTAGACCTCCCTTCTAGGGAACTGATTGAATTAGCAGTAGCTCTTGAATAAGATGAACAAAACATTAGATTCAATTGATTCAATTAGTAGCTCCCTTCTCCTAAAACTTCTCTTTGTTTCTTAAGGTTCAAATTTCACTGGACCACTACTCAACGGTCGCTGCACAAAAGATGATGATTGGCTTCTCTTTCTGGTATGTTTTTTTAAGAAGTTGATGGCTTGCTCGGCGTAATCCAATCAGCTATAACCGTATAAGGTTGCCCGATTCTGTCAGTCTTTTACCCCAAATTTCAATATAGCAAATAGAGACATCAGAGAGAGGACATGGAGTACAAGTAAGAACAAAACTTGATAAGCTGACGATTGGGAGAATGGGTCAGCTTGGTTGACAACCTTGCTATGGATTGAGGAATAAATTATAGCTGAGAAGTGACCAATTGAGGAAGAGGTCTTATGCGAATATGCTATGAACGAAGGATACATTCGGAATGGAAAGTTTGGAAAGTAGCGGCTGAATGTAAACGTTTCTTTGTCTAACGTTTCCTTTCATCCTACTACTTCCACTTCAAGCCCATTTCAGCCCTTCAACCGAACAAGTATACACTAATTAAATTTGATTGAATTTTATATATTTCATCCCTTTTTGAGCTTATGTGGCTTGCCGAACATAACCTAAATATGCTAGAAAATTTAAAGAAAACACTATTCTCAACTGATCTTAAGTATATGAAAGAAGAGATGCCAAAATGAGAAGGAAAACAGATGTATTTATAGGTGTTTGGAGCTAGGGTACTCGATCAAGTACAATATGCAGTCGGATGGTGATGAAATCACATCCAACTCGACCTGGTAAGACTAAACCCGATCGGGTTACATTTCAAATCAGATTTTCCACATTCTCTCGATCTTCAGTATGTTTGATTGTCTGGTGTCCACTCACACCCGATCGGGTTAAGTACAAACCTGACCGGGTTTTGACAGGTAGCTTCCTAGTTGCTTCCTATGTAATTTCCATCCCTACCGAGTTTTCTCCAACCTGGTCGGGTTTTGTACCAACACTTATATTCAAGATTCTCCTTGTCTTCTTTTGGTACCTGAAATACTCCATTACATTCCCTTACAACAAACTTACACATAAGCACAAATTACACACAAGTACTGAAATAAAGGGATTGCATCTCAAAATAAATAAAACTAGTAAAACAACAAACAAACAATAATAAAATAACATATTTATGCACTTAGAAAGCGTGCTTATCAACTTTGTGCATGCATACTCTGGTCTTTATATATGCATATGGAGACATGAAATCCATAAAAAGAATTTAATCGTTATGATGAGAGATGGTATGAATGTGTGTGTTTGTATTATTTAAAGTATTGGTGGCTTAACAAAATTACTGTTGCGCTAGCACCACGAAATTAAATGGTGTGCTGAAAGCACTTATGTAGTTATTCATGCTTTATAATAACCATTGACAACTAATTTTACAACCGTAATTTTAACACGTTTTGGCGAAATGATATTACCTTGGCACTACGAAAAAAGCCTCAGTGGTGTATTTTTTTGGATAAAGAGAAAGTGAGCGACTCTTTAACTCAAATGTGTGTGTTTGAATGATTTTTAGAGCATTGGTGGTTTTGAAAAAAGTACTCTGTAATTAGCAATGCATTGGCACCACTAAATGGTGCGCCTGCACTCATGGCTTCATAGAATGTTTTTACGCGGATTGATTTAATTAAATCCCATACCATATCCGAATAAACCAAACCAAACTTAAATAGACCAAACTAGATCAGACTTCAATAGTTATAAAATATAAGATTATGCCATGATTGGTTGAGCAAAACTTTTAATTTACATAGAGGTTGATCATGATTACAAATGGTACATACACAATGTTTTTTAATTTGAAGAATCTGCCTTGATTACCATGAAAATATATGGCAATTATCTTTCAATGTATTCACATTTATTTTGACCATTTCAAAAAGTAGTGTAGTCATGACTGTGTCGTGTGTGTGAATCCTTGAAAATCACTAACCACTAATTTAATTTCTTCAAATATTATTAATGATATTCAAAGAGGGTTCTCTATAAAAAGAAAAACATTGAATTGGATCTTCAAATTGGGGAATTATGTAATTGAATATATTATTTTACTAAATATAATTTATTTTAGTTTTGAAAAAGTCCATATGCAATTATTGTATTTGGTGGCGATGCATATCTCATCGATTCTTTTAAAGCACTTGACAATACATTGAATAATTGTAAATGCTTCTCTTTGAAAATCTTCTACCTTTTTCAAATTCAAAATATAATTAAGGCTTTATCCAATGAATTTTTACTAAAAGATTACTTTAATACAATTTCTACTATAAGTGTAACTTCATGACCATTATAATCTTGTCTTCCGTGATTTGTCTTGTTAATCATATTAAACTAAATCTAGACTAAGAAGATATAATCTGGCCAGTTATGACTTGATATGTTATATATTAGTCATACACCTATTAGAATATAGTTGTATATGTTATATATACAAGGTTAAATGTAATGAGTCACAATGTTTTCGAAGAAATAAAATCACATACTTGTAGTTACTCCAAAAAGAATTTACATTTACATTTACATTTACATTTACATTTACATTCACATTCACATTCACATTCACATTCACATTCACATTCACATTCACATTCACATTCACATTCACATTCACATTCACATTCACATTCACATTCACATTCACATTCACATTCACATTCACATTCACATTCACATTCACATTCACATTCACATTCACATTCACATTCACATTCATATTCACCTTGACGTTCACGTTCACGTTCACGTTGACATTTACATTTACATTTACATTTACATTTACATTTACATTTACATTTACATTTACATTTACATTTACATTTACATTTACATTTACATTTACATTTACATTTACATTTACATTTACATTTACATTTACATTTACATTTACATTTACATTTACATTTACATTAGATTTGTATTTATATTTACATTAGATTTATATTTATATTTGTATGTGGGGAAGGAAAAAGATATTTGTAGTTTAACTGAAGTAGTAGAGGCGGTGTATTTTAAGTAAATTGAGGCCCTCAAAGTATAAAAAATGTCAAACCTCTAAGTTTCGTCCATATCCATTCAGGTGACTCATCATATATCTATCTTCAACCGAAAGCGGTGTGATTATGCAATGGTTCACGTCAGCCTCTTGCTAGCAAGCTTCATGGCCAAGCTTGTGAAACAAAGCAATTTTAAAATGATCTTTTCCTCCAAATTTAGGAAAGAAACAAATAATGACCGTAACGCCCAACATTATGTTGATGCCTTAATCTATATGTCTACTTCACCAACTTCATCTACAAATCTCAACACTTTCACTCCCATCTTTCCACCGAACAGATCCAATTTATTTCCTTGCTTTATCTGTCTCATAAGAAATGGCTACTCCCATTAGAGAAACTGAAAATTCCCCAATTTCTACAGTCTCTAACCGTCAACTTTGCACCCAGAGGACCCGATCCAATGAGATAACAAATTTGCAAGATCTCGAAGCTGGTGCAACAGTCTGCTGTAGAATCTGTTTAGAAAATGAAGGTAAAGATTGTTATTTAAATTGGAAAAAACTAAAGTTAATCACTATATTCTAAAAAGTTTTGGTAAATGTTGTTTGTTACTAGTGGGTTGCATTGATTGTTAATTTCCGATTTTGAAAGGAAACTTTACAAGTATTGTAGAAGATTTACTTATTTTCTTTACATATATGGTTTATAATCTATTTAAGGTTGAAACATTTTGAAATTGTCTAGCGGGGGTTAACTTAGTGAACTATTTCCATTTATTGCCACCTGCCAGCGTTGTATAAGTTCATTTTTGTTGATTTATCCTTGCAATTGTTGCCCCATCACGTATTTACTTGTTTGTACTAATCTTTATGTTCTGATAACTGTTTCTTTCGTGGAGGTGGAGAACTGATATCTCCTTGCTTATGCAAAGGATCACAACAGTTTGTGCATCGCCATTGTCTTGACCATTGGCGCTCCGTAAAAGTGAGCCACTTCTATTCCTTCAGAAATGTGATTCTATGGAAATGATTTGCTATACATACATGAAGAGAACATTCAAATGCTTTCCATGTATTTGTTTTTGTGTAGGAAGGGTTTGCCTTTTCACATTGCACAACATGCAAGGCACAGTTCGAGTTTTTAGTGGTAGATTTAAGTGATGATATTATAACAAGGATAAAGCACAAACTATTTGTCATCAATGATGTTTTCCGCCAGTTTTTAATTATACAATTTGTAAGTACATTTTTTTTTATCTAATTTAGATTTTGTGCTTTTCCTACTAGAAGTGTACCCAAAATAGAGTAATCCATGAAAAGTTTCTAGGCCTAGTAATTGCATTAGGTTAGTTAAGAAAGATTTTCTTGTCTCAAGTTTTCAATTCTTTCTCAGGTAATTGTATCTCTCGGTTTCTATCTATACATCATGGATAGTGGAAGAAAATTTCACGGGACACTAAATGGTCGTATTAAAGTGTTCCCGGACAATCCTGTACCATTTTATTACAGTTTGGGTAATAACTTTTTATCAGTGTTTCGTTTCCTTGTTCAAGAATAAGCTGCTTTAATGATATATTATGTTTGAACAGGAGCTCTTGGCCTCCTTTTTATATATGGATGTTTCTTGGTCATACCAAGGTGCCTCTCCCTTGGTGGCTCTAACCGGCGCATAGCCACCTGCCAGAATTGTTGTTTGATTTTTTACTTGTTGGAATGCTTTCCTGCTCCAATTATGATTTTATGTTTTGCAATAGTTTGTGTCCTCTTTGGCGTTGCATACGGCCTATTTACTGTGAGCCTTGCTATACAAAGGAGCTGGCATAGACAATACAAACTCCTCACCAAAAGAAACCTTACAAAGGTCACAACTCTAACTTTATTAACTTGACATTAGTTATTTTTTCTTCAATATGGTCATGGTTTACATTATAACTAGAGATATTACCCAAAATGAGACTAAAAAAGTTTGGAAATTCCAAAATAGGACTTCCATATTTTTATTCCCAAAATAAGATTAATTACTGTCATGTTTTGGCAGTACCAGACTTCAAACATGGCAGTATTTTCCAAATTTGGCAGTAATTAGTCCTATTTTGGGAATAAAAATATGACAGTCCTATTTTGGAATTTTCAAACTTTTTTAGTCACATTTCGGAAACTTTCCCTTATAACTAAGATTAAAGTAATGAAAAAAGTGACATTTACTACTTAGTGAACGTTGTTTTATTGTCACAATGACTATACCATGATGGATATTTCATTTAAATTATGGAGTCAACATGAGGATATTTTCAATACTTGATCATAATTGTGCCTGTGATTTTGTTTTTGATAAACTACAGGAGTAACACTTATAATATTATCGATTTTGACTATTGCCTCTCCTAAATGTCACAGGTGTATGTTGTGGTTGATCAGCATGGTCGTTATACTCCGCCAGAGTTGGACCGTTTACATCTAGAACGTCTTAGAGAACTCGATCTGTTGTAGAGAAAAAGGCTTTAATACTAAAGCTTTAAATCTTGTATTTCTGTTAAATAGTGAAAGGTACAACCTTTTAGGGTTTTTGATAGAAAACATTGTAAGGCATGTACATTTGTAGACTCTTTATAATTTGATAAAAATGAAAAGTTTTTGTGTTAGGAAAAGGTCTATAGAAAGTACAGAGTACTAAGACCATTTTCCTTTCCCCCATTTTCTCGTTATAGGTTTTTTGTACCGCTGATGTTGTTGTGTGATGTTTTGGTAAATAATATGTTCTTTTAGATATCTCCATTTCATTGAATTTTCACCTCATTCTATTGTACTCTGTATATGTATTATAACAATGCACCTAATGAAAAAAGATTATGCAATCTGATGTCTATTTTGACATGCATTTGATGCGCGTTGGGATTGGTTTTTATAAGTTTTCCTAGCTTAAATGTGTCACAAAACATGTAATTAGCTCAAGTCATAGTTTATCGGGTTTTTGTTTGCATTTGGTGTTTTTAGAATTAAAATTAGGAAAATGAGCCCAACATCAGCGTTGGAGATTTATTCGGGAGTATTCGAGACACATTTCAGAGTTATTGAGAAGGATTGAAGGTCCAGGAGACATTGAAGGAGTGATTTTGAAGTCAAGGGAGCTCAAGGATCAAGTATAAGATCAAACGGGGATGAATAGAGCTTGGAAACGGCAATCAAGATGACGTTCTGTAAATCTTCTGAGCATATCTTTTCATATAAATATTCAAAAGGCACGATTCAAATTTCATATGAAACATAACTCAATGGGCTACAAATATTATAAACACACCATGACGATAATGTGAGAGAATCAAGGAGAAACGAGACGAGGAAGTCACATAATTGTTGTTTAGATTTCATGATGTGAACTTCAACCGTTTTATTCATATCTTTTAATTGGATGGTCCAATACCAGGTTTGCAAGTTGTGATGATTAGAGGACTTCGTTAGCTATAACTTTGTTGAAAGAAGTATAGTCAAATTCGAATGAGAAATGAGAACGTTGTGCGATGAAGCACGCATGCCACACGCGGAAGAAGAAATCACGTACGGAGAAGTTACTGGAGGCCGCGCATGCCGTGCGCGGCAGTTTTTCACCGTTTTACTTTGGACGCATGGACGCCAAAGTTGTTGAGATAGATTGGGCCCTCGTTCCGAACCATCCATCTCTGGACCCTTGGGTGTACGGAAATATACTCTATCGGTGAGATTTCGATCATTATATGAAATCTAACTTGATTTTTAATAAAATAATTAAATACAAATTAAACAATCAAATGAATATGCCATCCTATTGGAATAGATTGGGATAGGAGGCGTAATATGTATCTTTTAGTTTTTGATGTTATGATTAGGAGATAAGTGAGGTGTAAATTTGTTAAGATATGAAGACTACGTTGAAAAGTACAAACAGTATATCCTTTTTAATGGGCTTTTATTATTTGTAATGTTCAACCAAATTGTTATGTTTGGGAAGACGACTCCTAAATCTTTAATTGAATAAAGTTCTATTTTATAGTTGTAATGTTTAATCGGAATGGTTATAACATGATTAATTGAATGAAATAATGATGTTTGAAATTAGTGACATTTAATTGGAATGATGACTTATATTTTAGCATTGTGGTTCTCTATATTTAATTAGAATAGTTTATATGTTAGAACTTTATAGCAAAATCTGAACACACCAATTTAATGATTGAGTTTAATAGCAATTTAATTTAAGAACAATTTAATCTCAATTGGGATATATCCTACTTTACTTATACTAAACTAGATTTACTATGTCATAGGAATGATGAGACGCGATGTTTAATTCAAATGATGAGAATACAGTTAATCTGTGTTGTGTATGTTGTTTAAAATTAACTCTCATGTCCCATAAAATAGTTCCTGCATTGATTTGAATTGGAGTTTAAGAAAGTGAGAATAAAGTGAAAACGTGTGGTTATGGTTGTGTAAGAAAAAAGTAAATGAATGTAAGTCACAAAAAATTTTCCAAAAGGGGAAATGAGAACTATTTTTTAGGACGACCCAAAAAGGAAACCAGGAACTATTTTGCGAGATGGAGGGAGTAGTATTTAATCTAGATGATGGATACCTTATAATTGAAAGTGTATCCGTATCATGATCAGTTCTATCAAAACATTTAAAATTTAGAACTTATGGATATATATGAAAATGATAGTTTAAATAATTAGATTTAATAGCAATTTAATTACAAAACAATTTCAATTTACAATACTATACTCTATTATTAGTACTAATGTAGATTAGAATTCCTTGAGATGGGATGTTATTGGTGTCTTTGATTGCAGTCTCAAACTAAGGAAGAAAAGGGTGGTTTTGTTTTAAATTTTCAGCTAGGAACTCTTTATTTCCGTATAATCTTTGTGGTTTAATAGAAGATTTCAAACTATGTGATTTGAAACATTAGAAGAATTGGGCATGTATACTTGGGTGAGTACGTTGAATTACTATTACAGGATGGACATAAAAACCGAACTGAATTGGGATTTTTAGGCTCTGGCCACCCCAATAAAATTCTTATTCAACTCGACATTTAGTAACTCTTTACAGCCTAACACTACCTTTATTTTGGTTTCGATTAAAGGGGGAGAACATTTCTATTTTAATGATAACTCGATATGGGGTGCATAGTAAGGGCTTTGCATAAGTTTGATTTATATGGTATCACTGACCACTGATTCTAATCAGGTGATGTATTAATACATCAAACGCAGTTCTTTACAAAACTCCCATTTTATATACTGTTCTTACATTGATATTACATTAGGACGGGGAACGAGAACATCCTTTTAAAAACTAAAAACACAGTTTGATGGAGTTATGCGACTCGGCCCAGAGCGTAATCGGTCCAAGCTTCGAACTTGAACCCGTGAGTCCAAGCCCATGACTTGAGCTAGCAGGCCCAAAGCCCAAGCTTAGGGTCTGCTTACCAACCCCGCCGGGAGCCTGCCAGCCCGGCCGACCTGCCAGTCAGGAAAAGTAACGGTCAAGCAATTAATGCGTTGTTTAATTATGTATTTAATTCCGTATTAATATTGTAATTAATTAGTCATTATTATTGATAACGGTTACAATTTCTAAATGCATATAAAAGGCAGTTGTAATTCAAATGAACGAAGGTCCTGATTCTACACTATTTCTGCGAACTAAACTTCTTTAGCAACTTTCCTTATTCGTGTTACTTTCCTGATTCTTGCTTAAGTGTCTATCGTAGCATTCCTAAAAGTCTACGAGTGTCATATTTTGGACCAACACACTTCCTACATTGTATAGTTTAAAACTAGCAGTTCTTGAAAGATCAATTATATATCAAGATCGAAGTATTCTTTCCAAATCTATTAGTATTGATATGGTATTATCCCATATACTAAATCGGACTGTATTGAACCGCTTGAAACCTCTGATACAATGTCAATTTTAATAATTTACCGTATCATTTTGGTGTGGCCGAATGGGTCGTGCAACAATGGCAACAACTAGGGTGTAAATGAGTCAAGCCACTCGCGAGCTTTTCGTAGATCGCTTGGAAAAAGTTCGTCTCAAGTTCAGTCATTTTAAACTCGACTCGAATAGTTACAATTAAGATCAATTCAAGTCTATTCATTTTAGGCTCGTGGCTCGCAAGCTGGTTCGAGAGCCTTTGTATCATACTCCCTCCGTCGCATAAAACTTGGTCATATTGACTTTTATTAGTCAATGATGACCAAGTTTGACCCTTGATATTTTTTAATATGTAATTATTTCAAATATGAAAATTATATGAAAACGTTCTTTGTCAAAAGTACTTTCATAGAAGTATAAATCTTGTACATTTCACACACATATAATAACTAAAATCATTATCCGAAATTTATTACCATTGACCAAGAAATGTCAATTTGGTCAAATTTTATGGGACGGAGGGAGTATATTATACTAACTCCATCCCGAAAAGAAGTTCACACTTTCCTTTTATGGATGTCCCCAAAAGAAATTTTCATTTCTACAAAAGAAAATCACTTTTAAAACAAAAGTCACAACTACCTTTATTTTTTATCTACTTATTGTTTGATTTGACATAAACTAAGGATATGGTTGGAAAATCAAAATAAAACTCTATCATACATAAATATGCGTGTAGTTCAAATCGGGAACTTCATTTTGGGACGGAGGGAATATATAATAATTATATATATTGGAAATTGTATTCTAAATTAGGACTATTCCATTTTCAGTACTTATCACGCAGTATATTATAATAGTAATAATTACAAAAATAATAACATGTACGTAACCATAATCTGTAATAATTGTAATATGTACCCGTAATAGTTATTGACAGTAAAATAAAGAATAAAAATGTAAGTAAATGAGAGATAAACTAAAAATGAGAATGAATAAATACACATATTATATTTTTAGCTCGAGTTCTAGCATCTTATTTGAGTTCAAACCAGGGACGGACCTACCCTTTGGGGTAAGGGGGCCATGGCCCCTTCCAACTTTCCAATTTTTTTAGTATTTATTTGTTAATTTTTTGTAGGAGTAATTAAATGTTAATATATTTATTAAAAGATTCTCTTTTGAAGTGAAACATAGTACTAATTATGATTGATAGATATATAATCTTAAATTTATCATTTTATAAATTCTAATTATATTAAAACTATTCAATTTATTAGACTTTTAATTTTAAGCTTGAAAAATGTTGGGGGGAAATCGTAGGAAACTATGAATAAATGGGATAGATAAATTTGATCAAATATGATAAATTAACTTTGCCGTGAGATGAATTTTATCTTATATTTCTATTTGTATAGTTAAAGAGTAATATAATTAAGTATGAAAACAAACTTAATAGTATCAATTATATTTAATTCCCTTTGAAATTTGTGTTGCAAAATCAAACAGAAAATCATATCCTAGAAATTATTTTTCTTTCCCTAAACATAATCCACACATGTAGTAAGAGATTGATTTTCAGAAATTAAACATCTACTATAATATATCAAATATTTCAAATTAATTATCAATTTTAATAAAAATATGTTTATGTATTTACACGTTTTCGTTCTGTTCCGCCCCACTCTAGTGAAATCCTGGCTCCGCCCCTGATTCAAACCTATAAAAATTAATTAAAGAAACTTGACGCGAGCTCGAATCGAACTCAAATTGAGATCGAGCCGAATTCGACTCGAGTTCGAGCTCGAATTATTTAACTCGTCCAAGTTCGAGATCGAGCTCGGGCTCGTGAATTATTATCGGCTCGTTTGCACCCTAGTAATAACAACCTTCACTTCACAAAATGATTAGAGGCACATGTGCGTAACTCATGAGGTATGCCCATAGTAAGAGGAGACTGGAAGGGGGCATAGATTGGCAAGATTACTTAGGAGAAGGTGACCTGCTGTCATGGTTATTGGATGTGATCAGTTGTTGGAACTTTGTGGTCCAGCGGGAGACATGATTGCAGAGTTGTTATATATAATTTGTGTCTACCGTTTTTTCATCTCTCAATTGTCTGTGTCTTGTGATGAAGAAGCTAAGATTTCATGACCTCGAGCCTTTTCCCATTTCATACACAAAGTAATCAATGACGGAAAGGCACTCTCCCAAATCCAGAAACGTTATCTTGAAAGCGAAGGATGATATGTTAGCATCACATGTCATTGTACCATCATCAATATAATATATTTTGACTTTGAATTTTTCTATCTAATGTGGTGTGATCTGAAAGAAGTTCAAATGTAATATACTTAATTATATTGTTTGTTTATCCAAAACTCAAGTTACATATATACGCGTTTTTTAAAATTATGGAGGAACGACTTCACCCCGGAAGTGTTGGGGTTTTTCATATGTTGCAAGTTTTTCAAGCACAATGTAAAAGTCTTTTAGCTTTTCTAGAATACCGCGAAGATGTTTAGAATTCTCTAGATATGTGTAGAGACATATTGAATGTTCTAGAATATTTTAGAGTGCATGATGTGAGTTTTCTCGCACTTAAAATAGTTGTAGAAAAGTGGTTGAAAGTACGAGTATCGTCTCCACAGGGACGGACAAAAGGGAATTAAAGATTAACTAAATTCAGCGATTAAACAGAAATAAATAAATTAAAATGCGATGTGCGAGATTGATTGGTTGAATTAAAATTAAAACTAATGCTAATGAGCGATAAAAATAAAAGATTGGTTTCTTCTCAATTAACGACGAAGGGAATAGGGATTGATTCCGGGGTAACCAGATTTCTGGCAGATCAGGCCTAATTACATGAATTTAATTTAATTGAGCCTAGCTAATCATTACTAAATTCTTACCGCTCTCGCGGCGTAGAGTACAATAATTTAGGGGACCAGGCTGATCTCTCATGCGACAGGATCCTAAATTATTGCCAAGACGAGCGAGCTTACGGCCCCTTAATCGCTACTAAACTCTTAGCGAACGATTAAGTGTGTGTGAATGTGTCCTAAAATAATCTAGATCTCTCTTAATTTATTCTACATGCAATTGTAATTCTAGCTGCAGTCTAGGTTACAAAAGATATCAGTTAAATTATTCAAACACAAATTAAATGGCATTCATGCAATTAAACCAACAAGAATCTAGCCATCAATCATGATTAACCCCTTCATCAACCCCAAATCCCTAATTAAACTACTCACAATTCATAATTGAAGAATCAACAGAATTGGGATGAATAGAAATAATTGTCATTAATTAAAAAGATGAACTTACAAATAATCCCAGGGTCTTGGAAGAAAATAGCGTAAAAACGGTGTTAAATTCGTCCCTAGGCCTCTCCGTAATGTTCGTAACGTCAAAATATGGGTATGGGGGTCTTATTTATAGAAAACAGATGAGTTTGGGCTGAACTGGGACTAAAAAGGGGCTGAAATCCGCGTCTCGGGTGTACGCACGATCGTGCGTACATGGCAGTAGCTTCATGGTCATTTTCGCTCTTACGCACGATCGTGCGTCCTTTTACGCACGGTCGTGCGTCCGTGCTCTTCAGCCTTTTTTCTATTCCGAATTTGACAAAACTTCCTTCATGAAAGTTGTAGATAATGAAGTCCTCTATCCACCCCAACTTGCCGAATGTGATATGAATCATCCAATCAAGAGATATGATCAAAACGGTGGAAGGTGTCATTCTGAAATCGCAGCAGAGATCATCTGACTTCATCGTCTGTTTTCACCTTCTTTCTCTCATATTCTCGTAATGGTGTCTTTCTATGATTTGTAGCCCTTAAAGTTGGCTTTCATATGCAACTTGAATCGTGTCCTTTGGATTCTTCTACAAAGTGATATGCTTGAACGATTGACCAAAGGTCATCCTGATCGTTGTTTTCCAGCTTCATTCATCTTCTTTTGATCCCATAGCCAATCCTAGAGCTATTTTGTCATCAAATCTTCATCGTGAACCTCCCGGTGACCTCCAAAGCTCTCAATCCACTCTCGAATGCATCTCGAATTATCCCGATTGCTCCTCAAGTGCCGATGTTGAACTCTTAATTCTTTATTTTGACTCCAAATGCAACAAAACTCGAACCAACGCCTATTGAACATAACTTGAGCTAAAATTAAGACTTGCAACACCTTAAATCTAGGAAAACCATCAAAATCCAATCCCAACACGCATCAAATGCGTGTCTAAATACGGACTTATCAGATTCCCCCACACTTAAGCCTTTGCTTGTCCTCAAGCAAACTGAACAACGGGACTTACGATAATCACCACACGGAATTAAAACAATTAGCATGCACACGTAGCTAAAGGGATATTCATAGAACAGACAATCTAAATCAAGAAAATTCTTCCCTAAACTACATCTTTGTACTCAAGCTAAACTATTTGACAAAAGTATTCACAACATCCTCAAAGTAATGACAGCATACACAAATAAATTAGTTACCGATCAGAAGGACTTGTGAAGGTGATGGTGAATGGTCAATGGATAACAAGTCACAGCCCCTTTCTTTGAGAGATTGGAACATTCTAACAAAGGCTCAATGTATTCAAGAACTTCAGGGCTATTCTTAGGATTAAGGAACTCAGTAGGCCACATTTTAGGAACAATCATTTAAACCTATGCAAAGAGTAGACATGGTGTACAACTAAGCTAAACCGTCTCGGCACATTTGTGCTTTGACGTATACTTGAAGTACGAGAAGGACTAAAGCTAATTTTTGCAATAGCCTCCAAGTTCATTTAATTAGGTTCAGTTTTCCTTGTCATGTTGGCACGAGAACGCCGTTTCTTTCGAAAGATACCCAAGTCTCATCTTACGCTTTTTGACCGGGGCTCCCATTCTCTTTTTCGGAAAGTAAGAGGTCTAGCTATATTAATTTTTCACCTTTCGGATTCTTACTAGACATTACCCCATTCTAATCTCGGCCTCACCAAGGAAAAATAGCAATTTAAGTTCATTAATTTCAAAGTGAATCCATGCCTACAATGCAATCCTCGAAAGTATCATATTCCTAAAAAGTGACTGCTCTTACCCCATTTGGGGCATAGGAACAGTGCCAAAAAAGGCTCCTACACAAAATTCCCTAAACTTAGCAAATTCATCCCTTAATTCCCTAAACATCAAGACTAAGTCAGAAATATTCATAGGTAAGGAACACCGGCCATTTGGCTATGGAGCTAAATTGATTGGGTAAACAAAGAATGGTCGGATCAAAATGGCTTTTCCTAAAGGACTTTTTCAGGTGGGGTGGATGATTAATGGATTAATTCAATGGGTGACTAATGCCTTCATCCTTTCAACAACTAGATTATAATGCAAGCAATTTAAGCCTAAACACTTCAAAGATGTTCTAAAAGCATAGTCAAAACGCTAGCCAGCTCACAAAGACATAGTTTAAAGAAAAATTTTCAAAAATTTTGACATGAATTTTCTATGAATATACAACTAACACCTGCGCATGCTAACTCTAAAAATCACATGTAACAACTACTGCCCGAATGCCCAATTCACTCCCCCACACTTAAACTTTGGCATCGTCCTCGATGACAAAAAATGCACTATGCACAAGGGAGTAAAGAGGATAGGGTCACACGTGCTCAACTTAACTCAAGTCAATTATTACAAACGAGTAAAAGAGTCAAAGAAACCTCCCTAAGGCGCTGGTCGATGCAGAACTAAACTGAGTCAATGTAATCCTCGGCACATCATCCATACATCAAGACCCTGAGCTGCAACAAAAACACAAAGCAAAACAACCAAACAACAAACAAAACAAAAACAAAAGTAGAAATAAGCTCGGGTTGCCTCCCGAGAAGCGCTATTTTTAACGTCGTGTGCCCGACGCAACCACCATATCAAAAACTCAGTCAAAGACACTTCCGCTCAAAAAATTAGTCTTCCACAAATCAAACCTCCTATCGAAAATGCCCTGAGATGGCGTAAGACCTTAAATTCATGAAAACAATTGCACATCTCAGGGTTTCCTGTACAGCAAAATAATGAGTCTAGGCCTTTATCAGGCCCTTTAGCAAAGAATGGGTCTAAGAATGAATCACTCCCTTTCATGTAAAAAACTTTCCGGGCTGGAGCTTCCTTTTGTTCACTAAGATATTGAAAATGTGTTGTATTTTGGGATGGCTCATGCCCGGATGCAAAACTAACAGGGAGGTTAAGTCTATCATGAATAAAATCACACTCATTTAAATCACCTCTCATCTTTCGCTCAGAACTAGCATCACTTGAATTCTCCCCTCCACTTATCATAAGACAATCAAAGCTAGGGAGGGGCTCAAGATCCTCTGCTGATATACTCTCTTCCAACAAATTATCAAACGGGGCTTCCTTGGAAAGCATGTTAGGTGTGCAATCCTCCACCATAGAATCAATATCATCCACATAAAAACACTCTCCACTGTCCTGACAGGGCCTCTTCATTATTTTGGACATATCAAAGGTGGCAGTCTCATCCCCAACACGGAGGACAAGCTTACCGTCTCCAACATCAATAAGCGCTCGGGCAGTTGCCAAGAATGGTCTGCCCAAAATTAAAGGTACCTCACGATCCTGATTCATGTCCAAAATAACGAAGTCTACAGGAATAATAAACTTGTCCACTTTAACCAACACGTCTTCAATAATACCTTTAGGATATTTGACCGAACGGTCAGCCAACTGAATGCACATACGTGTAGGTTTAAGTGGACCGAGTGCAAGCTTTTCGTACAAAGTGAATGGCATCAAATTAATGCTTGCACCCAAATCAGCCAGGGCCCTATCAAAAGAAAGATCTCCTATTAAGCAGGGTATAGTAAAAGAACCTGGATCCTTAAGCTTCTCTGGTAGATCCCTCCTAATCACAGCTGAGCAGTCCACGTTAAGCCTCACAGTGGACGCTTCTTCCAGCTTCCTCTTGTTTGTCAGTAGATCCTTCATGAACTTTGCGTACTTTGGCGTTTGTGCCAGTGCATCCACGAATGGTATGTTAAGCTGGATTTGTTTCATGAGTTTCAGAAAATGACCAAACTGGTCACTATCATTCTTCCTTGTCAATCGCGCCGGATATGGGAGAGGTGGGGTGTAACTCTTAACCGGAACGGGCTGTTTTGGTGCAGCCGCCACATCTCGTCCCTCTTCTAACTCCTTTTCTTCCTTTTGTGCAGCAGGTACGTCATTAACTTCAACGGGCTTCTTTGCCATGGCAGCAGGTTCTAACTCTTTTCCACTCCTCAAGGTGACTGCATGAACATGTTCTCTTGGATTTGGCTCGGTATTGCTAGGGAGGGATCCCAGAGGCCTCTCAGATAAAGCCCTTGAGATCTGCCCCAATTGAGTCTCCATGTTCTGCATCCTTGAGTTCGCCTGCTGCATCCTCAAATCTGTTTGTTGTTGACATTGCATTTGTTGCTGCTGAATTTGCAGCAACTTCTTGAGTGTTTCCTCTATGCCAGAAAATCTTTGTTCTGTTTCTCTCTTAAAACTCTCTTGCACTGGCTGAGATGCTTGATGTTGATTATAGTTCCTAGATTGCTGCTGAATTCCTTGCCCGTAATTTCCTTGCTGCTGCTGTCCGTAGGGCTGATTTTGGTAGCCCTGTCACAGGTAATACATCGCGTCAACTTTCTCTACTCCAGGGGCTGCCAAGTGTGTCATCATAGTGCATTCATGAGGCGAATGTAGACCCCCACAAATGGTACAAGAGGGACTAATAGGACCGGGGGCTACCATATTAACACTAGGCACCGATAGAGCAAGATTCATCTTCTTTCGATTATCCTCCACACTGGTAGCAAGCTTCTGAATCATGCTAGTCAAAGCATCTACCCTCGCAGAAAGGGCCGAATTATCACTGATCTCGTACAAGCCCGGGGCCTTCTGGTGAGGTGTGTCCCGAGAGCCATACCATGAAGCATTATTAGAAACTATCTTCTCCACTAGTTCTTCTGCCACCTCAGATGGCAACTGAGGAAAAGCTCCTCCACCCGAAGCATCAAGCATCATCTTCCCTTCATCGCTGATTCCGCTGTAGAAACAAGATAGAATATCACTATCTGTCATCTTGCCTTGAGGGCAAGCTCTTCTTAGCACTTTGAATCTCTTCCATGCCTCAGCCAATGTCTCCAAAGAACCTTGCTTGAAATCCTGCAGCTGCCTCTTCAACTTTATTGCCTTTGATGTCGGAAAATACTCCTTGATGAAGGACTTGTGCAACTGATCCCATGTATGAATATGGTGATGTGGATTGCTATCCAACCACCTCTGCGCATCGTCTCTCAATGAGAAAGGCAACAATAGCATCCGTACCTGATCATCATCTAGCCCGGGGATCTTGAAGGTTTGGCACATCCTCAAGAATTTTGTAATGTGTGCCACTGGATCTTCTGTAGGGCTCCCTCCAAACTGATTATTGGACACCATGTTAATCACTGCTGGGTTAATCTCATAGCGGGGTGCAGTAATTCCCTGCACTTGAATGCTGTCATACTCTGTGATGTTCGGAGTGAGGAAATCTGCAATGCTTTCTCCCTGATAGAGCGGATTGTTATATGGGACATGATGTTGGAATGGAGGAGCCTGATGTCTTGGTTGAAGAACTGGCTGTGGTCTAATAGGATGTGGACGGGCTATGTTTGGCTGAACTTGGGGCTGACGATATTGTTGAAATTGAATTTGGAAGGGCTGAGTTTGTGGTTGATGGATGGGTGGATTTTGAGTGACTTGGGGCTGGTTTTGTCTTGGATGAAAGAGTGGATTATTTTGCCCAATACCTTGCATCCCGTATGTTTGATTTTGAAAAGTGGTTTCGGGAGCAGTAGAGGTATCTTGGAAGAGTTGATAAAGCGGAGTCATGTTGATTTGGGGCGTGGCCTGATTTTGAGGAAAGAATGGTGTGCGGGAATTCTGAAATCCCGAGTAATTTCTAGGTGAAATAGGCGGTGAAGACTGGGGAGAGGTATTGACATAAAAATCAAGGTTACCAGAAGTGGTTTGGACCTCAGACGTCCCAGCAATTCCAGATGATGTAGGTTCCATGGTTGTGTTCTTCTCAAGAAAGACCTTGCGGTTCTGTCTAGCAAACTTCTCAATCTCAGGATTAAGAGGGACGAGTGATTCTCCCTTCTTTGAACGTGTATGCATAAACAGATCCGACCTGCAAGGTTAGCAGACAAAAATCCTACGAAAAACTAAAAACAAGTCGCTAAAATTAATTAACCCTTAAATCCGACACCGTCCCCGGCAACGGCGCCAAAAACTGATGTGAGTTTTCTCGCACTTAAAATAGTTGTAGAAAAGTGGTTGAAAGTACGAGTATCGTCTCCACAGGGACGGACAAAAGGGAATTAAAGATTAACTAAATTCAGCGATTAAACAGAAATAAATAAATTAAAATGCGATGTGCGAGATTGATTGGTTGAATTAAAATTAAAACTAATGCTAATGAGCGATAAAAATAAAAGATTGGTTTCTTCTCAATTAACGATGAAGGGAATAGGGATTGATTCCGGGGTAACCAGATTTCTGGCAAATCAGGCCTAATTACATGAATTTAATTTAATTGAGCCTAGCTAATCATTACTAAATTCTTACCGCTCTCGCGGCGTAGAGTACAATAATTTAGGGGACCAGGCTGATCTCTCATGCGACAGGATCCTAAATTATTGCCAAGACGAGCGAGCTTACGGCCCCTTAATCGCTACTAAACTCTTAGCGAACGATTAAGTGTGTGTGAATGTGTCCTAGAATAATCTAGATCTCTCTTAATTTATTCTACATGCAATTGTAATTCTAGCTGCAGTCTAGGTTACAAAAGATATCAGTTAAATTATTCAAACACAAATTAAATGGCATTCATGCAATTAAACCAACAAGAATCTAGCCATCAATCATGATTAACCCCTTCATCAACCCCAAATCCCTAATTAAACTACTCACAATTCATAATTGAAGAATCAACAGAATTGGGATGAATAGAAATAATTGTCATTAATTAAAAAGATGAACTTACAAATAATCCCAGGGTCTTGGAAGAAAATAGGGTAAAAACGGTGTTAAATTCGTCCCTAGGCCTCTCCGTAATGTTCGTAACGTCAAAATATGGATATGGGGGTCTTATTTATAGAAAACAGATGAGTTTGGGCTGAACTGGGACTAAAAAGGGGCTGAAATCCGCGTCTCGGGTGTACGCACGATCGTGCGTACATGGCAGTAGCTTCATGGTCGTTTTCGCTCTTACGCACGATCGTGCGTCCTTTTACGCACGGTCGTGCGTCCGTGCTCTTCAGCCTTTTTTCTATTCCGAATTTGACAAAACTTCCTTCATGAAAGTTGTAGATAATGAAGTCCTCTATCCACCCCAACTTGCCGAATGTGATTTGAATCATCCAATCAAGAGATATGATCAAAACGGTGGAAGGTGTCATTCTGAAATCGCAGCAGAGATCATCTGACTTCATCGTCTGTTTTCACCTTCTTTCTCTCATATTCTCGTAATGGTGTCTTCAAATGATTTGTAGCCCTTAAAGTTGGCTTTCATATGCAACTTGAATCGTGTCCTTTGGATTCTTCTACAAAGAGATATGCTTGAACGATTGACCAAAGGTCATCCTGATCGTTGTTTTCCAGCTTCATTCATCTTCTTTTGATCCCATAGCCAATCCTAGAGCTATTTTGTCATCAAATCTTCATCGTGAACCTCCCGGTGACCTCCAAAGCTCTCAATCCACTCTCGAATGCATCTCGAATTATCCCGATTGCTCCTCAAGTGCCGATGTTGAACTCTTAATTCTTTATTTTGACTCCAAATGCAACAAAACTCGAACCAACGCCTATTGAACATAACTTGAGCTAAAATTAAGACTTGCAACACCTTAAATCTAGGAAAACCATCAAAATCCAATCCCAACACGCATCAAATGCGTGTCTAAATACGGACTTATCAGTGCAGTTTTCCAGAGAGACATAGAATCATCTAGAAGCGTGTGGAAGAGTGTAGAATATTCTAGAACATTGTAGAGTTTTCTAGAGAAGTGTGAAATCCTCTAGAACCGTGTGGAAATCTCTAGAAAACTGAGAAGAAATGTGGGGTTATCTGGATCTTTCCATAAGATTGGAGAAGCTTGTGGATATTTTTTGAAAGACTCTAGAAGTATACTAGTGTATAGAGAGTTCTAAAGAACCTTGAGGAGATTAGTATAAATATGGGTGACACTCCTCATTCATATTAGTGAGAGCTTTGTGTGAGTCTCCTTGAGTGTTGAGAGAGCCTTGTGGAAGAGCCTTGTGAGAGCCTCCTTGAGTGAAGAGAGAGAAGAGCTTTAAGGAGAGCACTTGAGTGAGTGAGGTCTCCTTGAAAGAGGAAAGTTAGAGTGAAGTAGTCTTATTTACAAAGATTGAAGTGAACTACCTATTTACTTGTAATTATCTCTTCTACATTTTAATTGTATAATACAAAGTGATATTGTCAAAGAGAGTCTTTGTATTAAGAGTGAATGAGTGTACAAGAATCATTTCAACTTGTGATCCTAATAAAGGTCGAGGGGTCATGTTTCTGCAACACATAGTACATACCAACTTGGTATGAGATGTGAACATTTAAATATATTCTACTAAGTGCATGAGTGCTACAATATTTCACAATTAAGACAGAATAAGTATCTAGAATACATAACCAAGCATTCCAGCTCAGCTGGTTGTGAGGTTATCGTGACTAGTGGGAGGTCTCGTATTTGAATCCCGCTAGGCACACAAGGGTTGGAAACTCAATGGAGTGAGTTTCAGCCCTGATTACTTTAGGCTCCCACAAGCCCCCTCCCCCAGAACCCCCTGGAGTAAAAAAAAAGTACCTGGAATACATTTGATCGGCCAAGTTAATTACTACGTATTATTTTATCATTTATTTATATATAAACTACTTCCTCCGTTCCGGAAAGGTTTGTCAAATTGACTTTTCTTAGTTAATGGTAATCAACTTGGACTAATGATATTTTTTAATACAAAAATAATTTGAATATAAATATTATATCAAAATGTTTCTTATTCAAATATTTTTTCATAAAAGTATAAAATGTACAAATAATCTACAAATATAACATTTAGAATCATTATCCAAACTTCACATGTTGACAAAGTCTAGTATTTTAATTTGTGAGTATTATATACTCCCTCTGGTTTTTAATAAACTTCACACTTTCCTTTTTGGGACGGTCTAAAATAAACTTCACACTTCCTTATCTCTTTTTTGGCAAAGAAATCTACATCAAAACAGTGTCAAACAGTGCCAAACAGTGTCTCAATAGTGTACTCTACAGTAAAGTCAAATTTATTTCCTTATTTTGTGTGAAGTCAAAGTGTGAAGATTAAATAAAACCAGAGGGAATATAGAATTTGTCAGTTTATAACATGTACTATGTACTAAGTAAGTTATTGGTGACTAGAGGAAAACACCTTTCACAAACGCGTGTAAAACTACAACAAAACTATTAGGGAAAAGATGCAAATAGGCTCATGTACTAACCAAAAAAAGGTCAAATAAGCCCTTATTTAGGAGGCTCTGTCCGGCCGTCGCCATTTGGGTTGATTCCCGGTGGATTTTCTTGATAAAATTTTTTGAGCATCTTATTCATTAAGTTTAGTTTACTCATATCAAATTTCAGCTAAAACTTCAATCGGGAATGAATTCATTTGAAAACTAACTGCACCATTAGTCTTTAAGAACATCATATTTAGGGTCAAAGAAGCAACTGCTCCGGCCATTTCATACTGACTCCCGCTCAGTGTCCCAGTACCTTCCTTTCTTCTTCTTCTTTCCCTTTCCTCCACTCCTAAAACCACCCGACTGATACAAAACCTTCTCTATCAACATTTTGTCGTATTTATCTTTTTCCCACACGTCCATAAATAAATAAACACAACCATGGGAAAAAACTGTACTGATGAGTATTTTATTTTTAGTACAAATGATTTAATATAGATTTTCTGTCGCTTTTTTTCCGCTGTTCATGTTGGGGGTACAAATGGCAGGCTTAGATTTAAGCAATGCTTCTTATGTTCATCTTCACCCAGACTTCAACCTCCAGGAAAACGAAGAAGAGGAAGAAGACAACCACTCGAACCGGACCGGGTCGGGGGACTTATCAGCTCGTAGGCCGAGGGGCAGACCGCCCGGTTCCAAGAACAAGCCCAAGCCGCCGGTTATCATAACCCGGGAGAGCGCCAACACTCTCCGGGCCCACATCTTGGAGATCGGAAACGGCTCCGACGTGTTCGACAGCATCGCCACGTACGCCCGCCGCCGGCAGCGCGGGATCTGCGTGCTCAGCGGCAGCGGCACGGTGACGAACATCAGCCTCAGGCAGCCGGCTGCGGGCTCCGGCGGCGGAGGGTCCGCCGTGATGAACTTGCATGGGAGGTTTGAGATTCTATCCCTCTCTGGGTCGTTTCTCCCCCCGCCGGCTCCGCCGGGCGCGACGAGCCTGACGATATACTTGGCCGGGGGACAGGGGCAGGTGGTCGGCGGCAGCGTGGTGGGTGAGCTGACGGCGGCGGGGCCGGTCATCGTCATAGCCGCTTCTTTCACGAACGTCGCTTATGAGAGGCTGCCCTTGGAGGAGGAAGAGGCGGAGGACCCGTCGGGGTCGGTGCAACTGCCGCCAGTATCGTCTCAAAACTCCGGCGGTGTAAGCGCCGGAGACGGAAGCAGCGTCATCGGCGCCCGGAGTAACCATTTTCCGGCAGACCCATTGTCTTCCGGGCTTCCATTCTTTAATGTCCCGCTCAATATGACACCTTTTGGAATCTAAAATCTTTTGATCGGAAATGTGTAGGGAAGAAATCTTTCTGGATGGAGCTTCAATTCTTGATCATGGTTCATAAAGGTCAGAAATTTTCTTGCGGGTTTATCATGCAATGTACTAATCACAATGGCTCTTATTAGCTTCTTTGGTCTAGATCTCTTTCAGTGCATGTTGATCCTTTTAAGTTGACAACTATGATGTTTTTAATTAGTCAATATTTTTATGTTTTGACTAATAAATTCAATGAATTTATTCTTAGGAAAATTATAATCTTCATTCCTAGCTACAAGAACATTATTTAAAATTACTTTAACATAGCTTTATGTATCGTACCATATTTAGTGATTTGATGGTATCATTGAGAGTTACAAGTTCAAATTTTAAAGGAAAAATTATGAAGATTAATCTCACCTTTCACTGGTTTTCTCATAATAATCCCACCTTTAAATAATCCCACCTTTGCACCTCATCTTCTTTCATTGGACCCTCACCAAATTTTTTTTTACCTTTTTTTAAAATCTTATATAAATAATCTCACATTTATAAGGATATAATTAAAGAGTGAAAGGTGAGATTATTTGTATAATTTTCAAAGAAAGAGTAAAAAACATGGTCATGGTCCAATGAAAGAAGATGAAGTGCAAATGTGGGATTATTTTGAGATATTATGAGAAGACCAGTGAAAGGTGATATTATTCTTGTCAATTTTTCCAATTTTAAAAATACAAAACTGATGAGAAATTGAGATTATAATTAGGTGACAACTCCGGTACCTTTTTAGAAAACGGGGTACCGTACTTATTGTTCATTTGATTGGACCATATCACTTTATCAATTTTAATTTAGATTGAAATAATTCAACTGTTACATTCTCATTGGTTCATGAGGGCAAAATTATGGTACCTTATAGGTACCATATAATCTACCTTATATAACTAAAGAGATTATATATAATGATCACATAATGACAATTGGGAAATTCGAGTTGGGAGCAAATATTATACTCGTATTATACAGCAACTATTAATCAAAATTTAACATATTTGACGAAAAAGTTAGAGTTGTCAAACTTTAATGACGACCAAACTTCCTACTCCGTATTTTGTAATATAGCTAGGGATGGACTGGGCCGGGCCGAACCGGCCCGGAACCGGACCGGCCCGCTACTGTGCGGGCCCGGACCGGACCGGGCCCGGTTGGCCGGTTCCGGGCTTTTAGCCCGTGTTGGCGGGTCGGGCGGGCCGGTTCCGGGCCCTATTTTGGTTGAACCGGCCCGGGCGGTTCGGGCCGGGCCCGGTTCATTTTTTTTTTTTTTTGGTTTTTTCAATTTTTTTTCTTTTCCTAGGGTAGGGCTGGGTGTTTTAGGGGGGTTTGGGGCATGGGGGTGAGGGGGGGGGTAGGGAGATAACAAGAAAGTAAAAAAAAAAAAAAACATTGAACCGGGCCCGGCCCGGCCCGGTTAGGCCCGGACCCGGTATCAACCCGGGCCGGTTCCGGGCCCATGTAACCTGAAAAAAAGCCCGCCCGGGCCCGGCCCGGAACCGGAACCGGCCCGGCCCGGGTCCATCCCTAAATATAGCCAATTTCCTAGCAATTTTTCTCATATATTCCCTCCGTCCCTCAATGTTTGTCCTACTTTCCCGAAATGGAAGTCCCAACATGTTTGTCCTACTTTTTTCTTTCCTTATTTGGCAAACAAATCTTTATCAAACAGTGCAAAACAGTGTCAAACAGTGTCGCTACAGTGTCAACCAGTGTCGCTACGTTGTCAAACAGTGTTGCTACACTTTCAAACAGTGTCGCTACAGTCAGGGCCGTTTTTTAGGGGATTCAATAGGTTATCCAGAACAGGGCCCCCAAATTTATGGGGCCCCAAAATTTTAAATTTCTTTTAGTATTATATAGTACGGAGTAATATTATATATTAATATTGATCTCTAAAATACAATTAATAAGGAAGAAAAATATAAATGCATGATTTTTTCGTTGGTCCTTTTGCTCTTTTAGTTCTTTTTAAATAGCATTCAATTGATTTGAGTATAAGTATTTGGATTGAGATTTTTTTATAAAAAAATATATATTAATTTGGGGCCTCGGTTTTACATTTAGAACTGGGGCCTCCAAATTCATTAGACGGCCCTGGCTACAGTGTAGAGACAAATCCATTTCCTTAATATCTGTGACGTCAAAGGATAAATAAACATTGTAAAGCAGTAACATTCAAATTGGTTTAAACGGTTGAATTTGCAAAAATTAGTGCTCCGTAAAATAAAGAGTATTTATATATTTGAATATAATTGAGGGTATATGTTGGATTATATTAGTACATAAAATATATTGAATATATAGTTTATAAGTGCATTTAAGAAAAAATATACTTCGGTGAATAGTTAAAATATTACTCTTCGGTGAATTCAGTCAAATTACTCAAAAAATAAATTAGATTTACTTATTTTGAAGGACTGATTTAGTTAAAAGTTGTCTCTAAAGCAAATTAGTGATGGTTTTTTGGTATTATGTATTACGTACTTCGTATACCCCAATTTTGGATTTCATAAAACTGTCTTGATTTTGAATTTGTTAAAACAATACTGCATTCGAATTTATAAATAAAAACATGACTATAATTATGATGTGTATATGTCGACCACTGCATTATAGAATTAAATAGGAATTGATTATATTTATACAATGTATTTACTACAATTAATAACACAATAACTACGTACGTATTCTGATGCATATGTAATCATATTTTAGGGCATTTCTTTCCATTAGATTATTAGAGGATTAAGTTAAATGATGTGATAGATAATTTTGGTGATCATGATTGAGTGAGATTATTTAACAAAATAATGTGAGATCGAAAATATGATTCCAGATTATTTCAAGATTATCGTGAAGTAGAGCTAATTAGTTAGTGCAAAAATACAACCAGTCCCAAAGCGAATAGCCTGCCTCTTCATCACGGTCATCTACGTTACAGCAATCTTCTTGATGCTCTTAATCACTATTTACTTGAGTTAAAATCTTATTTGGGGTTAAGGAGTGATTTTTTAGAACTCTCGTGGGATATTCTACCTAATTTTTTCAAAAGAAATATTTTCGCTAGCATACATTATACGGAGTATTTAAGTGTACCACGCTCAAAAGAAGTACAATGATAAAATAACTAAAATTTTTGTAATTGATGTGCTCTAGAAAACGGCATTGATTAATTAAAGTCTAAGTAAAAAATCAAAAGAAAATTAGTTGATTATAAAAAATGGTAAAAAAAAATCAATTTTTATTGACGATAAAGAGAATTACAGGTACACATCCACCTTTAAATGACTTTTTTTTAACTGCATGATTCTTATTAAAATAATAATTAAAATTAGTTCTTAAATTATACTTTACTGTTTACCATGAGTGTTTCAACCACGAGTCTTTTAAATATTACAATAATATGTGTGAGATTATTGATTTTTAGGGTAATGTTATTTCGTTTACGGTATAGTTGGTGCATATAATTATATTTCTATTTATATAATACATTCTTTCTAAAAGAGTCACAGTACAACTCAATGAATTATGAAATTTTAATATACACAAACATTCATTCTGAATTCACTTACAATATTTGAAAACGATTTAACTAGTGTGTGTCATATTTTAGTATGGCTTGATTTTTACAGAATTGAGTACTTCTTGTATATTAAAGATAAATTAAATTTTAAAAATTAGCCTTTTTGTCGAATAAGTATCCTAAGTTTTACACTAATGAGTTGTGATATTATTTATTAGGATGTTTTCTTTTGGACTAAAATTTGCTAGTCTGGTCTGATCTGGTCTGTTTAAGTCTGGTCTAATCTGGGCTGGTCAGAACTGGTTTGGTCTCGTAATTGTCTGGTCTCGGTGTATTTTATAATTGACCAAGTCTGATCTGATCAGGTCTGCTTTGTTTAAGTCTGGCCTGGTCATTTTAAATTTGGTCTGGTCTTATTTGGGACCAAAAATATATAGTCCAAAAGAAAACATCTTTCATCAAAGTCAAGAAATTATACTTCGTAATATTTGGCACTCCTTCGCTAACAGTTGAGCTACGTCCACGGGTGCTCTGCTTATCATTTCACCATTTATTATATGTGGGTTCTCCACTAAAAAAATTGTGTAATGATGATGATGTCACGTAGAAGAAGTCATGTATGGCTCCATAGAAGAAGTCATGTATGGCTCTTTAAAATTTTTGCTAATTATTTAAGAGCATTCCATAGTACTCTCTATGTTTTTCTCTAAATAATATTCCTTCGGTCCCAAAAACAACTTTCCACTTTCCTTAAATGGATGTTCCAAAATTAACTTCACACTTCTATACTTTGCTTATTTAGTAAATTATCTACATCAAAACAGTGTCAAACAGTGTTAAATAGTGTCCAAACAGTGTCAAACAGTGTTTAAACAGTGCAAAACAGTGCATTTCACAGTAAAGTCAAATTTATTTTCTTAATCTGTGTGAATGTCAAACTGTGAAGTTGTTTTTGGGACGGAGGGAGTACTCCCTATTATTATGGTTGACAAAATACTATCAATTATACTATCGTATATACGTTAGTATTGTCATTGCATTTTTTATCGGTTAACGTCAAAATAGAGTATATAATTCTATCATGACAATAATGTACTCTAAGAATATAATATTCACATTTTCATTCGAAAAAAAAAACTACTACGTATTAGTGATTTCGTTTACCGGCTAACTCTTTGCCAGTAATGTACTTCTAGAGTTTAATATTCATATATATGTGTGAAATTATCTGTTTAGTCAACCGAAAAGGTGAAATCGCCTACCCTAATCTCAAACAGGATATAAGTACGATATATGGTATGTTTGCAACAATTTCTGCTTTTAAAAAAGTGCTTTTTTTAATGAAATGAGGAGACGTGATTAAATAAAAGTTGATATTGTTTGTGAAAAAAATTATTTTGAAAAGTAAAAGTGGGTAGTGTTTGGTAAAATAAGTGCTTTTTGTGTAATAGAAAAAGTAAAAATACTTTTAACGCGGAAGCCGAGAAAAATAAAAGTTGTAGTGTTTGGAAAAATAAGTGTTTTTTTAAAGCCAAAAGTTGAGAAGTGCTTGTTTAAAAGGAATTGCAAACCAACCCATAGTCTCAAATGATTTGTGAGTGATCCAGGTCTTGGTGGGCACAATAAACCATCATATTAGATCAATCTTTTGCATTGTTGCTGCTTGAAATTGAGTTTGATGCTTCAACCCAACTGCCTTACTCAGCCGCCGCTTAGCTTCCCAACATTTAACTATATTAGTGTTAAGATGATTGAGGTCCTGGTGCGCACAAGAAATGATCATACTAGATTAATCTTTTGCACTGCCGCTATCGGAAATTGTGTCTGATACTTCAACTCAACCGTCTTACTCAACCACCGCTGAGCTACCAAACATTTAACTATATTAGTGTTTGCATGGTCATGTTGTTCTTAATTAGTATGTATATAACTATATATGACTTTCAAGGACATTAGAATATTTGAGAAACCGCAATTTTATAACTAAAAATGTGTGTGGATTATTGATGATACTTTTCTCTCTTTTTTATTACATGTTACTATGTGAGTATAAAAGTTGCTAAAATAATTGTTGATACGTAAAAGAAAAGCAAAATGGGAGGAGGGGAGCAGTTCAGGAACAGTACTGTATGTAGTAGATGCAGATCTAGAACTGAATTGACCACTGACGGGATTCAGTGGGCTGGTTTGGTTGAATATGAAAAGAAATAAAAATTGATGGTTTCCAAAAGATTTTCATCAGAAAGAAAAGCATTGTTTTCAGAACTACGACCAGCTGTCGATTAACATCCCAGCTAATCAGCTCGATCGTACAAGGATTCATCTACTCCATCCCATTATTGCCAACTTATCTGCCACTTTTGTTGAATCAAACTCATTAATTTTAGATATTTGACTTTCCAAATACTCTTAATAAATGACATTATTTTAAAACATATTCTCTCCATCTCAAACAAAAATTACCGCTCGTCTCTTTTAGAAATGAAATAAGAAGAAATATGTTAATTAGCATCCGTTTTTTTAATTGTAACATTTTCATTTTGATGTTGGTCAACACAAAACCATATATAAATTTCTTTTTGTAAAATTTTAAAGAACTAAACTAAATTAGAGCAAAATCAAAGTAAAGTCCCAAAAAGGATATTTTTATTCACTAAATAGTTGCAATTACTCTTATGTTTGAAAAGTACTGTCAATTATCATAGTAATATTTAGGGGTGGGCAATTCGATCTACAGTTTAATTTCCATCGGTATCAGTTTACTCAGCTTGCGAGATATTTTATCAAATTAAATTCATTTATGTTTCCGTTTGGTTTTAGTTGCGTTTGGAATTGGTTATGTAACATAAGTTATGTTTGGTTTGTTTTCAAGTTCGGGATAGTAAAGTGAAAATTATTTGGTCCAATCTGGTTTAATTTGATTCAGTTTCATATGTTTATTGTTTTATTTTGATAAAGTTCTATTTTTAGAAATGGAAATTGAAAATAGAGTTCACCTTGTGTCCTTGTACTCCATATTTATTATTCAAATAGAATGTGAACAAAATAAAAGATAGAAAAAAGAAATATTAGTAATAAAATATTATACATTAATACTTAATTTGTCTTACTAAGACTGCTGACCTGAAACATCTAACATTTTCTCAAACACTAGAAAAGAGATTCACCTATTAAAATTTGAGTTTATAGTTCATTAGCAATTATAAATTTACATAAAATATTCAAACAAAACTAAATGAATCGGCAATTTTTTTTTTGTAAAACTAATAATTTTATTCAAATGAATTATGTAAAATATAAATTGAATTCAAATTTAACTAAAGGGAGAAATAAATAAAATACCCCAAACTTTGAAGAGGTGTGAGGTAAGCACCCCAAACTTGCATATGTAATTTAAATACCCCAAAGATTGTATGAATAGTTATTTTAGCACCTTAGTCATGTATTATTTTTTTCTTTATTGTCAATTTTTTTGTGTTAATTTCATAATTTAAAATATTTTAGCATTCATGAAGATACAATTAACATTCTAAACTTCCACTGTAAAATAAAAAGTATTAACCCCCACTGTATATAATTGCAAAGTTTTCAATTTGATATTTTAAATTATGCAATTAACATCATAAATTTACATTTTTTAAAGAAATGATACACGATCATGGTGTTAAAACATCATTGTATATAAGTTTGGGATATTTAAATTACATATACAAGGTAAGGGTGCTTATCTCACACCCCTTCATAGTTTGGGATATTTTAATTATTTTCCCCTTAACTAAAATAGGTATGAATACAATGGGCTATTGTCATCCCCAAAGTCCAAACATCTTTTCATACATAAAACAAATGAAAATATAATAGGGGAAATCACACTTTTGATCACTGAAATAGTCATAAAAATGAAATGTCGGACCCGTATTTATGATATTGTAAATGTCACCTCTCAATTTTTTAAATTGTTGTAAATGTGGTCCTTTAAGGGGTGAAAAGTACTCTCGCTCACATTGTATATTTCACCCCTCAAATAACCACATTTACAACATTTAGGACAATTGAGGTATGACATTTACAAACTTGGGAATACGGGTCCGATATTTCATTTTCGTGACTATTTCGGGGACCAAAAGTGTGATTTTCCCAATATAATAAATACAAGTATGTCTTATTAGATAGTTAACTCTTTCATAATCAATGTATAAAACTTGTAAAAGTTAAAAGTATATATGCTAAACACGTGTTTTCATATCTAAGTTATTTATTTATATCCGAAAGACGAAGAGTAAAAGACAAAAAATTATTTCTATAAATATTAAAAATAGCTTGGTTCGACTTACATTTTTTCAAAATAAAATCAAAGCAAACCCCGTCCCATTCGATTCAAGCAATTTGTGACCAAACGGTTTACCTGAGTTAGTTAAACCAAAGTACCAATTTGATTTGGTTCATTTAAACAATTAAACTTGACTATTTGTCTAGCCCTAGTAGCATTGTCATATCAAAACGGATAATGCGACCGTAGTTGTATTCTACTATACAAAATTGTGGCTACACATAATAATTATATTAATATTTGAATAATATTTGAATAATTTGTAAATGGCAACATACATAGAGTACGAAGTAAGATCACTCTCACAGTCTCACCACAGTCTCACCATAGACCCATCAACGTAACGCGTATAGGCTTGCTAACGAATTGGGTAAGGATCCAAACGGATATATGATGTTTTTATAACTACGGAGTATCTGGTAAACGTCTGGTCTCTATGTATTTTATAACTACGAAAGTTGAGTGTGGTTTGATTTGGTCGGTTTTAATCTGATAAGGTCTATTTAAGTCTGATATGTTCTAGTCTGGGACTGAAAACAATCCAAGTAAAACATCCATAAATCCAAAATGGTCATATAAAATAATTCAGTTTCACTTCTCTTGTTCAATTTTTTTTTTGTCAAAAAGGCATGGCCAATCATGGACAAGGTCCTGGCCGACTGGCCCAACCCAGCTATCTTGGACCGTACTAACCGTAGTCCTATACAAAATCAGTATGTTCCAGGACCAAGACCATATTCCTCATTCTGGTTCACCCGCAAGTCCAGATTTCGAAACAGTCATACTTTTTCTTTTTAATTCCTCTATATATCCCCTCCCCAGATACTACCTCTTTTAAAATATTTTCAGTCCCGGTCCTAAAAAATTGAGGCCTAAGAACCCATACCAACCAGTTGGTATATTGTGGGAGCAGCCCACGGTGAGCATGCTGCTCCCACCGAAAAAGGAATGTTATTGTTCATGCGTGTGAACATTAACGTACTTCTTTTTTTGTTTTCTTCATTGTTTTAGTAGAAAAATGGTGTAATTAATTCGCATGTAAAGAAATGTAACTCATGACGATAAAAAATGTAACTACAGGCAAGTCGAAATGTAACTACAGGCAAGTCGAAATGTAACTTGTCTAATACGGATTATAAGAAATAAAACAATGATTTTAGTAAAAACAAAGAGTCTAATTGCTCAATTACTTTACGTAAATAGTGAATATGTTTTGTTTTTAATATTAAGGCCATACAAATGTTTTTTATACTCGTATCTTTTTTTCAAAAATAATTTTTTCGCCAAAAAAATCATTTTTGTTTTTGCAGAAAAGTATTTCTTTGTTTCAATAGCAGGGATTAACTTAAATAGCGAATTTATTTTGTTTTTAATATTAAATCCATAAAACTGTTTTTAAAAAAACACTTTTTTTTTCTAAAATATTCATTTTTTTTTCAAACAAATTAATTTTTTTGGCAAAAAAAATGATTCTTTTGTTTCAATAGCAGGGTTTTTTGTGATGATATAACTTGTGTTATAGAAAATGTAATTCGTGTTAATGAAAAATCTAATTAGCGTCTAGAAAGATGTAAATCACGCATATGAAGATGCGACTTGTACATAAGAATATGTAACTTCGTATACTATCAAATGTAACTCTATAAAATATCTATAAACATAAGTCACACATATGAAAAATGCAACCTCATGTTTTATCAAATTTAAATTGAAATAATAAATAACACTAAAACGTATAAAAGAGATAAAAAAAATTATTATAGGGAAAAATGTTATGGATATGAAGAATATTTTACAAAAAAGTCTATAAATGTAAAAATATACACAAAAAATAAATTCGGTAGTAATTTAAGATGAAGATAAAAGTAAAAAAAAGTGTGTGATTATGAAATACCATGTACTTAATTTATTTGGGTTAATAAATTTTGTAATAAATTAGTAGAGAAAGAAGTTAATTCAGTTGTAATTTACTTAGTTAAAGATAACGGTGAGTAAAAAATAACAAATAATTAGATGTAAATCGCGCATAATTAGTTGTAACTCGCGCATAAAAAGATGTAACCCGCGCATAAAAGAAAATATAACTTATGCATATGTAGATGTAACTTCATGTCTATTATCAAATACTACCTCCGTCCCTTTTATATTGTGACGGAAGAGGGTGGCACGATTATTAAGAAAAGTGGATTTGTGTGGTTGATATTAATTGATAAAGTAAGAATAAAGTAAGAATGATTTAGAGTCACACAAACTTCACCAAATATGGTATGAGACAATAATAGTGAGATTTCCCGAAAAGGTAAAACGGGACAATATAAGGGGGGCGGAGGGAGTATAATTTAAGAAATCATGTATAAATGTAATTAACGCATATGAAATATGTAAATCCGACACATGAAAATGTAATCACTTGTTTTTTCAAATGTTAATGAAAATAAACAAACTTAATATCTTTTTTTTATCATGACAAACTTAATATCTTAAAAACACTAAAAACATACTCCGTATAAAAGAGAAAAAAACATTATAGAAAAAAGTAATTGTGGTCATGTTTTTCATATTTTAATAAAGCAGATTAATACAGTTGAAGAAGAATAGAAAAGAAAATGAAGAAAGAAAATCAGGAAGAATGGCATAAGAATTAGATCGAAGGGGAAGCAAGGACAGTTAGTGGAAGCTATTTACTCTGATTTCAAGTTTTCAACATACGAGTCATGATTTCTTGTAATAAAAAATACACCGCAATTAACAAGCTAGATAAGATATGAAACAATTGACCAGGGGAGGGAGTGGTGCGTGGAAATGGTGGCCGAGAAAAAAATGCAAGGATAGAAAAGAATAGCAGCCGGACAAAAAGAAGAATACTTGAATTGTTTTTAATTAGAGAAACGGTGCTGTATTGGAACCAGTATTAGGCATGGACTGGGCCCATGCCCGGACTCCGAGCCGGTCCAAACCGGGACAAACTATTTTGTTGTGGCGGCCTGGTCCAGGCCGGGTCCGGGTAGGGCCAGGACATATTTTTTTTACCTTTTCTAATTTATTCCTACCCCACCCACTAAACCCCGCCAAAACACCCAACCCAACCCACCTAGCATAGGCCCAAACCCAAAAAGTCAAGAACAAAAAAAATTGGCCGGGACCAATCCTGGACATGCCAGGCTGGTTCCCCTTTTGGTGCACCCATAGCCCGCCTTTAAGCCCCCCCCCCCCCCCCCCCCCCGGTTCGGGCCCAATGGACCAGTCCCAGTTGGCAGACCAGGCCGGTCAAACCAGTCCCGGACTCCCGGTCCATCCCTAACCGTTATATCAGTCCCAGGTATACTTTGGCCATGCCAACTCTATTTATTTGTCTATATGTTTGACTGTCTGTGTTAACTGAAACTTCTGGCAAGGAATGCAGTAATATTATTAACACAAACTAGTGTAACACTGTAACACCAAATCAGGAGATACGAACATAACATATTGTGCCCTGATTTTTTATGTGAATGTAATCTATGTTTCTGCGCTAAATCAGTTTAGGTGTTGATTGACATAAATACCAACTGATAATTGAAGATCCTAGAGAGTATATCAGACAGACAACTAATACTTGCTAAATAAGCATAGCATCATAGTCTCGAAATCCTCATCCTTATATATAAATAAATCTACTCATTTTACCAATCAACTAAGAACATCAAACAAACAAAAAATGCCATTCACTGTGCACTAATGGAAAACAGGACATACTTTTCAACGAGCCAAGAAGCCGAACGCTCAACAACAAAACATTGAGATAGAGAGGCAACCCAGTCTACTTCACGTTAGCTATTTCCGCAACCTCGAAAGTAACTCACTTGAGGGAGAACCAACAAGTAAACTACACCATCACAGTTTACATAGTAGAGTTGGGCCAGCCCATATTTCCATACATTGGCAAACTTTGGATCGGTTGGGTTACATTATTACCATATGCTGGGGGAGGACCATGATGCTGCTGCTCCTGCTGCTGATGATGATTAAGTGGGCTCGCACCATTTTCCTCAGAAGACTCGCTTGAGCCGTCATCCTCTGAAGGGGGGCTAGATCCTGCCATGACTTGGGGTGCACCCACTATATTTGATGATGGCGGTGTGGAAGAGGAAGACCGCTTATACTTTCTCTTTTTGCCATCAGCAATGAAGCTACCAACAATTACCTAATTAAAATGGAATAGGCCCACCACATTCTTAACCCATCAGATCAAATGCGTATACAGGTCAGTTAAAAAAAAGACAAAACCAGATGCAACATCATTCATTACCTGTACTGGTCCAGCTGCTGTAAGCATTCCTGCAATTCCACCACCTACAACCTTACCATCTGCCCCAGCCAGTGAAACACTCAACCCACATGTTCTGCTGTTTCCATTACTGTCTGATGGCGAGAATGAACCGGATAAAGATAGTATTTCAAAACGGCCCTGGTTTTTAGAGAATGACAGAAAATTAGATTAAAAACAGCAGCTACAAGCCTACGAGCCAATGTGCTAATAACAACTTAGAAATGATAGAACTCAGAATTAGGTTGTGGTCACTTAACTGCACTTATAAGAGTCAAATCACACTAAAAGATGAATCCAATCTTGTAGCTAGTTGTATCCGAAGTCCTATGAACCCATTTTTCTCTACAATTTTCTAGTGTAGGGAGGATGTGGACAACTAGATCAATTTAAATCTAGCTGGTTGGTCACTTGCCAATTAGACACACTCCTTCCCTAAAACTGAGACTCAAAATGCAGCGACAAGACTATTAAAATGCCATAAGCTGCTGGGTAAACTTCCAGCCGGATAACCAGATCCACGGGCCACTCAGGTTAGGTTTAGGCATTCGACAGACAATGGGCTAAAGATTTGCGGGCCACTGGGATGGGCTTTCAGAATGACAACCAGAGAAACAAAGTAGGTCATGACCTGCTCTTATACCATGATAGAAGTCAGGATTGAGTTGGGATCACTCAATTGGGTTATAAGACACTTGGGTCAAACCACACTAGAAGTTTCAATCCAATCTGGTCACTAGATCACTTCAAGGTCTTATTAATCCAACACTTCATCTTTATTTTGTGGTTCTGACTTAGATGTAATGACTAACAAGGCCAGGCTATTGGATCCATTAGATGTAAAAAGTTTAATTGGTGAAATGTGTTAAAATGTAAGTGGTGAGTCTAAAGGCAGGTTTAAGTTCTCAAATACCCTCATTTATGGAGTAGTGAAGCATGCTTCAAACTGTTCAATAGAGTGTTGTGTGTTGACTAATACCCCAGTAGCAGGTAAAAGTTGTATTTCTTACGGTCTTACCTACCTTGCGAAACAATACATTACAAGTTGAGCTTTATCTCATGCATAATAGAAAAAACTGCATTAGCAGTCAACAACAAAAAATTAAAAATGCCACCAAATTTGAGGTTGCACCCTGTATTTTCTTTAGAATTGTACTTTGCAGTTTGAACATGTTTTAGAATCTTTTGAGTTTGTAGTTTTGTACACCAATGTCCCCAAAGTGTTCCACTTGTCTCCATCCCAAATTTGAAATCATAAATATTGACACCCCTAAAATTGTAGTCTACACCCTATTTTTCTTCCATATAGGAGTTTGCACCCAAAATTTAACAGAGTGCAAATACTAATGGTTCCAATACAGGTGCGATTGTGCGAACTCAAATCTGAGTGTAAAAAATAAGGTGCAAATTACATTTCCCATATGATATTTCAATATACACCAGCAATTGAAACTTTGGAGTGCAAGCTCAAGAAAGTTAGATAACAGAGTGCAACTTCCAATTTTAAAGTAAACATGGGATACAAACTTAATTTTTAGGAAACGTGAATCTGTAACATTTACTCCATCCGTTTCGCAATCAAAGTCACACTTTCCTTTTTTGGATGTTTCAAAAACAAAGTCACACTTCCCTTATTTCCTTATTTGGCAAAGAAATCTACATCAAAACAGTGCCAAACAGTGTCAACAGTGTCTAAACAGTGTACTATACAGTAAAGTCAATTTATTTCCTTAATAATTGTGAAGTCAAACTGTGACTTTCTTTTGGAAACAGAGGGAGTATGTTGTAAGATCAAAAGTTTAGTGGTGAATAACAAAAGTTTTCTCTATAAAGGCATCAAGAACTCCAAGTCTCCAACTACCCGCGCCATAGAAAAAGGGCATACCAGATCAAATCACTATAGGTATATAATATACTCTGTACACAACAAAAGTGAAAAGAGATGTAAAAGAGAGCAAACATACTTCTAATGTGACAGCACCTCCACATGCAGCTGGTTGGCGAAGGGTGACATTGCATATAGAACCACTTGCTGAGAGAATGCAAACTGTTCTTGGTCCAAGCTGTGAGAAAGTTGTAATCTTTTTAGCAACATCCTGCAATAGGAAATACCGAAATAATTAGAGTTGTCAAACCTTCAATTTCCGAGACAACTGTTCCAAAAGGGCCAAATAATCCCAAATCTCAAGACAAACCAGAACCTTTTGCCACTCACAGTTTTGACATTCCTCAAACATATAAATACAACAAAGAGAGAACTTTTATAAATGACAAAAAGTTTATGCTAATATTACACATTTTGTCACACTTGCCTCTTAGTTGCTATTCTTATCATTTGAACATAATCCCAGTAATATACAGGTAGAAGTTGATGGCATAAAGATCTCACATTGGCCAAGGGAACTTCAAGATGACACATTTTCAAAGTATTGCTAATGTTACTTTAAGAAACTACATCCAGATCACCCAAAATGAAGGGGTTAACCACATGAGTTGTGAGTTGTGACTTGTGTGATTAAAGGGAACAACTACTCATGGATTAGGTGATAATATTACATCTCTATTCTTGGAGCCAAAATACAAGGGACATTATGTTTAATTTTTTTATGTAATTTGTAATAAATATGTAGTATAGAATAAACCATGCTTTACTTTTCAAAATTGCACCTCAAATATAACCCATTTAGTCAAATAAATTTAAAACTGGGAAGCTTCATGGTGAATTAGGAAAATTACAAAGCTAATAGTGTTTAAATCAGAAAACTTGACATTATATTAAACATCATGATTTCATGATACACTATAAAAAGAAAATATGGCTAATATAATTATATCTTATATCAGTTATCAAGTATTGATAGATTGATTATTGTTTTTAATTAGTGATTTTTTCTTGTAATATATCTATACCAAAATTTTCTTTCACTTTGAATTGCCACGTTTACATGTTTATTGATAAAGTGGAAACATATGGTTGTGGTTGTGGTTGATGTAGAAAATGAAGGAAGAATGTTAACCACACAAACCATTCCTTAAGGAAATGGCAAGAAAACTATAGGACATAGCAAAAGGGGAAGTGGGAAGAAAATTAGGGAACGGAGGAAGTATCTTTATTTATCTACTACATAAGCTTAGTCATAGAAATATAAATTAATACATGTTTTAACTCAAATATCAAATAACACGAATGCTTATAAAACTGGCATTTTTACACCCTTCTGAAGCTCCACTTAATCCCCAACTAGAACCCTAGATTTTTTTAAATCCTGCTGAAGCTCCACTTTATAACACATAGAAACCAACCTTGATTTTTTTCCCACTTTTCAATTTTCATTTCCAAACACAACCAAGTTTACCAATCAAGACATCTTCTCTTTAAAATCATTTTCTAATCCTAAGAATGAAAACATAACATAAACAAAAAAAACACTTTTTCCCAGACAATTTTACTACCACAAAAGATGTTTTAGCCACCTTATCCTGATTCTAACTTCTGTTATTTAGAATCACTCCCCAAGTAGGATTCGGAACTACGACCAGTCGGTTAACAGCCAAATGGCAGTTGCTACAATGATATGAGCGCTAATCATATCGTGACTGGTTATTTAGATCCAGATAATGTGAAATTGATGAGTCCATAACCATGGGGCCAAATATAGGAAATACTCTAGCACTTACCAATGAGGTTCTATCAAATAGTATCCCCATAACCCCTCAAAAAGAGGTGTAGACCAAGGAGGGTAGTCAATCTCGGCGTCTTTGCCAATGGAAAGCAAGCATACTTTTAACTTCATATTTTTGGATAGAATGTTTTTTAACTTCATCAATGGAGAATGAATCCTCTTCTATGAGGCATAGATACTTCAATGAAATGTTGTTGTCATCTTTTAAATCCAGATACTATATCCCAGATGGAGACAAGTATCACGCAACAACATCCAAACCTTAATCCGAACAAGTATCAAGCAATTTTTTAAAATAATTCCTTATTGATAGAAGTTTGTCTCTTTTAAAATTTACATATAGGACAAAAGGCCAAATAGAACAAACCAGGTAGTAATTAAGAAATTAAGCATAAACATAATACTTAATCAACAAATTAGTCATAGTTATTTTTGTAAATTTTAGAATCGATGCATATTTACAAGAACCCTTATATGGCTATATTTGCAAATAAATCCTTAAAATTTAATATTTACAAATATACCCACGCATCCACATTTGATCAACCATAAATGGGGTTTCTTCCTATATGTACACAGCTCTAAAAAGATAGAAGAGCTTCATGTATGGAAGGGTTTCACCCTCCTTGATTAGAGAGATAAACACAGAAAAAAATCTAAAGATGGTAAGACCGTAAGACTAAACCATACACATTACTTCAATAAGGTGCTCATTCAATTCTTTGAAAGATACTTTTTTTCTTTTATTAGGACAAATGATATTACTTTTTATAGAAAACAAGATGATATTATTTGGGGTTTATAATCCATATTTTATCCTATTTGCAGTACTTTCTTGAGAGGAAGAGTGTGCTGGCCAATTTTAAAAATCATTTTTGGGTCCCCTAGATTGGAGAGAAATAGGAAATTAAGTTATTTTAAATAAAAAATGTATTCCATTTCCCAAACATCAGTTTTTCACCTAACCAGCTTTCCTTTATGGTGATAGAAAATATTAATCTAAATTTCTGAGAATTCCATACAGAACACACTCCAAAAAGGTATAGCAAGATCACAAGAATGAAAAATCCACTCAGGTCAATGTATTGTGAGATAAAATCCCTTTGCAAACCTTTTGTTCAACGGATACTGTCTTAAGGAGGTCTGAATTAATTACATCAAATACATTAATGCAGCATAGTCATATAGAGCATAAAAGAGTGTTAAGTTATATCTCATCTGAAAACATGCGTTGTAATCTCAAATATCTTCATTTGAAATTTCAGTTAACGCACATTTTAAGGTTTTCATTTTATGTCATTTTCTTTCCTCTCTGGGGTCATAAATAAATGAGCTTTACTGTTCAAATGAGAAAATTAGAAGAACGTGTTATATATGCAAGAAATGAAACTTCAGTGGATCTTAGGACTCCCAAAAAAGAAATACTTTAACAAATCTGAAAAATCATTACTGAAAGTAACAAATTTTGCAGATAGAAAAACTAAGCAAATATAGCAAGTTAGCAAACAAAACTATAACTTTTCTCAAAGAGAAATGGTCACCTCTCCAGCTTGCACAGTGATTACATGGGGAGTGAAACCAATTCCAGTCGACCCTAACAACCAGAAAATCCAAAAGACAAATCAAAAAAAAGTAAAGGAGGTGGCTTTATGGCAGAACTATAAGAACATAAAAATCCGGTATATACCAACGGCGTCCAATTGCCTCTTCCCGGAGCCCGGAGGCCTCCCGCGGGCCTTCTTCGGCTGATTCTCCGATGAGTTATTCGGGGCAGCGCTACTAGTCCCTGTCCCACCGCCAGAATCTCCGTGGCCTGCCATCGAGGAAATCGGAGAGACCGGCGCGGGAGAAAGGGCCAGAGCAATACCGCCGTCAGGGGAGTACTTTCTGGGGCGTCCTCTCTTCTTCTTGGTGGTGGGCTCAATGCCGAACCCAGCAGTCCTCTGGGAAGATCCGTCGGCGTATTCCACGGCGGTGGGCGGCTGAACGGTCTGAACCGAACCCGAACCCATCATGGAATTGAACGGAAAACGAGGGTTTTGCTGCTGTTGCTGAATAGATTGCTGTTGTTGCATCATGGCATTGTTGGGCATGCCGTAAGAGTTCGAATGGTGCTGTGGTGCCGCCATCATGGAGTGGCCGGACTGCGGTGGTTGCGGGTGGTGGAATTGAGCCTGGGGATGGTGCGAGTCTTGGGAATCCATCATTAATTGCTCGTTAGCAGTTCCAGATAGAGAGAAAGAGTGTGTTATTTTCCTGATAATGAAAAATGAAAAATGAAAAATGAAAAATGAAAAATGAAAAATGAAAAATGAAAAATGAAAAACTGGGTTATGGATATCGCAATGTGGGTTCAGATTTTTATTGGTTTTAGGCGCTGATGATGAAACCTACTGCAACAGTACTTGCAGTGGAAGATGGGAAATCTCGAAATGGATGACCGAAGAAAGAGAAGGCGGAGTGCATTTCTAGGGTTTTCTTAATTTCTTTCATATTTTGGTTGGTTCTTATCTAGTGCATGAGAGCAATATATGGCATGAGGCATCCTACCTAACCATTAGATCTATATGAGTTTGAAATTGATTTTGCTTTCTATTTTTAAAAGTAAAGTTTTGTTAATACTGTTTTTGTGATTATGAGGTTTATCATACGATTTTTCAACCAAACTAGTATATTTTGGTTTCACGCATTGAATTGTGCAATAAAAAAAATAAGAATAAAATTACTTTTGTGATTATATTGGTTGAAGTTATTTTAGATGACCATTTTAAGTATTTTCATGTAATTTTTTCTTTATTTCATTGATAAATATATTTTAAGTATACTTTTTTATAAATCGGCAGAATCAGCCAATACAGCCACTTAGACAGAACTTCATAAATTTCAGCGGAATCAATCGATTCACCCGATTTCAGTTTACTAAACCGGCACATAGACTCAAATTCTTAAGAATCTATCCTTCCAAATTTAAAAAAAATTACTTGTGTGAACAACTTGGAGCATTCAAAAATACTTTTACACTTTAACTAAAGCACTTCAATATACTCCGTATGTTTCTACTCTCTAAATGCGCAAAATAGTTCTAAGAAATAGATCCAAACACCTCATATTATAGTGAATTCAATTTACATTCTCTAAAGTTGTGTCACAAGTTTTGAAATCCCAAGGGGATGTGTCGTCTTTTTTACATAATACACATATTATTTTAACGTTCTTATTAGTGAACCTTTTATCATGCGTGCAACATTTGGTTATGTGCCTCAATTGTGAAATAATCGAAAAATATAAGGATGAAGTTATTTTTTAGGTTGAATTATTTGATATTACTTTAGAGAATCAGTTATTTTCATATAATTTTTCTTTATTTTATTAATAAAAGATATTTCTAATTGTCAAGTGTGAAGTTACTCAAGGGTAAAGTTACTTTTTAGCTAAATTATAGAACAAATGGTATAAATTAATAAATTTATTATATTAATAAAAGGTATTTTTAATTTTCATATTTCGTTAACACTCCAGATAGTATTTATTTTACTTAAAATGATAAAAATAATACTCCGTGTAGAAAGAAGTTTGAAAATTGAAATGATATGCAAGAAAAATCTACCATACGTAGTAGTGTAGTACTATATCTTTTCTGCAAAGTGGCATAGTTAATTATTTTGAAATTGTAACTAAGAAAGAAAGAGAGAGGGGCAAAGAGAGCTAGCTAATTGAGTAAATGTATCATCATCCGATTCATCCGCACGTTACAGGCGATATTCATACGCAAGCAAGAGCCTTGCATTTACTGAGAAAAGCTCAATTGCAAACCATTAATAGTTAGTTGGGAAAATGACCAGTAATTAGAGGTCTGGACTGCTACTTTGAATTGAATCTATCCTCAAATGACCATGGTCTTATAGAGTAATTATAGACAATTATGGGTTGGCCCATCCGAGACGTGATCACTTCATGGTGCATCCAAAGCATGCCAAGACCCACTTCGAGGTTGCAACCTGTAAACCCAATTTTTGTAGGTAGAACAAAGTGACATGGAATAATGGTACTAAACCAAAATACCAAATATCTTGTATTTCAACAGTTTTGATAGACTTTTATTCGAAAGGAACCGTATGAAACTGATTCTAGATTTTAAGAACTGAAAAAAACTAGACCGCACAGTTCAAAAATAATACTCTGGTACATTCGGGTTTTTATATTTTAATTCCTAATTTCAATAAATCTTTTGTTTGACCTATAAATTTATAGTCGAACTATGCATTCATGATTCATTCATCCCAAAAAAAGCTAAATGTGTGTGTTTATATAAATTTTATTATTCATTCCTTTTGGATATGTTATGATATTTGGCATCGATCGCAAAACTAAACTTTTAAAAATCATTAATGACCAATAACTTCTACTACTATAGTATACTCCGTGTATGACTTTTTGTTGAATCATATTTGTGTAGGTTTGCAACTTAATTAGTACGTAGTAAGATTTATTTTTTAGCTCCCACGATGCAACTATGATGAAAATGATGTATTTTTCTATCATATTCAATATGTAATGATATTCTTTTATACCTTAACGTAAATTTAAAGAAGATGATGTATATCTGATTTATCATAATTTTGCTATATTTTTCCTTTCTTGTGTAGAACTATTTGTGTATTAGCAAATTTAAATACAAAAATGGAAGACTTTGAATTTTTCATAGCATTTAGTATGTTCTTTTTTTCTATCAATAGTTCGTGTAAACTTGTCCATATCATGATTTTTGCAATATTTTCCCAAAGATTTTAGATTATTTTGACATTGTAACATACCATTTTGAGGCGGTATGCTGCTACTAAATGGTTCTAATTTTAGAACCGGCTCGTACCGAACCATTTGAAATCTTAAAGGTACATTACAGATTTTGCCAACTTATCAAACCGTTCCAAACTGCATTTTACAGGTTTTACAGATTTTAGAACCGGACCGTACCGAACCAAACCATATCATCGCTAACTTTTCACCACGCAAAAATGTGACATGACACATTAAATGGATAACATCTTTCAAGGCATGCGTCTATGAAGGGGAAGAAGACAAGGGTCCGAAGCTAATGGATGCGGTTCTTTCAATTAAAAAAATGCACATGAAATAATTATCACTGTTTTTCTGGATCATGGAAAAGAACTACAATAAATATCACCAAAGTATGATGAACAAACCATGAAGTAATAATTACAGAGAGCAATGGCTAAAAAAATAAGAGAAAACCTGCACTCCACACTTTAGTCCATATAGAATAAGATAGCCTTTACACTATGAGAGGCTCTAGCAGACATCCTGTCCATCCATATTGTATAGTTTTGAAGTTGCATGCATCTACTTGAAGGCAAGGTGTGATGAAGTTCCATAGAATGCTTTAAATTCTCAATTATAGAGAATTTTAACAGCACTGGTTAGTACTCTCTCTCCCCTCTCTCCCTCTCCTAGCACCGAATCTCATAGGAGCCAGCTTTGGTAATGTAACGAACCCATTCAACCGTGTTATACCCACTCTTCTCCCACACCTGCAGATGGTATAGGGAGAGGTAATGTAACAGATCCATTGGTGTATATGATAGCAATCATCGTTCAATATAATTATCTTTCACTGAAAAGGGGATTGACTTTGACTATCCATAAAAGTGAATATATTAGGTAAAACCAACCTTTAGAAAACGAACACGTAGCCCAGATGCTGTAAACATGGGAACCTGTAAATACACATGCTAAGTCATATTGTACCCAACGAAGTGTGAAGGTGTAAGCTGTGTTTAGACAAATAAAGAAAACCAAAGTAGCGAGCAGGGAAAAGGGTGGCCCACACTTGAGTTCACAAGGGAAGTAGCTTATATGGCTTATGAGTTTTATCATTTAGATTTTCTATCGCAGACCAACTTATTTTACTTCATTAGCTGAATGTGTTAATAATAATAAGTAATGCACGGAATCACTATTGATTTATTTCCTAAATCATTTCAGCCACAATATCGGCATAAACAGTTCATTTATCCATTTAAGCCCACATTTAAATCTAGGTAGTATGAAAACGGGAAGCACTTAAAATGTGATATAAACACACACACATTTATATTTTTTTTGGATACATCGGAAAAGAAAAACCCAATAAAAAATCTGATATATATTCATAGATACAGCATAAAAATCAAAGAACCATTAGTTTAATAATTAGTAATGGTATTTCTAAAATATAAAGTTCATACACAAGTAAAAATGTATTCTTACGTTTCAAAGTTCTTGTTAGTTGAAACAATATAGAACTTTATGGTTGCATTACTTGCATTGTATAGTCTTATAGAAATGCACTTTACATAAGAAAATACAATACAGATCGGCTACTTTATTTGAGAAAATTTTCCCAAATCATTTCGTTATTGACAGAAATGACCTGAAATCATTACATGCGAGTTTCAGCGAATTTCAGTTTCTAAACATTTACGAATCTAGAGACATTATCTACTGGGTTTTCATACACCATAGATTAATCTACTATACTGATATACCCATGTTAGCTCAAGACCGTCACAACAGAGAATTGTTTACAAGGTACTGGGACACATTATCCAAAAGAGTATCACTCATCATCATTATCATTACCCCAGTGCCGCAAAGGCTCCCACCTACGGTGGAGTAAGGAGGATCAGATGTACGCAGTCTTACCCATGTGCGTTAGCACAAAGAGACTGTTTCCTGATGACCCATTGTGAAAATCGCGTCGAAAATTACATGGGCTGACTGTTGCTTCATAACAAATTCATAACAAAGAAGCGCAGACAGTTCAGTGAGCCATTTCGCTTTATTCCATCATATTCCCAAAGCCAAAAAAATAGTGATTCTTTGGCTCCATTTCAAATGATGAATGAAACGTATCCAAAAGAGTATCACTGCTTAAGATAAATCATTGGATTGCGTATCTTGACTTTTTTAGACCCAAGCTCGTATAGCAAGTGTGTTTCATATTGATATTTTACATTAAAATAAAAATAAATAAGTAGATGAAATTCATATAATCTAATTTCAATGCACTCCACAAAAAATGCCACGATCAATAAAATATATTGATGATATAAAATTAATAATCTATTACAGAAAGGACAAAACCTAGTACCTGAAATTCCATTTGAATCGGTGGCCGAGTCAATGATTTCTTCTCCGCTATAGTAGAAATCAACTCTACTTCAGCACTCAATGTTGACTCAGTCTGTCCAGGGAATTTTCGTATCCTGCAGCAAATATATGCAAGGTTACATACTTACAACCACTGGCATAGCTGGGGGGCATGACGTGTCCAGGCCCACCCCAAGTTTGGTAAAAACGCTTTATTTCTTGATTAAAAAACAGTAAAAACATTTATACGAATGACGTCTTGTATCCGGCCCACCCTAAAACTTCCACCTGGCTATGCCACTTCTTACAACTATACATGCTTCAACAATATATGCTAGTGTCATGAGAGTCAACCTCTCACCACCACCACCACCACTACCTTAGTCGCAACTATGTTGGGATGGATTGGTAGCATGAAATTTAGTGTTACTATTGTGTATGGTTAGTTAAATAGATAACTTTATGCACAAAGTAGTGACAAATTTAGATAAGTTTCAGATGACGCTCCTATACAAACTCTCATATCCAACCATCAATAGTCTAAAGAAGGAAAATGAGATGAAATTTCAAAACCATCACTATAGGTTTTTCCGGTTTGCATGGAAAATTTCATTTGACATTGGCTGGACGAGATAGTAACTACTAACTATAGTCATGTTGCATGGCAAAACTTATGTATTAAAACCAACATGCACATAATTGGGCATGTCTGTGATGGTCTCTGATAAAAATTTAAGAATAATGCAGTCATCATTACAGTGAGAAGAACGGGTTAAAGACAAGCCATAACTGCAAGAAAATGGAATTTCAGATAGTATAGGATCACTGGTTTACAACATATTAAGTGGATGGACTAACAAAAACATTATCATCAAACATTATCATTAATTGATAGGAACCCGGTTGGTTCCTTGGATAAGACTAAGTATTATGGGCGGGTTTATACTAGAAGGCCCAAGTAGTCTTATGAGTTCGGTTGTTTTTACTAATAATTACTTCTTTTTGTAGAAGGGTATAAATAGTAGGTCCCTGAAGAAGGATAGTAGGCTGTTATACACTTTTCTGGGACTGGGAAGTGGGAGTTGTATCTCCACTTTGGGACTGTGTTTACGGTTTATTGGATTAATAAGATCTCTTCACTTTGTTTGATATTCTAATCTGTTTGATGCTTGGAATAGAATCCTGTTGATTGATAACTTGTGAATGAACTTTCGGATTCTCTAGAGGTTTCTATCAATTGGTATCAGAGCACAGGTTGATCGCTGGATGAGAATTACGCGCGCAAAAATGGAAGGCAGAATTGACGAGATGGAGCGGAACCAGAGAGAGATGGAGACGAGGACTGAGCGGCATTTGCAGGAGATGCAAAATACGCTTCTCGATAGAATGGCGGAGATGCAAACTGATATTGCGAGGTTGCAGATCAACCGATCGGGACGATCAAGGAGCCAGTCGCATCGATCGAGCACTTCGCATCGTTCCTCTCATCGAAGACCAGCGAAGGATGAGGATAGTTCAGAAGGATCGGATCGCCAATCTAACCCAACAGCCTATCAACCAGATCGAGGACTTCATCGTAGACACAAGTATCATATACACACTGGACGGAAGGTGGATCTACCACTTTTCAATGGTGTGGACGCTTGTGGTTGGCTACTGAGGATGAACCGTTACTTCAGATTAAATCAAACGGCGGAGGAGGAGAAAATTGATGTTGCAGTGCTCGCCATGGAAGACCAGGCTCTGAGCTGGTTTCAATGGTGGGAGGGGCAAGCAACGCATCAAAATTGGGACTCGTTTACTCAAGCTCTGACCAGACGATTCCAACCAGGCATGGTTAAGGACCTTTTGGGGCCTCTGTTCAGCTTAAAACAGAAAAATACTATACAGGAATTCCGAGATCAGTTTGAAACTGCAATCGCATCACATGGACACTTATCTGAGGAGGTATTGAAAGGAGTATTCCTAAAAGGGCTTAAACGGGATATAAGAGCTGAGCTGAAGCTTTATACAACCAGGACTTTGGCTGAGGTTATGGATGTGGCCACTCTGATAGAGAACAAAAATGTGGAAGTACTGGCAGTAAGAAATAAGGAAGAAGGGAAAAGGAAGGGTCAGAGTAGGAACAACAGTCAGATGGTTGGACAGAGTTGGAATGATGCTAACAGATGGAGAAGTCAACCTCAGACCTCTGTAGAGGCTGGCAGACCCTCAATAAGCAACAAAATTGTGGAGGATGAAAGAAATCAGAATTTCAGAAGAGAAGGGCCTAGGTTATCCAAGGGAGAGTTGCTGGAAAGAAGTAAGAAGGGATTGTGTTTTAAGTGTGGTGAGAACTGGGGGAAAGGGCACATTTGCAAGATGAGAAACTACAAGATGATTTTAGTTGAACAGACTGAAGGTGAGTTAGAGTCAGAAGATGAAAACCTGGAACCTGAAGAAGATCATCACCATCTCATTGAGCTGAAAACTATGCAACTTTCAGTGTTGAGTAAAGAGGGCATACCTGCAATAAACACCTTCAAGGTAAAAGGGCAGCTGCAGTGGCCGGGAGGTAAACAGGAAGTCAACATCCTTATAGATTGTGGTGCTACACATAACTTTGTATCTCAGAAGCTGATTGATAAATGGCAGATTCCATATGCTCCAATTATGGGTTATAAGGTGCAAATTGGCAATGGTGATTGCATCTCTAACAAGGGCAGATGTGGAGATTTGAAGTTGAAGGTGCAAGGAATAGAAATACAACAAACATACTACATTCTGGATCTGGGCGACACTGATATGGTGTTAGGGATGGAGTGGTTGACAGGACTAGGGAATATGGAAGTAAATTTTAAGCTCAAAACTCTCAAGTGGAAGTGTAAGGAGCAGGAGTATGTCGTAAAAGGAAATTCAGCTCTAAACCAGTTGGAGGTGTCCTTAAAAACAATGGCTCACATACTGCATCAGATGGGAGATGGATACTTATTGTGCCATGAAGGAATATTTACTAGCAAGGAACAGACTATGGAGAAGGAAGAGGATTGGGAAGAGGTAGTTGCAGATTTTCCAGAAGTTTTTTCTGCACAGCTGTCATTTCCACCTGCTAGAGACTGTGATCATGCTATCAGAATCAAGGAGGGAGCAAGTATACCAAATCTAAGGCCCTACAGGTATACTTTTGATCAAAAGAATGAGATTGAGAAGATTATAGATGAAATGTTGAAAGCTGGAATTATCAGGAATAGTAATAGCCCATATAGCAGCCCTGTTTTATTAGTCAAAAAAAAAGATGGGGGCTGGAGGTTCTGTGGGGATTACAGGGCATTAAACAAAATCACTATTCCTGATAAATTTCCTATACCTGTCATAGAAGAATTGTTGGATGAACTGGGAGGTGCAAAAATATTCTCAAAATTGGATCTGAAGTCTGGCTACCATCAAATAAGAATGAAGAGTTGTGATAGTCATAAAACTGCATTCAGAACCCACTCAGGGCACTATGAATATGTGGTCATGCCCTTCGGCCTAACCAACGCCCCTGCAACTTTTCAAGCTCTCATGAATGAAGTCCTGAGATCCTATTTGAGAAAATTTGTATTGGTATTTTTTGATGACATTTTAGTCTATAGTAAGACTATAAAGGATCATAAGGAACATCTGAAGAAGGTTCTGGAGGCCCTGAGGAGTCATGATCTGGTTGCCAACAGAAAGAAGTGCACTTTTGGTCAGAAACAATTGAGTTATTTGGGTCACATCATCTCGGAGAATGGAGTGTCTGCTGATCCCAGCAAGATTGAGGCAATGAAGCAATGGAAAGTACCTCAGAATGTCACCGAACTCAGAGGGTTTCTTGGATTAACAGGGTATTATAGGAGGTTTGTTAAGGGCTACAGCCACATTGCTGCTCCCTTAACAGCCCTATTGAAGAAGGACGGGTTTAAATGGAGTGAAGAAGCCAGTCAAGCATTTGAGGAACTGAAGGCTGCTATGATGTCTGTACCAGTCTTGAGAGTTCCAGACTTCAAGGATATGTTTGTGGTGGAAACTGATGCCTCTGGAAGGGGGTTAGGGGCTGTCCTGATGCAGCAAGGAGGTCCTATAGCCTATATGAGTAAAGAGTTGTCTACCAGACACCTAACCAAATCAATTTATGAAAAAGAGTTGATGGCGATAGTCTTTGCTATTCAGAAATGGAGACCATATCTTTTAGGGAGGAAATTTGAAGTCCATACTGACCAGAAAAGCTTAAAATATCTGACTGAACAGAAGGTGATGGGAGAAGACCAACAAAAATGGATTGCTAAACTGATGGGATATGACTTTACCATTAAGTACAAGCCTGGGGTTGAAAACAAGGCTGCTGATGCCCTTTCCAGGAAATCTACTTATGCAGCACTATCTTCTGTGATCTGTCATGAATGGGAAGGGTTAGGAGAAGAGTTGGAAAAAGATCCTAAGTGCAGAGAATTAATTCAGAAGATGATGATTCAGCCTGATCAATATCCAGAGTATCAAAGGAAAGGAGGGCTAATATACTACAAAGGCAGATTTGTATTGCCAAAAGGATCTCCTAGAGTACTCACCATTATGAGAGAGTACCATGACTCGGCAGTAGGGGGACATTCTGGCTATTTCAGGACGATGAAAAGGATCTCCAGTATGTTCTTTTGGCAAGGAATGAAGGCAGATATTAAGGATTTTATTCGGGGATGTGAGGTTTGTCAAAGAAACAAGTTTCAAGCGTTAAAACCTGCAGGACTGCTGCAGCCTTTACCAATACCCGAGCAGGTGTGGACAGACATCAGCATGGATTTCATTGGAGGGCTGCCAAAATCTCAAGGCAAGGACACCATCTTGGTTGTGGTAGACAGACTGACTAAGTTTTCACATTTTATTCCGTTGGCACACCCTTTCAATGCCAAGGGAGTAGCGGAGGTGTTTGTGCAAGAAGTAGTGAAGATCCATGGATTTCCCAGATCCATTGTAAGTGATAGAGACAGCCTCTTTTTGAGTTCTTTTTGGACTGAATTGTTCAAACTTGTGGGAACCAAGCTCAAGTATAGTACGGCTTATCATCCCCAAAGTGATGGGCAAACCGAAGTGGTCAATAGATGCCTTGAAACTTATCTGAGATGTCTAACTGGTCAGAAGCCTAAACAATGGGTTAAATGGCTTCCTTGGGCTGAACATTGGTTTAATACGAATTACCATAGTTCCTTGAAGAGCACACCCTTTCAGGCTCTTTTTGGGCATCCACCTCCTCCTATCATCAGAGGTGATGTGAGACTGACTGCAGTGGATGAAGTAGCTAAATTGACAGCAGAGAGGAATGAGATGTTGACTGAATTGAAGGATAATCTTGCAAGAGCACAGAATTTGATGAAACAACAGGCAGATAAACATAGAAGGGAAGAGAAACTAGAAGTGGGTGATCAGGTATTTCTAAAGATACAGCCCTATAAAATGAGAAGTTTGGCCAGAAAAATCAACCAAAAGCTCAGCCCGAGATTCTATGGTCCTTATGAAATCATTGAAAAGCTAAGCCCTGTAGCTTTCAAACTGAAGCTGCCAGTTAATAGTAGACTACACCCGGTTTTCCACATTTCCCTTTTGAAGAAGGTGCTGAAACCTACTGTCAGTTACCAGGATATTCCAGATTGCATTACAGAAGGTTGTGAGCTGCAAGTAATACCTGAGGCAGTGAGGGATATCAGGATTAATCAGGAAGGGAGGAAGGAAGTCTTAGTACACTGGAAGCAGCTCCCAGACTTTGAAGATTCATGGGAAGATATGCAGATGCTTCAAGATCAATTTCCTGATTTCCAACTTGGGGACAAGTTGGTGGTTCAAGCGGGGGGTATTGATAGGAACCCGGTTGGTTCCTTGGATAAGACTAAGTATTATGGGCGGGTTTATACTAGAAGGCCCAAGTAGTCTTATGAGTTCGGTTGTTTTTACTAATAATTACTTCTTTTTGTAGAAGGGTATAAATAGTAGGTCCCTGAAGAAGGATAGTAGGCTGTTATACACTTTTCTGGGACTGGGAAGTGGGAGTTGTATCTCCACTTTGGGACTGTGTTTACGGTTTATTGGATTAATAAGATCTCTTCACTTTGTTTGATATTCTAATCTGTTTGATGCTTGGAATAGAATCCTGTTGATTGATAACTTGTGAATGAACTTTCGGATTCTCTAGAGGTTTCTATCACGCTCCTATACAAACTCTCATATCCAACCATCAATAGTCTAAAGAAGGAAAATGAGATGAAATTTCAAAACCATCACTATAGGTTTTTCCGGTTTGCATGGAAAATTTCATTTGACATTGGCTGGACGAGATAGTAACTACTAACTATAGTCATGTTGCATGGCAAAACTTATGTATTAAAACCAACATGCACATAATTGGGCATGTCTGTGATGGTCTCTGATAAAAATTTAAGAATAATGCAGTCATCATTACAGTGAGAAGAACGGGTTAAAGACAAGCCATAACTGCAAGAAAATGGAATTTCAGATAGTATAGGATCACTGGTTTACAACATATTAAGTGGATGGACTAACAAAAACATTATCATCAAAGATGATGTACAGGCGTATAGCATCAATAAACTACTCCCTTTGTCCCATTGGACTTTGCCAACTTTCCTTTTTTGTTTGTCTCAAAAACTGTCGCTTTCCTTTTTACTTTTTTTTCACGCCCAACTCAATGTCCAATAGAACAGAGGTAATATCACACACATGTATAATTATATATATCATCCACTAAATAAAGGTACTCACTTCCAGACTAAACAGTCAATAGAGGGATTATACTTTGCTCTCCCTGATGTCACCTGAAAATTTGCTTTCGCCGTTTGCTTTGGTACTGGAATTTTAATCACAACTCCAAGTGCAAACATTTTAGCACCAAAGACACTCTTAACCTGAAAGAAAATATGCATATGGAATTATATACTTCAACTACACAGGAAAGTTGTAATTGATTGCTATCACACTCAACAGGCCTATTATAATATATTGCTTTTATAAAGAAAAGGTAATCATCAAACCTTTACGTTCACTTCCATGCGTGTCCGCCCTAATTCATTGATAGTTGGCAAGACACGGAAAGGAAGATTTACACCTTCAGTAATACGATACCTGCAAAGAAAAGTGATTAAACTAGAGATCCAGGCGGTCAAGCCCAGCCAACATAAGCCACATTGAGGGGTTTTCCTTCCATTTTGCTAATAATGGAGAAGGATATTTTTAACCATATTTCATTTGCAACAAATGCAAAGCACATAAAAGTCATTCAATTTAAATAAGAATTGTATACTCTTATGCTATATCAATGAATTGTAATCTGTATAGTACTAAGGAATTCTCTTTTTCTTAAACTGTTAGTGTTCTAGATATGGAAACTGCAGATCTAACCTTTTGCTTGATCTTGCCCCTTAAGTCTTATGTACTAGAAACATATGAAACATACACAAAATGAATTACTGACTTACTTCATCAGTTCAAATTCACCATCAGGAGGAACGAAACTGACAGTCTTCTCTGAGTTAAATCGTGTCAAGTTTACACACTGATGGAAAGTGACATCATCAAGCTCAATAGTCTTTCCACTGTTTCAGGCAGATAAATAGGTAAGAAATCATTGATAACTAAACAATAATGGATATGCTCAGGAAAACTTTATCTAATGCCCAAATATGTCACTGTAGTGAAGAATTTGAGAGATTTAATAAAGGCACACAATGAAAGAGATGAGCCAGAAGAGGATACCTCTTGGTTGGCCGGGCTTTTAGTTGTGACTCTTTCTCAAGGCCAATTTTATCATTTAAGCCCAATTTTAGATCGGGCATCCCAGAAAGGAAACACTTCATGAGGATTTTTCCAGTAACATCACACCGTAGAACACTACCTACAATAGTAACATTCAAAATAAAGCCGGATATGAAATATATTGTGCATAACTACTGACTTCTCACTTACCTTTAGAAGACATGAGAAGATTGACACTTTCCACAATATCCAGAAACACCTATAAACAACAAATATGACAATTAAATATGATTGTTACCTATCAGAAAACTTGCCAATTATCACAATAATCACATTGAAAAGGCATCTAAAAACTTCAGTAAAAAGAACTCACCTCATTCTTCTTGTATACAAGTCCCTCCCTGCGCCAGCCAACAGCACCAGTGACTTGTAACGTTGCATTGGGGACTGGCCTATCAACAGGCTGTTTAATAACATTTAATATTTTTTTAAATCAAAAGAAAAATAAGACAGTAAGACACACATATAACAAGTATTCTTTCCCCAAATCATATAATTATTGAAATGCTATTCTTGGATTTACTTTTAAGTCAAATGTCAACAGCATTACCTTGGATGAAAATGGAGAGCGCACACCTTCCTGAGTAATGTAGAGTTTCAAAATTTCAGGTGAAAGATTTTGGGGGTAACCGAAATCCATTATCTCTGTAAGTTGGCCGTATTAAAATTTCAGATGACATTATAGTGACATGGAACAGAAATCCGGAACAAACTACAGTTGTGAATCATGTGAGTTGTGAATACAAATAAAATTTATCAATGTTGGTGCCTACATATAAAAAGCAATAGAACCATGTACATATGTAAGCGGTATCACAATAACATCATAAGCCAAATTCTGGATTGTCCAAGAATGGCATGCTGTGTTAGTTGGATGCTTGCAAGAAAATGACTGTCAATTCATTTGAGAGACTTAGAGTCGAAATAATCAATTGTAGCCAACAATTTAGCATCCACGCAGGTCCCAATTGGTAGAAAACCGACCCATCTCATTGATTATTCATAACTACAGCATGATAAGCTGCCTTCTTCAAATGCAACTTATGTAAGGCGGTAAGGCCAAACTTGTTCAGCAATCATCAAAGGCCGGCAGAATACTTAAAACTAAGTGTCTTAATATTAGAGTGTAGAACTGTAGATACATTCACCATCATCACTTTAAGCACCTTAATCCCACATACTTGAGGTTATCAGGTTGGTGGCACAAAATTCACAGTCAACTTTAATTCATTAATACTATAAATTCAAGCAAAAAAAACAGTGTAATGTTTTATGCCGAATGTCATTCCTGTTTCAACCATCATAACAAGGAATAATGAGAAGAGATTTCTACAACTGTCATCAACTCATCATCAGAGTGCATTTCCACATGCATGTAAAGTATCAGTCTAGATGTGTTAAACAATTTAAAAAGCATCAGCACTAAAAAGTGAAAAATGAGCACATTGTTGCTAAGCGAAAACTTCACCACTTTATTAAGTGGTCACAGTTCTCTAACAAAAATATCTGAGGTAATATCAGTATATGGGTAGCTATAACTATGGCATACCATCCAAAAGTTCATAGATCAAAACAAAATTGTTGCGGATGGCATCTTCATCAAAAGCTCCACCGAAATATGATTTAAACAAGGATACTGCCTGCACAGAAGTCAAGTATATTCCCACACAATTAAAAAAATAACTCAGGTTGAAGCATCCATCTAATAAGAATAAAACCACAAGTTGTTAGTTCCAACAAACTATTTAGTTATTACTTTACTGTCTTATGCCTATGTAAACCAGCCAACAAGGTCAGATATGAAGGCATTTAATTCCAGGTTTTGTAACATAATGCACCTTAGTATTATTATATTGAATTAGAGATTATCAAGCTAGAAAAGCTACATTAAAAAGTTACTCATTATAAGTAAGGAAAGGAGAAAACACAAGGGGCTTGTACATATATGGCATGTACAGGTAAATGAAAAACAAATTTATTTTGACATAACTAACATAGTTCAATGCTTTCATGCCCGTGTGCGGAAAGGACTATCATTGTGCAAATGATAGCATATTTAATTATTTAATAGATAGATACAGTGATCTATATCAACAGTCCATATTTGCAGAGCTGATACTCAATAGCACCTTTTGAGGAAGAACAACTTTCTGACACAAAGGAGAAAAGGCTGAATATCCTAACATATGTAACAACAGTAAGTGACCACTGACCTCAACAACAAACTTGAAAGCACAAGCAACATTAGCGTTGCTGCTGACAACAATCACTATATAGACATTACTAATTCTCATAAACAAGAAAGAGCAGCCTCCTATCTGTCTCACTGGACATGTGCCAAGTTCTTTTGTCTGCATTATATGAGTACGGAAGGCATCTACCATGTTTCCCCTGTTTGCATTAAAAGATATAAGTTATAACCATTACACAAGCAGAGCCATGTATAAGTACAACACATATTCACAAGAATATAAGATACAAGAGGATTATAACTTGTGCAACAATATTTACTCCATATTATTGTTACATAATTAAATATTAGAAGAAAAAAACAACTTCCGCATTGGATTTCTTTTCAGTTATATGAGTATAATATCCCAGAATGGAACTACATGTCCAATTTCTAAAGATAACCATTGGAAATGCATATACTCAAGAAAACGCAGATCTTAGTGTTATTTTAAATCTTAGTTTCCTACTGAATGTTGCAACTTACAATTGAAATGAAGAGTTTCTCAGCTGCAAAATCATTTATAAATTAAGGAGCACTGGGCAGTGGGCAGTAAAAACTCGTTACAAGAAGCTTCAAAGTTTTACCAAGTTCAACTCTTTTTCACAATCACCCATCCATTCTCTTAAGGGAATGGAAATTGGAAACCAAACAATACATTTTTGCTCTAATTCGTCAAAAAGGGAAAATAAACCACCAAAAGAACCTCAACTCCATAGAATCACATGACTAAAACTCAATTTCATCGCGCGGTAATATTTCTAAATTCCTAAAGCCCCAATAAGAAAGCTACCATAAAAAAAACAGCATACACAGTTACATGCACATAGAGAAGTCCGAGAGAGCAGACCCGACGTCATCGCGGTAGAGGCGGTTGATAAGGATATCGCCCCGGAGATTTATGAAGTATATTGCAGAAGCTGCAACCGGCATGGCTGCAACCCGGCAGATCAGACTCCAGATCAGCAACTATCACGATGCGAAGAGCCTGGATCGGGTCGGATCTACTATTAGCCAGCAGAATCCAGAAATGAGAAGAGGAACTTAAGAAATGGTGACTGCTTTCTCAAGGATGCTTCGGAATCGTAAAACAGTCAGCTCAAATCGCAGTCTCTTAGTTTGAATTTTCATCGACGTTGGAAAAGTTGGGTGATTAGTAATTTCTATCTGCATCTCATTTTCATCACCTTTGATAGTGGACATAGTTTGACAATCTCTATTTTAGACTAGCTTGGTAATTTTTATTTTCGATTTACTACGTACTATCTCCGCCCCATTTATATCGTCCGGGGTGACACGATTATTAAGAAAAATAGGTTTGTGTGGTTGATATTAATTGATAAAGTAAGAATAAAGTAAGAATGATTTAGAGCCACACAAACTTTGTCAAATATGATATGGGACAATTTAAGTGGGATTTCCCGAAAAGTAAAACGAGACAATATAAATGGGACGGAGGGAGTATGTGTTAATAGTTTGATACTCCGTACTGTCTTATTGTACAGGGGTGTTTGGAACTCATTCTACTTCTCCTTTTTTTAAAAGCAGAAGCAGAATCAGAATCAGTTTTCAGAAGCTGGTACTCCTCAACTTCTAAAAAAACTGATTCTGAGAGTAATTAGAGCACCAAAAGTGCTTCTGGAATTTCACCCAAACACTCCAGCTTCTGCTTCTGTTCCCTAAAGGAACAGAATCAGTTTTGAGAATCAGATCCAAACACCCCCTCAATTGTACTCTTCGATCCCATTTTTGTTGATCAAATTTGACTTTTCAAAACAATAATATCTAATTTTAATTGATTATATATTTATATATAATATGAAAATGATATGAAAATGTTCTTTTTAAAAAAATACCATTGTTGAGATTTATTCTTTCAAACTCCAAAGACCCAACACTTTCCCTTGGACTTCGTTGAATATTTTGGCTGATTGATTGTAAGATCAAAGGCACAAGTACTTTAGCAAGAAAAGAGAAAGGCAATAAGTGGGTGAGTTCCATTAAATGATCAAGAACAATTAAAGGCTAATAAAGCATAAAGCTAGTGAATACAAGGTGTGAGCCCTTAACAATGAAATAAATGTTACTCTTTCGTCCCATTTTGGATGTTTAACTTTCCTTTTTGGGTTGTCCTGATTGCCTCGCAACCAAAATCTAGCAAATAAGGTAATCAAAACTAAGAACCTATCACCCTTATTATTTGACCTAATGAAAACAAAATAAAGATTAGCAAATAGAATATGGAAAAAATAAATATATTTCAGCTGGTGGAACTGCGGAAACCATTCTTCAACATCGTCTTCCAGCCTCTAGTCCCCCAGTTTCGCTGTGGCGGCGGTTCAGGAGGGGAGTGAATCATCCACATATCATCTTCTTTCTCTACCACCTGAGGTGGCCAAAACAAATACGCTGATCCCCCAACCATCCGCCAGGAGCCCAAATTCACCCTTTCCACTGGACCCCAAACCGTCAGTGTTCCACCCGGATCAAACACAGCTAGTGCAACTTCCATCTCAATCATCACCGAAGCCAAAATAACCAAGCCAAGCATCAGACAATCAAGCCTCGTAACCCTAGCCGACGCAGGTCCATGGCCACCTCCGAAAACATTGACGACTCTCATGGCTTATTGCGATCGTCGAAACCACGTCGCCGGGATCCTCTTCGATGTGATGGCCCCTACTTGGCGCAGGCCAGACCCCCGCTACTCAACGCACCCTCACCCAAATTCACACTTGAATGTTATTTTCAGTCTTTGGAATAACCCCAAACAGGTCAAAAAGATTCCCCAGAACAGCTCGGACGAAGAGGATGAAGAATGTCCATGTTTTCAGTTCATCTACAGCCCTAATAACCGATCTTCTGTTCCCAATCCCCTCTTGCGTTCTTTGGCTGAAATCGCGATTGGTTTCAACAAAAACATGTCATTGCCACAACGCCCTCCCTGCTTGACGCACCTAGGAATTGCGCTAGAATCTCCTGTCCAAACTACGCCGGAGAAGACCTTTGCGTAACCAAACTAACCCTAGACTCACTAGGCTCTTCCTCCGTCCCAAAATGGATGTTATGTTTCCCCTTTTGTAAGAAATTTGTAGTCCATATTATTTCACTTCATTATATTCAAATCTCAACAACAACTTTTACTTTTCAACTACTTTATTAACAATCGTGCTAAATTGAAATGAGGCAACCATTATAGGACAAAAGTAATAATATTTATACTACCATAGAGTGGGTGGTAGTGGTGATGTGGAGTATTATGAATGGCTGATCCCCAACCACCAAATATTGTGTATCTGGTGCATTTAATGGGTTTCCGCCTAATTCCTTGCTTTCCCGCCAATCATACTGAGCATGTCGGTTGATGCTTCCCTGATTGCTAGCAAAATGACACAAGGACTTCTGGCCGCATGATGCGTGCCGTCTCGGCTAAGCCGAGTGGGCTCAGGGACTTAGCGGGTTTCTGGTACCAATTCTTCAGCGGGTATTACACCCATCCGTATTATGCCAATTACCCCCAACAACTATCATAAAAGTATAAAATTACGAGTATTAAATTTTGCATAAATATACTAGTTAAAATAATTAATCAAAATTTATCATCTTTGGCTCAGAAAATCAAATATGACTAACTAAAATCGGACTGAAGTAGATGGAAGTAATATAATAAATCAAACAAGTAAAATTGGAGTTACTTATCTAACTAAAATGGGACGGAGGTAGAAGAGGTAGTATAATAATTCAAACAAGTAAACTTGGAGACACTTATCTAACTGAACTTACTGTAGAATTGTAGCTATTTTTCATACACAGTAGAATTTATGTTTTATTAATAAAATATATTCCACACATGATTTTTTCATAATTCATTAGATTCGACCAATTCAGCTGTTTGAGCAAGCACTTCATCAAATTCAACAGATTCATTTTATTCGATCAATTATGTCATATTTTGAGCAAACGGATTCTTAATTATTTAATAATAAATTGAGTAAATTTGAAATTAGTCTTACTATTTTTTCTGGAAATGGCTACTTTTTTGTCTTCAAAAATATTTTTCTTTATTTATAAATAAAGTAATAAACTGTTTTATTCATAATTTTTGAAAAACCCTAAGATTCAGTTGATTCAATCAATTATGTCATATTTTGAGCAATTTCAATGTTACAAACAACTCATGTCTAATACATACACGTTATCTTGCGATTTATTTATGTATAAGCACATATATACTACAATTCTCCCAAAAATAAATTCTCATTTTCTTTGTTGGACATATTAGAATAAAGTTCTCTTTCTCATGTAAAATAAATCAGGGAATGTTCCTCAAATAGGAGTAAAATATTTTTGAAATTTCAGAATATGAAAATTATATTTTTCTTCTCAAAGTAGGAGTAATATGTCAATATTTACACTTTGTGATGCAAACACTCCAAACTTGCATATGTAATATAAAGAAAAAAATTTACAAGAATAATATCACATTTGACCAGTCTTCTCATAATACACGTACCTTTGCACCACATCTTTTTTCTTTGGACATTGACCGATTAATGACCTACTATACCAGGGTTTTTGTACTTTTTTTTTTTAAAAAAAACTGACATAAATAATCCCACTTTTCACAAACTTGCTCAAAACAGTCCCCTGTTTCATTTTTTCTCCCTTAAAATGTTTCTTTCTTTATTTTATCCATAGTCACTTTTTTTAATTTCTTTTTCCATCCTCTTGTTCTCATTTATTTTTCATATTTATTATTTCAATTCTCACTCTATAGGGAGTGTTTTCTTTTTGTAAAATTTCCTTCCCAAATATTTCGTACAATTTTTGTCATTATCTTTTTCTTCCAGTATTTTTATTTTTATTTCAATTTCTTTCTATATGTTTCTTTTCTTAATCGTTCTCTTTTTATTAAAGATCCATTTCTCACTCTACGTTTTGTTATATTTTCTTTTTATTTTCACTTTCCCCTTTCCTGTTCTTGTTACTTTTTTTGTGTTTTGTTTTTCTTTACATTTTCTGAATGTTTTATTTTTCATGAATTTTTTTTTGTCTAATCTTTTTATCATATGGAGTTTTTCTCACAAATGATGTAATTAATAGGTGAATTTACTTAAAAATATATGATAATGAAGAAAGGAGAAAAAATATATTGATGGTGGAATTAAGTTAACAAAAAGGAAAAAGGGAAAAAGTGGAAATAAAAAGAAAATAAAAAGTAGCGTGGGAAAAAAATATTTAATAAAAAGAGAATGACTAAGAAGAGAAACATAAAAATGGTAATAAAATAAAAATACGAGAAGAAAAAGAAAAAGACAAATGTATTTGGGAAGGAAATTTTACATAAAACTCTCCTAATAGAGTGAAAAATCTAACAACATTATAATCATGAACAAGGGTTGGTACCCTTGATTTATGTCAATGCATTATACGCATATAATATCGTACATTATTTTTTTAAAAAGTGGGACTTTACTTTTCCTCTTCCTTGTCTATCCTTACCCATCGTTAACTATTTGTTTCAGTTAAATCAAAAGGCTTTTCATAACTCTTCAAATCGAACCACTGACGATGCTTTAGGTTGATGAAATTGAAATCATTATGTGAGCATCATCAAAATTATTAACAAAGAGTCAAAGACCCTTCAAGTCTAATTTTGACCAGCAATGTATCCTAGCCATGCCTACTCCCCTGCTCCCGATGATTAGTGCCTGAAGCTCATTTCCTTGACGTGTATCAAAAGTTGGTTGAAGCAAAATGGAAAGTCCAGGCATTTTTATATGCTTATATTGTATCGTTTTTTTGTCTAAAAATGTAATAAAGTTAAACAAATAAATGACTTTTTAGTTCATTTTTATTTTGGGATGTTTGTGGTCTCATGCTAAGAAATCTGGTTAAGTAATGTAACGTTACCATACAAGTGGCAATGCAATTTACTTATCTTTCGGTGGATTACCTAAAACTCCATTACTCCGGTTAAATAATTCTTTTCGAATTCAAGATATCATTATATCAATTGTGGTGTCCTGACGGAATGTTTTTTGGAGCTTCAAATTTTAAAAAAAATAGATACATGGTTATCTAAGTAAGAAAAGACTCAAAAACTTATGTTGATTATCTTTATACCAATGCAACGAGATGTATAATAATTTTAATGCGAGTCTTTATTGTATGAAGACTGTAAATTATTACTGGGGTAAAGAGTGTGAAATTATGTCCTTTACATTGTCAGCCCGTTTGGTAACATTGAAATTGGTTGAATCAGCCGACCCTGCTGAAATTTATCAAGTTCTGGCTTAAGTGGCTGTATTGGCTGCTTCTGCTGATTTATGAAAAAAAAAAATTAAATATATTTTGTTAATAAAAAAAGAAAAAATTATATGTAAAAATAGTTAAAATGGTCTTCTACAGTAACTTCAGCCAAAACAGCCGGAAAAGTAACGCTAACCTTACATTTTCTTAATAACTAGGTTAAAGGGTCAAATAGGTACATGAACTAACTTAAAGTATTCAATTAGCCCCTTATATAGGAGGTTCTGCCCGGCCATCGCCAATTGGGGCGGTTCCCGCTGGAATTTTTTGATGAATTTTTTTGAGAATCCTCTTCATTAAGTCTAGTTTACCCATACCAAATTTCAGCTAAAGATTCAATCGCGAAAACAGTCAAATGATTTTTTGAAGATATCTGTGCAGTTAAACAGTGCAATACATTTCGGAAAATCATTTGACTACCTTCTCGGTTGAATTTTTAGCTGAAATTTGGTATGGGTAAACTAGACTTAATGAATAAGATGCTCAAAAAATTCATCAAAAAATTCAACCGGGAACCTCCCCAAATGGCGATGGCCGGGCTGAACCTCCTATATAAGGGGCTAATTGAACACTTTAAGTTAGTTCATGTACCTATTTGACCCTTTAGCCTAATAACTATATTGCTCCCTCTTGTCTCAATTTAAGGTGATAAAAGTAGTAACAACTACTGAGTACTATATATTGTATATCTTTGATGTTCAAATGAAATAAAAGTCTCTTATTGGGCATTAGCTAGTAGAATAATAAATATGGAAAAGACATAATAACAAAAATGTGGAAAAAGGAATTAAAAAAGTGCTTATGTAAAATAAAGAAAGAAAAAATTTAGGGAGAAAAAATTAAACATGAGACTGTTTTGAGCAGATTTGTGAACATTGAGGTTATTTATGTAAGTTTTCCAAAAATATGCAAAAAACAAGGTATAGTAGGTCACCAACCGGTGAGCATCCAAAGAAAGAAGATAAAGTGCAAATGTTGAATTTTTTGGCATCACGTAAATGTAAATTTTTATGAGAAGATCTACTATTCTTGTCATTTTTTCCTAATATAAATATTCCAAACTTTATATACAAAGTTATGTTAGCACCATAAATCCATGATAGTCATGGACTCGGGCCGGTCCGGTTCCGGTTCCAGGCCGGGCCCAACCGAGCTTTTTTTTTTGGGGAAGGAAGAACCGGAATCGGCCCGGGTAGGCACCGGTTCCGGGCCGGGCCGGTTCATGTTAATTTTTTTAAAAAAATTCTTTTGCTTCTCTACTTAACCCCTGACCCCCCCCCCCTCACCCCCACCCCCAAACCCCCCAAAACAACCCGACCAACCCGGGAGAAACCAAAAAAATTGAAAAAACCTATAAAAAAAGGTCGGGCCGGTTCCACTTTTAGGAGCCCCAAGCCCGGCCCGATTAATTCCGGGCTCGGGTGGCCCGGACCGGTCCTATAACCAGGTACCGGGCCGGGCCCAAACAGTACCGGTTCCGAGCCGGACAACCTGATCTGAGTCCATGACTATTCTATGATCATATGATTTATCTATTCAAAGAAGAAAGAAAAAAGGATGGTTCATACTTCATACTAGTGGTGGACCGGGCCCGGTCCAGTGCCGGTTCAGGCCTAGGCTCGGCCGGGCCTGGAAGGTGTTGGGTAAGGCCCGGGACTGGACCGGTGGGCTACCGGTTCCAGGCCGGGCTGGTTCCGTTTTTCTTTTTTTTTGTGTTTTATTATTTATTTCAACCCCTACCCCCCATCCCCCCCAAACCCTTCGGAATCACTTATCCCAGCCACCTAAACCCAGCCCAAACCAAAAAAAAAAATAGAGACCCGAACCGGGCCGGTTCACAATTAACACGCACCGGAACCGCCCCCGGTTAGCAGGCCGGGTCGGGCCCGGTACCGTAACCGGTCAATCGGTCCGGTCCCGCACAGTAGCAGGCCCGGGCCGGTTCCTGGGCCGGTCAGACCAGGTCCATGACTACTTCATACAGAGGGAGAAAGGAAGGGTTAAAAAATTGGGGTTAAAAGAAAGATGATTTATATAACCTGAAGCTATAACATCATGAATGTAATATTACAAATTACACATTACCGTGTATAGTAGTTTTTCTACGTATTCTTGTTTACCAGTTAGTGTATTTTTATACTACGTATCAATTTACCCGTTATGAATCTTTCATAAGTCTATCAGTTTTGAATTTGTTGGCAAAAAATAAAAAATAACTCAACCTAAGAGCTCGTTTGGTAGCACCAAAATCGCTGATTTGGCTGATTCTGCTGAAATGTATGAAGTTCTGGCTGAAGTGGCTGATTCTTCTGATTTAAGAAACAATTATTTTTAAAATAAATTTTATTAACAAAACAAAGAAAAAATTATATGTAAAAATAACTAAAATAATCATCTACAGTAACTTCAGCCAATACAGTTAGGAAAGTAACCCGAACCTTACTTTTTCTGCTTATTACACAATTCAGCGCGCGAAAGCAAAAGTTACGTGTTTGGTGAAAAAGTTGGCTGATAAGCCTGAAAAGCCGAAAATAATGTTACCAAACTTTTAAGTTGTTTGAAGTTGCTATTTTCTATGGATTCATAACCGGATCATGTTATGAATTTTCAGAAAAGGAAACATTTCAGTTATTTTCTGTTTAAAAAACCAAAACCAAAGCCAAACCATGACTAGCTTCAAACCACATGTTACTAAATCTAAATATAATAATTACTTAAAAGAATATATAATAAGCTCCAAACCACATGTTACTAACCCCAAATCAAATAGTTTTTCAAAAAGATATAATAGTTTCTGTGCTTCATTTCTGTGTGTAAGCACAGAAACTCCCGGAAAAGGGAATGTTCCATTTCAGAAATCCTTTACAAGTTCTCCAAACACTTGTATTTCTAGGATGACGTTTATCAATAATGTTACAGCATTTCAAAACAAACATATCTACAATTCTCTGTTCATACACCTGAAGTAGGATTATAAAACCAATAGCTTCTGCAGCACATATGTTAGTAAGCTACATTTTCATTATTGACTCATTCTGCTTCTCATGAGAGTCAGTATAGTAAATGCTCCCTCCGGACTCCGTCCTCGAATTTAGCTTTCTCTTTCCTTTTAAGGAAAGAATTGCATATTTCAAATTGTTTTTCTCCCTGCATAAATATTATGCACACTATTTCTATTTCACAATTCTTAATAAACATGTCAAGTCAAACGGGAAGAGTCCTTTTCAAAAACATCAGAAGTAAAACATAAACATGCAGATGCACAAAAGAATGTAACCTGCAATCAACTGATTGAACTTTACGGAAAGAATCCCAGCACAAAACCCCTTTTTGGCCCTTGTAGAAGAAGGCTTCGTAGGTCTTACCAGAATTCGCAATAGCAAGAGGTCCTATAGTTCAACAAATACCCTGAAATGGCATAAAAAGTAGAAACGTTTTATTAAAAGGTGACACTGTTTTTTACTGTGTCTAAGTTTCTTGCCTCAAATTTAAAATCTGCTTCACTCTTTTTAGTTTGACTGGAACGTTTCTGGCCTACTATAGTCTCTATTAAAACTAAAACAAGTACAAGTAATAATAAATTAAATTAAAGGTGACCCGAATGTCAACTAAGTGTGTGTTTAGATGGTCCTAAAATCATGTTTGGGAAAAGTTTAACCAAGGAAAAGAAAGATCCTTGACACAACGTTGTTTTGGCTATGCCCAAGACCAAAACAGTACCCGTTTTACTAAAATGTGGTACCCAGACTTATAGGTCGTAAATAAAGACTAAATACATAATAAAGAAATACCTCTCAAACCGATTTGAATCAAGGGGATAACATTTCAGTAATGCACCCTTGGGAGAGACAAGAGGTGTTTGCTTGCTCAACAAGCACTTGTTTCCTTCCTCATCTGTGAAGATTTGGAGACCACAGTCTCTAAAGAAAGACTCAATATCCCATTCCTAGCCATTGCATGATAAACGGTTGATGGTAGAAAGAGTACTAGATACTCAGAGAGGAACACAAATTTATTAGATATGATAGTAAAAGGAGAAACTTTACCTTCATCATCAAGAGTTTGGATAGATCAGCTAGGGTAATAGGCTGCAGCTTGTACCCTCCATGGTTCAGTGAGGAAAGAGCTAATTCTCGAACCTTTATCAGATCCAACAAAATATGTGCAAATAAAATGTTAATCCATACCCAATAAAAAAAACTATTCATTAAACAATTGCAAAAATAATATAGAGATCAATACCCAATAAAAAAACAATTCAATAAACAATTGGAAAAATAATATAGAGATCAGAAAATTTAAAAAAGGTGGAAAAGGATGTACGATTCCTAAAACCAACATCCATCAAGAAGAGCATCCACAACAATGGTGTCAAGTTCTTAATTCTTAACGGGTCCAAGCTTGCTACATCAATAATGAACAAAATTATTATTTCTTTCCCAAAAATCATTCAAGGTTCAAAGTGGTCCCACTTTAATTGTTTGAAAGAAGTTCCTAAAATAATGCTATATATGCATATATATATATGTACACATATAACTTTAAAAAAAAGTACATACATAACTTTTTAATAAATGTAATCAATAGAGTTATTTTAATATATCAGATTCCAAATTTTGACAAAATAAATAAATGCATAATTTTTTGTATCGTTATACTTTAATTTTTTAAATTGAAAATGCTGCAAATTATCACAGCTACGTATGTAATATATATTGAACTAGAGCCTTTTTGTAAATAAAAACGCTGCAGCCAATTTTATCCATGCAAAGCATTTAAAAAAAAAATTAGGGAACAGCCAGCATTTAGCATGCAGGTCAGTTTAAAAATTTAAATGCCAACCATTTACTTTTATTGCATACTAATCACATTGTGCCATGTCTCTCGTGCAGAAACTTTCATTTTCTTTTTCTATTTTTCTCGTGTATGAACCATTGTTTTAGAACATGTGTCAAGATAAGGAACATGAACAATGGCAAATATGTAGTTCATCAGTTCATGTTCTAAAGATGAAACTTGATACAACTATTGTGGATGCTCAAATTCAAGAGAGCCTTCTGTAGCAACTAAACTGATTTATCTTCGAAGTCAGAACTGGAGATCACCAACATAATCCCAACTATGTTGATTAGTGATCAAAATTCAATTAATATAAATTCCTGTAAAAAATCCTGAACCTTTATTGTGCTCCAACAATAAAAAGGAAAAAATTGTTAATCCATACTAAATTGAATAAAAATAATAGTTGGAAAATAATGATAAGATAGTGGTCTAAAATCAGTTGGTAAAAATTCATGCAAAAATGCATATAGTGAGAAAGTTTGACATTGGATCCACCCTCCTTGCGCACCCTTCTTATGAGACATTAGAGGGATAAAACTCCAAAAGGCAAAACCGTATGCATGGTAGTCAAAATCGCGATCTTGCACGTAGGATCGTACGATTATACAATCTCTACTGCTCCCTGCGATCTCGGTTTTACTAAAGATCGTAAAATAGTGGAATCGATGAGATCGCTCGTGCAGAACCGTAAACTTGTGGAAACGTAGCTGAATCGCGAGTCAACAATGAATAGTTGTCAGAAATTTTTAAAGGCTTCGGGATTAGGAATCGTCGGCAAAAAAGACTGAAAGGTCTAATAAAGGATTGAATCATCGCAAAAACAACCCCATCCTTCTGCGATGAACTCGTTATCTTGATCTCAGTTGTCGGCAAAAAGACCTCATCTCTCTGTGTCACCTTGTTATCTTGAATCGATCTCCAGGCCAATAGTATTACGCACTCATTGTTTATATTTTATTATAATTATACTATTATGACATCGTATTATGTTATACAGAGTATTATTACACCAATAGGTATTTACTTTATTACTCAGTATTATACTTTTAATAAAATAACTTTAATTTCCAGTCAACTATTAGTCTTGTTGCTGTTATTTATTATTATTATTATTAATATTAATAAAATACAACTTTAATTTACTGTCAGTTGTTAGTCTTATTATTATTAATACTATTATTTTTTATAACTATTTTGTATAATATCTAAAGTATTGGGTATTATATTGTAAATATCTTAGTATGATTATTATTGATGAATTATATTCAATACCTTACTATAACGATATCATACATTATTATATATGTAGTATGAAATAAATTCATGTCTGATTATAACTTATATATATGTATGTATGTATGTATGTGTGTGTGTGTGTGTGTATATATATAGTAGGATCTTACGATTCGAGTCACGATCCTACGATTTACGATCTTCAAACTGATAGGGACCTACCTATTAGAATAATATTAGAAGTAATAATAATAATATTAGTAATAAGGGTCTCTAGTATAAATAGATGTAAAGTGGGAGTAATTGGGAGGCTTTGGACTGTTTAGTCTTGGGACTGGGAAGATTGAGTGTTTGCTCTTTCTTTGGGGGGCTTCGGCTCAGTTTGGGGGCTTCGGCCTTTGTACTTGTTACTGTTCATCATCTCCTTCAATAAAGATTTCTCTTGTTTCTTGATATTAGCTTCTGTAATCTCTGAATAGTTAAAGGTCTCTATCATTGGTATCAGAGCCAGGTTATTTCCTGGAGACCGAGAATCTGAATCATCTGAACCATGGCGGAGGAATTCTACGTGACGCCACAAATGGAAGAAAGAATTGAAAATCTGAATCGAAAGACCAAGGAGATGCAAGTTAATATGGCGACAAATATAGCCGCGATGGAAGCGGCGATGCAAGCTTGCTTCGCAGATTTGCAGAACCGACTTCAAAGTTGTTTGCAGAATCGATCGCACACTTCGCGTAGGTCGCATCGCGACTCTAATCATGGCCACACGCGAAAGTCAGGGAGTCCAGAGGAATTAGAAGAGCGGAGGCATCGCAGACAACCTGGCGACCGAACGAGGAACAGTAAGCCTCATCCGCGATCGCAGACATATTCGCGAACTGATTCTTTGCATCGCTCTTCTCGCTCTTCTCTCTCTTCGCAGAGTTCTGATTATCACTCTTACCATCGCTCTTCGCATCAGAGTGCGCCATATTCGTCTAAAGTCAATTCTCGGAAGTCAGCTAGTTCAAAGAAAGAGGAATTACCTCTATTCTATGAGAATGAAGCCTACGAATGGACAGAGAAGATGGAAAAATATTTCCGAGTTCAAGCTATTGAAGAAAAATTCAAACTGGACGTGGCAGAAGAGGCTATGGGGGAAGCCGCATGTGGTTGGTTTAAATGGTGGTGGGAGTATCAAAAGAGGGAAGATAGTTGGGAGGCTCTAAAGGAAGACCTTATCAAGGATTTTCCACCTAGACACCGGCAGAAGACAGGGATGACAGCAAAACAGGAGTCCTCGAGATCAAGAAGAACTTCCTTCAGTTCGCAAAAGTCATCACAAACATCAACCTTCAGTTCGCAGGCTTCAATAGCTTCTACCAGTTTATTTAAGAAGAAATCCAGATGTGAAGTTTCCATATCGCAATCCGGAATTGTTCCTGTCAAACTGGCATCAACTTGTCTCAATCCACAAAAAGATTCAGAAGGAATGGAAAATGTGGAACCAGCTTTGAACTTATCTCCAAAGGATGTTTTGATTGAAGAAGTAAGTCTTACTCTTGGACTAGAAGACATGACACACCAAGTGAAAAAGATTGATGTCAGGGGAGGGTGTAATTTTGAGGCTTCATCTGGAGGGATCAGAATAGCAGAATTCTTAAACGAGAAGACATTGGGAAAGTTGATGGAACAAAATATTGAAACCAAAGGGAAGGTGAAATTAATACTTAATTTGGAAATGGCCATGTCTTGGTTGGGTGATAGATCTGAATTCTTGCTAGGACATCAACCATGGAAATTTTACTTGGAAAATAACCTTTCTTGTTCCTTAGTTAAGAGAATTGCAGCTGGAAGAGTATATCTGTTAACTTGCAGGTTAAAGCCTTGTAGACCTTCCTTTTCAAAGGAGGTAGGTAAAGAATTAAAAGAGGAAGAAGTTGATAGGTACAAAAAGGAGTTTGCATCCAATACAGTACTAATCTCAGAAGATAGAAACAAGGAGCTGCAGAATAGTAAAGAATTAATTCCTGCTTTGAAAGGCTGGAAGAAGACTGAACCAAATGACATTGTTACCTATGATGTTTTGATATCGAATCCAAATGCTTTGTCTTCTGGCTTGAGTTCTTGGTCCTATTTTCGAAAAGGAAAGGCTACTTATTATTACTCAGGTGGTTGGAATGGTAAGAATGCATACCATGATGGTGGATATTGCTATGTGATGGTGGGCAGTGATCAATGTATCTCAAGAGTTTCATCTCTGAGTTGTTTTATCAAAAAAGGGTTGGGAGTAGGATTGACTGAGAGTGAAATGGCAAAGATTAGAGGAATGCCAGGGGTCTGTTTAATTGCTCCAGATGGGGGTGGAATGGCTGACTACCGGTTTCAGTTGGCTACTATAGATGCTGCAATTTCAAGGAGTGAAGCAACTGAATCTCAAAGATTTGAGTTATATCCTGCTATTAGCAAAAGGAAGAATAAGCAAGGGAGGATGGGTGAAGATCAGTACCAGCATGATCAAAGACACAGGACTAATATTGATGATTGGAAGGAAGAGGAACTATTGCTGTTGTTGCTGGAAGCAGTGAGAAAGAAGATTCAAGTCCTGAAGTTCAGGATCCTGAAATTTGAAAGATATTGGGAAGGGAGAGGAACAAGGAAGAGGAAGAGGAAGCAGAAGATTTTGGCTTTCTCCTATTACCCACCTTGAGGACAAGGTGGATGTTTAGGGGGGAGTATTGATAGGGACCTACCTATTAGAATAATATTAGAAGTAATAATAATAATATTAGTAATAAGGGTCTCTAGTATAAATAGATGTAAAGTGGGAGTAATTGGGAGGCTTTGGACTGTTTAGTCTTGGGACTGGGAAGATTGAGTGTTTGCTCTTTCTTTGGGGGGCTTCGGCTCAGTTTGGGGGCTTCGGCCTTTGTACTTGTTACTGTTCATCATCTCCTTCAATAAAGATTTCTCTTGTTTCTTGATATTAGCTTCTGTAATCTCTGAATAGTTAAAGGTCTCTATCACAAACCCCCTCACGATCCTACGTAGGATCTCGAGTTTGACTACCTTGACCGTATGTTTTCACATGTAACGAAAGTATCACGCAACAACAATGAATTCAGATATTTGTGATGTATATATACATTGTGACAAATATGGTGATCTACATTGACTAGTACATCACTGTGATAGTGTGATTTTGTGAGTGGATGTATGTTGTTTGAGAGAGAGGGACAGAATTTGGAATAACCTGATTACCTGACTTATGTAGGGTTCAATAATACAATACTGCAAGTATGATGCTTCAGACTCTGCTGTATGGATAAACCTTCTGTAGTTTCCCAAATTGTAGTACCTGTTGAAGGAAACAATTAGTATTAGAAATAGAACTATCCTCCCATAAACATTTTAATCAATCAACATCTTTTTAATCTCACCCTTTTGGATAACAGCAAGGGCAGTAGAGCATCAATACTTACCTCAAAATTTTCCTGGCAAAACACATTACGGTTGACTTTACAGTTTCAGGAGGAACTTGCCGAAACCACAAGCACAAAGATCCCTGAGGAGCAGAGAGAGTTTAATGTTGGTGAATACAGGATTACAACAAAAAGATAACTTAAAAAGAAATTTGGGATCTTTTACCTGGCTTTCAGAACTAAGGTGGAGAAGAACATAATAGGCATGGAATTCAGCTTCATTTTTGTGCATGGGTTTGGATGTTCTATTTACCTCATAAAGATCAAATAGAGTTGTTAAGGCCTTCTTGAGCTGCTCCATGTTAAGGTGTAATGCTGAAGAGATAGAAGGACCACTACATTGCCTAAGCTCGTGGAGGGACATGATATGAAATTTTACCTGAGTGGAAAGGAGTTTTCAGTAAATGTTCAGACATTTTCGCTGACATATTAAGAGTTCCATGGGTGCATTTAGGTAAACCCAAATGATTAGTTTGTCCTTGCTATGCAATCACAAAGTGATTAGTTTGTACTCCTCCTTCTCATCACTAAATTTTTAACTACGTCGATGTAGGTGCATGAAATTTATGGTTGTTGAATAAGAATATAACTTTGAACGTAAGAGGCTACTACAATGCTAATGTATAGTAGTAATGGAGCCAGACTTGGTAAAAATAGGAAACCATAATACTAAAACTACGATAACTATATTACGACTTAAATAATAGTCGACCAATTTCGAAGAAATATAAAATTAATATAGAGAAAAGAAGAGACAAGTAGTTTGGGATGCTAATCGAAGTTAGACTCTGAAGGAGGGAAAGCAATTTATATGATGGTTTGGATGAGCAAAAATTGACTAGTGACCTCACAATGGTCGAATGCATTAATGATTAGAGGCAATGTTCAAGATGATAAGATGAAGAATAATCTTGATTAGTTGTTTAGTAAATGCCAGGTTGATAAATTGAGCAATATTTCTATGAAAGAAGAAGTTAATTAAGATTATATGGGAATAATTCAAAGAACTGAAGTTAAAATTATTTGAAATAAATGAAGCTACATAAATAAATTGGCCCTAATGAAGTCCCTATTAGGTTTGAATATGTTTAAGGTAGATTTGAATATTTGATATCCGTTGACTCATAGACCATTTTGGCAAAAACTAGAAGATAATTAGATTATCAAATGATTGGAGGAAAAACACATTGATACCAGTCTATACGTGCAAGAGAGTGATAGAGATATAGAGTAGAAATGAGGCATATTCAAATATCAATGAACTGGTTTGAATGAGTGCTGAATAACAAAAGTGGCCCATCTTTTAAGACATCTTATCATCTCAAGGAAAATCATCGGATTAGGAATAAAAATTTACACAATTTTATAGACTTAAGAAAGCTTATGATAAAGCACCAGGAGAGGTATTTTAACTGGTTACGACTTGCAACAAAAAGGGATGTATCAGCAAAGTATATCTACATAATCAATTATATCTATCAGAGTGCTACGAGCCTACGCCAAATGTTAGAACATATATAGAGGCGATAAGATGTTTTCTATGAATAATGGGTTACTTCAAGGAATATCACTCAGATTATTCACATTTACAATTGTTATGAATGATTTAATTAGAAAAATCCAAGAAATAGTACCGTGGTATCTCTTGTTGCGGATAATTTCCTGCCGATAATTTAAGTGAATCTAAGGAAGGACTAAGTGCTAAGTTGATGAACTGATTCTCAAGAATTTGCATCAAAATTTAAAGAAATATTTAATACTCCGTATGTTATAGTGTTATACATATTGTTTACTACCTCCGTCCCTTTTATATTGGGACGGAAGAGGGTGGGTCGATTTTTAAGAAAAGTGGGTTTGTGTGGTTGATATTAATTGATAAAGTAAGAATGATTTAGAATCACACAAATTTTACCGAATATGGTATGGGACAATTTAAAGGGGACATCCCGAAAAGGTAAAACGAGACAGTATAATAGGGACGGAGGGAGTACTATTTAGGGGGTGAACGGGTTATATTGTAGAAAATCTAATTAGAGATTACCCACCCTGATAGGTCATTTATTATTTACTACGTACCATTTAACCTAGTGCTCTCTGATTATAATGCAAGAGAGATACGCATACCATTCTCTCATACATAGATATCACTCTTTCACCACTGCAATTTTGCATGCTAAGGTCCTGCCTTATGGATCTTGTTCTATCAAACAGGAAGTCATGCAGCACTTCAAAAGGATGCTTCGTAGATTGCAATTTGAATAGATACTCTAGAGTTTCCTCCAATACTGGTAGGGGACGCAAATCAGAACTTTTTGCATACTTTGTAGATATAGTCCTGCAGAACTACAATAAAACACATATAATTAATGTGCAAGAAAAGCCTGACACTAATACTCAAAGTTGACATCTAGAATCAGAATTTAATACTTAGACTAGTATCTCACCCGTGCGATGCACAGATAGAAAAATTAAGCAAAAAATTTATAATAAGAGTTTCATTACACATAAAAATATAGAATAAGCACATTGCAAAAAATGTCAATTAAATACATAATGAAAAGTTTTACCCCGTGTAATGAAAACATGTCATCGGAGTTGAAAATTATCTTCTCTAAAACTTTAAAAAAGTTTCAAGTCTGAAGGACGGAAGGAGTACATGATAAACCCGGGAATCAAGACCCATTAACCCCTCAATATTTATATAATAAATTGTAGTTTTAAATAAATAAGAAGTTCTTCAAAACTGAGCATTCTTATTATTTCTACTAAATAAGAAACAACTTTAAATTATGCGTAGTATTTGTTGTTAACTTATTAATGGAGTACTAAAGATAATATGAGTATTTGTTTTAAAATGTCGAGTCCCTGAAATCAAAGTAGTGCTGATGAAGAGTGAAAAGAGTATCTAACTTAAGAAATTAACCTAAGCACATTTGGCCCAAATACGAAACCCATATGCAATTAAAACGTGTATCTCCCCAATCCCCACATTTGGCACATTTACTCAATAACAATACACTCCGTATTATATTCAGAATATACCAACTTTTTAGTAAGAGTATTGAGCACTTGAGCAGCCCTTGTGATGTTTGTCGGGTTTAATGCACCAAACCCCACTGTGATTTGGAAATTCGGCGCATTAGCCCTCTGTGATTTAAAAAATGCATCAAACCTCCTTGTGTTTTAATTAATCATGCACAGAACCCCTTTATGAATAAATTTAACGATTTGAAAATCACTTTTCCTAATATTTTGATTGAATATGCAAATAAATATGTCAAAATCTCTGAATCATACAAAAACGTTAATCATTTTTCTTTTATTTGACAATTGAATTTGTTCACATAAGGGATTTGGCGCATGATTAATTAAAACACAAGTGAGTTTGACGCATTTTTTAAATCACGGGGACTAATGCGCCGAATTTCCAAATCACAGGGGGGTTTGGTGCATTAAGCCTGATGTTTGTCAGATTTTTTTTTTGTAATTGACATTTAAAAATTACAGTTGTAACAGGCTCAAAATAATCTAGCCGGACGTACATACCGTAAGTCCAAAACCCGGAGAAACATGTCTTCTTCTTAATTAAAGCCCAGAGACACAAAGGCCACCAGTCTGCCACCCGACTCATTGGTCGTCGCCTGTTGCCCGCGCCGCCTGCATCTGCCAAACAGCCCGCCTACTCTCCCAGGCGGCCAAGCTGAATTGCAGGCCGAGTCAACGACGGCGCCCACGACCCAAGACTCCTGCTCCGGCCACTCGCATGCTTTCCTGCTCCGATCACTCGTGTGCCACCCTGCTCCGGCCACTCGTGTGCTACCCTCTGCCGGCCTCTCGCATGCTATTCCGCGCACGATGCACTCTGATCTTTTGCAGAAGGCCTCACACAAAACATCTCCATCCCCCTCAAAAACCCCTCCCGTTTCAAAGGTCTACCATCAGTTTCCTTCTCAAAAGAAATGCATTTCAAGAAGAAATGCATAAACTGTCCAGCAAGCTTTCTTACGTAGTAATAGAAAATTTTCTGCTCAGACCACGACTCTAGGTGCTGTCAGAGCAGCCTTTGAAAATACTCCGTATTGATTTCAAAGGAATTTTGTCTAGCCCTCCTAGCTCCCTAGAATGCCAGTCCTTTGAATGTTTGCGTGAGTGCACTATTCCCCAGGTTGACCAGTTTGCGTGAGTGATCCCCATCAACCGAGAGATAATTAACATCGGATAGAAAGCATAGTTTTAACCTCCAGATAATTGTGTGGCTTGGCCCACCTCTCCCTCTATTTGATGTGACTCTTTTGAGCGGGAAAGCAATCTGGTTTTCCACCTCTTTTTATATAGAGATAGATGAGACCAACAATCAATTTTTTATAGTCCTTGCACTACCATTATTATTACAAACAAAAGAAACAAAATATGTTTAATACTCCGTATTTCACTAAGTAGACCGAGAGAAAATGCAACTACTGGGCGCACATCAATACATTGAGTTCCGTTTTAGTAAAAACAAACAAGCATTTAAATCCAGGCCCCATGATGATGCCTATTCATTTTGCAATATCAATTTTGCAACGGAATATAATTACTATAGCAACTATCTAAGCTAGTCCCCAATCACCATCAAACTATTTCCCATCCAACAACAACAATATCCAAGCCTTAATCCCAAAAGAGTTTGAGGTCGGCTAACATGAATCGACATGTGACATTGGAGTTAAAAATAATAAATAGCAATAATAAACAATAATAAATAGAGAGAAAGGGAGACAAACACAGAAATCCTCCAGGCGTATACTCTCCATCCACTTTGATCTCACTATTTTCCATCCAAGTGGGGAAAAAATTGTGATGAATGAAGTTGATGGTTTTGGATGTAATCTCATTATTCTTTAGGGGTAAAACTTTGCCACTGACTCTATGGCTCTATACGTTTCATACAAACATAATTAGGAATTTGGGATTAAGGTGATCATGAAGACCACAGACTAATCAATTACAAGATTCTATTATTACTATAAACTATCGCTTCATGAATAAAGATCTTACCTTTTTAACTGCAAGACTAGGAGATGATTTGCTTGGATCACCATCCAGCCTCTCAAAAACAGCTAAATCCCGCAGCCTCTCTCGATTTTCCCTCTCCTCAACTGCAAATCCATGCTACTTAGAGAGCAAATAGAGAACAAGCGTATAATGGACCCAGATACAGGAAATGCAATAATCGGTTACCAGGACACATAAACGGGCAGGTTCCAACTAAGGAGGGAAGATTGAGAACGCCTTCTTCGTCAAGATTGGCATCTCTGTCACCTTTACGCCAGATGCTTGAATTGCGGTTGTTGTTCTTGAGTTGGTTATGTGGGTATTCTTGAATTGGGATGTGGGAGGTTGAAGGCTTGAGTGAATTGGACTGGAAATTCACAGGCAGAAGAGCTGGTGAAGATGAAGCGGCTTTTCGGGTTGTGAATCTGGGTTGAGACCGACCCGCCATTGAAGGGGCTGTTTGGTTTTGGAGGGAACTCCGGGCTGTTTATTGTCTACTGATTAAGAATGACAGAAGTATAGAACAATTCTATTTCCTATAGATGAGGTTGTCGTATCATGTCTAGAGTGTTACTACCAAATAACTGCCCTGTCTTTTTTATACGGGCATTTGTGTTTACTTTTTTGTTGTTGAAAGAAGTGATTAAATTATGATAACAAAAGTAGGGTAAATAGGTTACAAAATGACAATAAGTTTTCTGTCCGCAGTCCACCATAAAACTACACTTAGAATCAATCACTTACGCAGAAGCAATGTGATTAAATGATCCCGCTTTGGGCTTAATCGAGCCAATGACATGCAAACCAGACTCCTCATCATCTGTCTTATGTTCTAGATTTTTTTTTTTCACGGAAAAACACGGGACAACCAAAACCCAGAGCAAAGATCCAAATAAAAATGAAACATGAAGAAAACTAAACAAACAAAGTAAATTTCTTAAACCCTAGCACATTGTTCAACCCCTGGCGGTGGTTCAGGAGAAAGTCGGACCATCGCTATGATTGTCTACGCACCAAAACGGTTTTCCTCTGACTCAGTCGCATCTTCTTCATCATTATCAATCACCAGTTCATACTATTCTTCACCAATGTCCGAACCAAGGGCCTTCGACTGTCGTTGGTCTTCTTCCCGTGACGCCTATCCTGCTTCCTCTCTGGACCGTCGCAGGGCTTCTTCCATCGACGAGCATTGAAGATTTGATGATGTTTGGAGCTTTCATTAGTTATTTTATTTCTTATAGTCTTATTTTTGCGTTATGTTTGTTTGTGTTGCTCTGTTTTTTGTTGGCGTCTTTAGTTTTAGTTCTTCAATAATTATTGACAATTCTGTTAGCTATTATGTCGTTAGAAGGATCTTTATGACCGATCAGTTATTGTTGTGTCAAGTCCGTTTGGTGATTAGCGATTCATATTGCTCTTTTAGGTGTAATCGTGTATATGTCTAGCCATATGACAAATATTGATAGTTAGTTACGGGTAGTTGTTGTCAATGTTGGTCTCTTTGAGTTTGGTGTAACGATCACAATCCTAATGATATTAATATATAAACAGGTTTTACTTAAAAAAACTATCATGAAAGCTTGATTTTTTTACAAAGAACTAAGAAGTAGTTAAAACTTAAAAGCATATAGGGGTGAATAAGCAATAATACAAAAACAAAACAACTAGTAAGTGATACGAGAGTGGTTAATTATTCATCTCCAAAATGAGTCATCATATGTAGGAATGGGCAAGATCCTAGAATCGTACTGGTGTTGTCCCATATCGATATTAATATGGGACATGATTGAAACATTGGAAGGTTATCTTGATCTATGCGAGCAGTTTGTAATGAGCAGTTTGTAATGATTGTAATGATAGTACTCCCTCCGTAACTTTAAAATCTTCTCATTTCAAAAGTAGGTAGATTAAGAATAGTGAAAGATGATATGAATTATTGAGGGTATGATGGAAAAATAGTGGAATGATGTGGTGGAATGTAGGATAAATCCAAAAAAAAGTTGTTGTAATAGTGTATTATTTTAAGAATTATTGAGGGTATGATAGGAAAAGAAGATTTTTGTGTTACGGACGAAAAAGAAAAGTGAGAAAATTTTTAAGTTACGGAGGGAGTATATTTTTAGTTTTTCAATTCCATTTTTTAAACTAAAAACAATACCCTAACATAAATATTTACTAACATATATACTCTACATATATATGCGTTTTAGTATCTTACAATTAGAAGACATAATTTGAATAAATAATTAATTCATTTTTTCTTTGTTTTAAATTTTAATTTTAAATCTAATAGCTTTTCAAGTTTTGTAAATAGATAACTTGTGATTCATTAATTTTAAAATGTTAATGCATTATACTTTAGAAATTGATGTATAATTTCTAAAGTAGTTCTGATGATAATTAAAATATATTAGCGTATAATACAATATCTGACAAATAAGATATAGTATAAAGGTCAACAGGACATCATAAAAACAAGGTACTTTAGAAATTGATGTATAATTTCTAAAGTAGTTCTGATGATAATTAAAATATATTAGCGTATAATACAATATCTGACAAATAAGATACTAGTATAAAGGTCAACAGGACATCATAAAAACAAGGTTTAAATATGTGTTTAGTCCCTGCAAATATTGCACATTTTGTTTTACATTCCTGCAAAATTATTTTTTTGTTTTTCTGTCCCTCATTGATGATAACGATCTTTGTTTGACCTTAAAATAACCATTTCTTCTAATTCTTTGTCAAATAGTACTCCGTATTTTATTGTATTTTTTGAAGGTTTTTAATATATATTTTTAAAATATGAATAGTTTTAAATTATTTTAACTTTCATAATAGCCTCAAAAAATTATAAAAGGATAAATTTAAATATTTCTACTAGATTTATATAATTGACAATAATTTTTGTTGTAAGTAGAGTAGTTTCAGAACTGGAGATGGACTAAAAACAAAATAATACACAAAAATAAGAAAAACAAGAAAAATATTAGATATTTCTGGTATGTCCATGGGGATGGCCTCCAAGAGGGTATGCCGGCGCGGCTGTGCCGGTGGGAGGAACAACTGTTCCTATGGCTGGTCCGTGGTGGCCTTCACCGCCGCCGCCATGGGTAAGGTGTGGCGTTACTGCGGCGGCAGGAAGATGAGCTTGCTTGGCTTGCAGCTTTTCAGCGGCGTGATGCGCCTTGGCTTCGTGAAGCTTCATCTTGGCTTCAGCTTCCTTTGATTTTCTCCTCTCCTCCGCTATCTCTTTCTCCTCTTTACTTCTCGCCCTTGCCTTCTCAACCTATCCAACCACAATTGCATTAATCAATTGTCCTACTTTAATTACTTCCGTATTTCTACAAATTACTTGGACGGTTATAAGATGAAGGGAGTTCATATCTTGTGAAAGTTATGAGATTCTCATTTTCATGCTTGCCAAACTCTCGACTTGGACGGTTATATTTAATCCTCTATGAGTAAAAATAAATAAATAATGATCAGATTATGAAAATTTAAGACAACTCTACAATATTTTTCAAAAAATAACCCGCATACATTATAAATAAATTAAAATGAAGTCAAAGGTGAATAGTGTAAAGCTATGTAGCACCGATACCGGTACGCGGAAACGCGGAAACGTGTACGGGGATACGTCAAAACCAAAAAAAGTAGGATACGGATACGGGGCCATATTTATAAATATTAAAAGTTATGGGGGTGTATTTACAAATATTAAAAGTTATAGGGGTCTATTTATAAATAGTTAAAATAGATTTTTTTTTGAATATATATATATATACACACATATAATATCCTATAATGTCTACCCATTCATTGCATTGAAACATTTTCCTTTTTCAAGATACTTGCTAATAGATTAATAATATTTCTCATATATACTAGTGTATCTCGAAATATAAATGTAATCAATAAGTCATTAATTTAAAACGAGAAATAAGTCAAACAACTACAATCTTGAAATTAAAAGTGCAAGTAACCACTTCAGAGTATGAGTTAATGACTTAATTCGGATATAGCCATATAGGCTCATTATTTGATTACCAAGTAAAATATAATGTAGTTTTAGATTTTTATTTTTTTAAGAATTTTATTAAAGTAAATTTTGGGATTTTTTTTTAAAAAGTTGGTACGGGTATCCGTAAGGATACGAGTATCGGGAACTTTAAAAAAATTACAAAAAAAAATGGAAACTTTTAAGAATTGCAGATACGGCCCGGGAACGTACGGTACGGGTATCGTAGAGTATCGGATACGGGAACGTATCCGATACGTCGATACGCTACCCTAGGGAAGTATCCGTGCTTCATAGGTGTAAAGTTTTCCATGATGCAATTAAAAAGAAATTGAAGATAGTGTATGAACAAATAATTGCAAAACTTTCCTATAAAAGCGTGTCAAAGTTTATCTTCATTGATCCAAAAACTAAATGATAGAGAAGATTAAACATAAATAAATTCAACATAAAGGACCACTACCACTACGTTCTCAACAAGACCCCGTGATTTAGAAACACCTAATAACACATGAACTTAATAAAAATGGCTACCAACAACAAATTTTAAAATGTAAATATTAGTGTAATGATGACCAAATAAAGTTTATTGTCATTGACTGACAAAGTCAAACATGACTAATTAAAAAGGGATGACCCAATATTTCTTATACTTCGTATATGAGATGGAAGGTTAATGAAAAAAAGGGAATGAATATAATTAAGATTAATAAGAAATGCCTTTTCATCAGTTTTGGCTGCAAAAATTTCGAGGTGTTGTTTGGCAGTAGAAGCTGCGTTGCTAACTTTCTGCTTTGCCGATTCCATCTTCAAGTGGTCGATCGATCAGTAAGTAAAACTCCTGTGTATATAACGCAATTAAGATTAACTAATTAATTAATGTATAAATGGGTAGAGATTATCAACATAATACTTATATAGAGATTTAGAGAGGGAGGGGATCGGATTGGGCGGCTTGTAAAGGTAATTGAAAGGCGGTGAAAACCGGATCAGCCCGAACCCGCTATGCCTGTCCACGATGAGAATGCCACGTTTTCAGCTACGTGTCGTTCATGCAGCTACCCAACGTAGCCGCTTACCGTACTTGACCGACATGTTATAAATTGTTGTAGTTTATGTTTTAGAACCGATCGTTGTAATTTGTAAACTATCTCCATAATAATATGTAATCACTATCAAATATGTAAGTTACTCATATTTCCAAATAAAAATATAACAATTTTATTTTAGAATTCCATAACGATTTTACTCCTATTTAATTATCCCTCAAATTTTGATAGAGTAATTGGTTTCGATTCTAATTGTATATCTCACTTCTCTATAAATTTCAGGCACATTGTCTTTGTTTTCTTATTCACCTATCATTTTGCTTTTAATTTTAAAAAAAGTGCTTTAAATATGAGTAGAACATAAACAAATTTCAAAAAACAAGTCTATGTTCTATGTCTAAAATAAAACTTATTTATCCATATGTAGAGATTAAAATAAAATAAAGAAGTACCTATGAATAACTTGTGAAATTGCCTCTCCCATCTCTCTCTAGGGTGGGTTTCCACCGCTAGGGTTTTCCCCCCCGCTATCGTTTGTAACGAGGAGCGGTTGCCACAGACGGGCTTATGAGTATAAAGTTTTTCCTTCTGCCATCAATTGTGCGGCTATTTTTCTTCCTTTGCTTTGGCAAGATTAAACGGGGGGAGATTATGTTTGCATTGGTCTATGTAAATCGAAGGTTGTGCAGGGACGGAACATGAATGCTTGGTCTCCGGCGACCAAAGATCATGGACGAAGTGTGGGGCCAGAGGCTGGAACATTCGAGGATGAATAAGAGGCAAGGTGAGGAAGTATCTACAGTATTGCTAGATCGCACCCTCCTGAACCGCCGCCATGGAGTGGAGGAGAGTCTAGAGTTTGGAAACATCTTTTTAATTTTATCTTTTGCTTACCATTTATTTTTCTTGATCAGACTGCTTATTTTTTTGTTGGTTACCTTTATTATTATAAGACTCTTGCATTATGATTGGGTGATGGGAGGTCTGCTTTAACCGTCGTTGGCTCATTTATGCTCATTATAGAATCAGCGAGTTATATTTTTTTTCTTTTAATTTTAAGGTGATTGACTCTAAGTCTGGTTCGAAGTTTGGCAGTTGTTTGTCGTCCTTTTTTTGTTTAACTCCCTATCTGAATGCGAATGTTGTGATATCAATTTAATCCTCCTTCCAAAAAAGGAGATCAAAATAGTAAAACTTCTCTAAATCGAAGTGAGTGAGTACTATTTCATAAAAAAATAACGAAATTTGAAGAATATTTAACTCATATTTACAAAATTTTCCCTACACCTTATTTTGTTACTTTATTAAGCGTCATTCAAAGTTTCGGTAAAAATTTGGGGAGCAACCGGAGCATATACAACTCAGTGACATTTCACTGGCAGAACGTAACTATTTCAACCATAGTTATACTACTGTTGCTAGGGGTGGACCGAACCCGATTCAGTTCCGGTTTGGGCCTAGGGCCAACCGGGCCTGGATGGTTTTGGGTAAGGCCCGGAACCGGCTCAGGGTCTACCGATTCCGGTTCAATTTGTTTTTTTTTTTGTTTTCTTATTTATTTCAACCCCCAACCCCCCCAACCCCCATCCCACCAAACCCTCCAAAGCACCCAACCTAGCACACCTAAACCCAGCCCAAACCCCAAAAACCCCAAAAAAAGGCCCAAACCGGGCCCGGATCGGCCGGGCCAGTTCACCTTTTTCAGGACCCGGAACCGGTTACCCCCTCGGGCCGGACCTAGGCCAGGAACCAGTTTCCCGGGCCGGGTAAAAACAGTACCGGTCCAGGCCGGTTGGCCCAGAACCGGTCCACCCCTAACTCTTGCCTTCACTTTGCCACCAATCACACGGTACTGCCGTACTGGTAGCAGAGCTCTAACACTCTAACAGGTTTCATGGTGATTGTTGGCAAATTTCAGGTGGCAGCATATGAGAAATTGATGTCAAAAACGACGGAAAGAGAAGGGAGATTATAACAAATTTAGAGCTAGACTTTATACTGTTTATAGACGGCCAAGACTCGATAAAGGCAAACTTTCCATCTCCTCTTGTGAACACACTAAATTAAAAGGCGCTAATGTAAAAAACATGCCATAAGCTTGGAGATGAAATGAGGCTTTGACCTCAGTTGAGACTTGAGAGACATGATATGATGATAATCTGATATATACAACAATTTGTGTTATGGGTAGACAAACCCAAGGCAAATTTAGTTAGCCTTCTTTTACAATATAAAGGAAGTCTAACTCAGTAACTCTCCTTCCAGTAACTTTGACGATCCAAGAATGGATTGCTGTATTAGGTCATGTAGTTTCAGATGGTGATTTGAGATTTTCTTGGTCATCATTGTGGTTTTCATATACAACAGCAAGGTAAAGATCGAGGTGTTTCGGGGTGAGGCCCGGGAACCTGTGATACTTGGTTGAACAGGACGGATCCATTTTAACAAAAGGCCACCTCATGGCTTCTGCAGCTTCACATTCTTCCCATCCATCTCCAATGACACAAAACTGCACATTCTGTTGGACACTAAACCGCTCCTTTATCCATTTAAAGCATTGAATCTTCCCCGCATCCCATGAACTGTAGACTGATAAATGGAATTAATTATGCAGACGAAAAAGTCATTTTTTCATATGCGCTAGTAGTAGTGTTGCATAATTAAAACCTACATTGCAGATTGCATGACCATTATTAGACGTAAAATGACCATTATTAGACCATTAAAACCTAAATGTAGTCCTGGTTGGTTGGGAAATTACATGTTTGGTGCCGTAAGCAGAATGATCCAGTACCTTAAGGACCATTCTCATATATGGTTTTGCTTATTTCTGCACAATTCAAAGGCTCTGGGACGACACAAGATTTCATTGTGTTCCCTAAGTTAGTCCTTTTGCATAAAAACGTTTTAATTTGATTTTTTTTATTATTGCTGCATAAAATAACGCAAGTACAAAAACTCAGAGGTACAAAATTTGCCTATTTGGGCATTTAAATGCCCGTATAAACACTGTTTTCAATTAAACTATCAAATAAGGGAATACATGATCTGTAGGCGATGAAATGCAGCGACATTTTGAGTTAGTTTGACCTGAAGGCCAAATTTGGGGGGGGGGGGGGGGTTACAGATATGACTAAAGACTCAGGTATAAGGTCATTTTAAGAAAGCAACCTAAAAGATACAGGCCTACATTTGTGCCCCCCCCGAGGCGATAAAACAGAAACTAGAGTTCCACTATCAATTTTGAGTTAGTTTGACCTGAAGGCCAAATTTTTTTTTTTTGGGGGGGGGGGTTACAGATATGACTAAAGACTCAGGTATAAGGTCATTTTAAGAAAGCAACCTAAAAGATACGGGCCTACATTTGTGCCCCCCCGAGGCGATAAAACAGAAACTAGAGTTCCACTATCAATGTAAGTATATAACCGTTGTTTACTAAAACTATAAATCCTTTATATTAGCTACAATACTTAACCAGACTTATACGGCGGAACAAGGAGGTTTGACTTGGTGCACATTGTGATTCAATGTACATGGTAGGCCACTTTGAAGCACGAAAATTTGGGGAGGGGGATTTGAGGTTTGGGAAGGCTAATTGGCTAAGTATTCCCTTGAGATCTAAAGTCTCATATCTCAAGATAAAGTTACAAAGATAAAAACTGGGTTATCTACTCGGCGAGTACTCGGCGAGTACTCGGTGAGTACTCGCAACTCGGGTCCTTACCTTGCCGATTAGCAACTTAACTCGGCCCGAGTTAATTTTCCGAGTTACTCGCCGAGTACTCGGCGAGTTTTGCTACTCGGTCAACATCGGAAATCGGCGAGTACTCGGCATTACTCGGTTTTTTTTAAAATTGAAGCACTACGGTTAGAAATCCTAAATTAAAACAAAAATTTAACGGAGTTCCAAGTCTCTGACTGCAACATCGGCTCTCTTGGACTCGCGCGACATCCGCTATCCCTTCAAGTTGAGACTGCGACATCAGCTAGTAACTCTTCTTTCGCTCGTAACTTCACCTCTTCACTTCTGGTTTCTTCTTCTTCCCCCCTCTTAGTCGTGTATGGTTTTGCCTTCTTGGATAGTTTTGGTTCTTGTTTTCGGTAAGCTTTCATCTTGGATAAGTAGTCTAGTAGACATCCTGCTTTATAGTATCTAATGCATGACTTCTTGGACTAAACTGATAAATACTTTTGAATAATATAAGTATTCTAGTAGACATCCTGCTTTATGTTGGACTAATGCCCTCGTACTCCCTATAAATTCAATTTCAACAATAGACATTAAATTTTGATCACTTATAAAATTTAAATTTTGAAAACTTAGAATATTTATGACTTTTGTTACTCCATCATTAGGATACTAGGATTTGTATCTTTTTATTCATTTCTATGCTTTTGAAACAATTTTAAGACTATTTTAAGACTATTATATTTCTAAATATCTGGCAACTATATTATTAAATTTAATTAATATAGGACCGAGTAATCACCGAGTAATCCCGAGTAATCGGTCCTACTCACTACTCGGCCCTTGGCCGAGTTACTACCGAGTAGCGAGTAAACTACCTAGGATAAAAATGTGAAATGAAATTGTAAAAGGTTTGAATGAATTTATACAGATACAAATAGCAACTGTCTAGAGATAAAAGTTCAATAAGAGGAACTAACCGTTATGACAAGGAATCATATCGCCCAGTCGAAAGAGTAGGCATTTAACCAAGCTCGGTATGAGTGCCCCAGAAGTCACTAGGACATTAACATGTTGGTATTTAGAACCCTGTCCATTATTAGCACCAACAGCCGAGCAGTCACCGGGAGTCAGCTCAGCATTACCACTAGCACATTGTTCCAAGCAAGCCCGAGCTAAAAAGCAAAACACACATACATAGGATATTAAAAATCATGGCTCTGTGTTTTTTATACGGAGTATGTATTAACCAAAGAATACCCAAATTCCTGTCTACAAAACAAGAAAACATATATGATTATATGAAGTATAAGAAATTCATTTCGGGAAGAGCAGGAAATAAGTATTGTCTGCTCTCCAATGTTAAGTTGCCATCTGCAAGATCTAAAGTGGAGAATGCCAATCATAATAGAAATGAAATTACATATTTACATTATCTCCGTGGTTTCAGTGAGAGCTCTGGTGTGTGTTTGGGTCTTTGGGATGATTGTTTTCAAAGAAATGTTTCCAATTTAATAGAGCATATATGAAGGTCTCTTAAGAAAAGTTATGTTCTACATAACCAGGATAGTATTTACCCGATGAAAGCCATCTATCTGTATAAGTATCGGTTTCTTCATAAAGATCTTCCCAACTTTTTCTCATATCCTCATTAAGAATGGTATGCAACCCCTGCAAACAAATAATTTAAGGCGAAGGGAGCACTAAAACATTACGTATGGCCCTAAATATCCCAAAGGTACCTTTGTGTACTTTTCTGTTATAGTACGATGCCTGTATGCTAATCTCCTTTTATTCACATCATCAACTGGAGGACCGAATCCATCATTGTTGAAATCATAATCAGTGAGATCCCGACCATCATCATAATGGCTCAAAATATCTAGGTAAGGCATGTTGAAATTCTCGATCTGAAAATGCATAAAGTATTGTACAAGGATTAATGGACATAAAAAAACCTAGAAAATCATGAAAAACTAGTATGAAGATTTTAAAGGCCACATTTTTTGGAAAACAGAAAACAAATAGAGAAGTTGGGACACACTTGCTCATAGAAGAAATGGTCATCAGATATTTGAAGAACGTGATTCTCCCAAGACTTCCCAATGCTAACACCCTCCACCCAATTCTTTGAACCGTTGAAGGACTCCGCAAATTGCTTATTTAGCAAAGACTTGACCAATATAAGAGTCTCATCCATGTCCCAAATATACACATTCATTTTCTGATCCATAATTGATAGATGATTTAAACCCTGGAATATAAGGTATCTTATCAGCTTTCTGAACTTCAGACCTTCAGTGTATGTTAAAATCTTGAGATGGGTGTATATAGAATTATAGAAATATAGAATAATACGGAGTAATAATCATCATAAAAGAAATACACAGAACAGCAGAACTGAAAGACAAAAAAAGTAAAAAACTCCACCTCAGTCATTTATATTTCAGAAATGCAGAACAAAATTAGCATGAATGGACTTTCAAAATCATGATAGTTTATTCTGAATCGTTTCAGACCTACTCCGGCTGCTATTCTAGGTTTCCACTGTGGAGCAGATGCACCGAAAACAATAGAGATTTTGCGTGCAGAAGACATACCTCCGAGCTCGGACACGTAGACTATGTTTGACAGGATCGAGGTCAAAGCCTCGGGACGGCCAGGATGCGTCTGGTTAAGACGGGCTCCGGTATTGGAAGAGAAAGGTGGGGGCTCTGGAGACGGATTGACGGGCAGGAGCGCGTTGCACCGTGGACAGAGTAAGGGCGTGATGAGGATTTGGAAGTAGTCGGCAGAGGCATTCGGATGACTATCGGTTGGGCCGAATCTATCCGAATGTTATACGGGTGAGTTCGGCCCATGGTAGAGACAGGGGCGGCTTGAGCACTTTAGAGTCCCTAGACAAAAAATCAGGGCCGGCTCAATAGATTAGGAGACCCGGTGCAAATCACGTAAAATAGACCTTATTTTAAATAAATATAATACAAAAAACAGTCTTTAAAAAATAATCCAAAAAAGACTTCAATCAAATGTGACATTGAGATATAATCATATTTCGAACCTGAACAACCAAAAAATCGGTTAAAAAAACTAAAACCGAAAAGAAATGAATTAAAATCATGAACTAAAAAATATAGAGTAAGATATTACTGAAAAAATTACTCCATCTGTCCCTTAAAACCAAGCTCGTCCAAATTGTACAAGAAATTTGTGCTAATTACTATAACTAGGCCTTATTCAGGCCTTATGTAATAAATAAGTTGCACGTTTATATTTAACAATTTCATTTTAATTACATATAAATATTAGTATTTAATGTTTGTATTTAAAAATAAAATACTAAAATAGTAATCTTTAATCAAATAAATAAAAATTTTGCATATTATGTATACTATATTTAAAATTTTGGGCCTTCTGAATCGAGAGACCTTGTGCGGTAGCACTTCTTGCACGCTCTCATCTACGGCCCTGCAAAAAATAAATTAATATTAACAAATTTTATCAATGTATTTTCTCTAATATAAAAGTCAATAAAAATGAAAAACATTTATTTCAACTCAGATCATTCGAATCACCAAAAAGTTGAGTGATTACTTTGATTATTATCATTCTCGTTTTAATCATTATTATCATTCTCATAAAGAACGTTTTTACTATAATTGTCTACAACAATATTGAGGAATGATTTACATTCTAGTCCATGAAATAGTGAGCGATTTTATAACCATATCTCTTCTCAATTTAATTCTTTTTATACATCACAATTTTTTCGTTTGCCCATCATGACATTACCTAATAGTCTAATACCGAGTTTACACACACACATCAAAAAGCCACACACAAATTAGGATATTATTACCCCGACCATAATTTGCTAGTCTGGTCTAGTCTGTTTAAGTCTGGTCTGATAAACATCTGGTTGAACAAGTCTGGTCTGAATGGTCTGTTTAAGTCTGATTTGGTCAGGTCTGATCTGAGACTGAAAACATTCCAAGTAAAAACATCCTGAGTCAACCGATGTGAAAAGGTAAAGTTTACAAATAAAATTATTAATGACAACCTCATAAATAAATAAATAAATAAATACATTACCACTAGTCTATTGCCATCAAATCAAGTTTACTTCAAAATTGTACTAGCTACAAACGAAACTACACGAAGTATTTATCATTTGGCAGCTGGCTTAACTTCATACAAGTGGAATACACATCACACAAGTTTATTTCCACTGCGCATTAACAGGGGCGGGCCGTAGTAGAGACTCAGGGGCAGTGGCCCTTCTAACAATTTTTTTTAGTGTATATATACACTAAAAAATAATTTTCGCCCTCCCAAAAAATATATATTTTAAGTTATCGCCCTCCCAAGATAAACTTCCTAAGTCCACCCTTGCGCATTAAGATTTCGAAGTGGAAAGCGATTTGGGCATTTATAGTAAAGGTTTCGGTGTTTGAATGGAATTGGAGATGGGAGGTCTTTCAATTTCTAATCACTCATTATACTAATAATTTAATTTTTGAGGCCCCTGAAAATATGAGGCCCTAGGCACATGCCTGGCTTAACTGGGGCTATAGCCGGCTCTGGGTAGAGATCACTTTACATGCAAAATAGATTACATTGTTTGGCTAGATAAGAAATTTATTTTTGATTTGCATACAAAGACATTGCAGTGTTTTATAAAAAGCATGCAAAATATTTTACTACTCCCACGTAAAATACTTTACAAAGTATACTGCAAAATGTTTTTAAAAAGTGTCCTACAGTTTACATTAAAAATCAAACCAAACAGTGTAAACATTTTACGTCCCTCCACTTCGCATGCAAAGTAATTATTTTGCACCCTACCAAACACGCTCAAAGTGTTGACTAAAAAACGTGAATGCAAAGTAATTATAGTTGCTCAATCAATATTTGACAGTTTGATTCTATATTTATGAGAATGATCATGAAAGTTAATTGTACTTTTACAGAACTTAATGTTGGCTGTTGTGACGTTTTTTATGTATCAATGTAGCAACATAATGTAACTAAGGAGGGAAATACTTATAGCTGACTAGTTTTTATGATGAGTGCTCAAATCGCCGGACCAAACTGTCGCACAATGAGAAAATGACCAAGACGTAGCGCCTACTTGTTATTATTGGCATTTATTGACTATATTAATTCAGGGCTGCAAGATATGTCAATGGAAAGGAGTGTCAGGCTATTTTATGAAGAAACCAATGTAATGGATGATCTTGCTCCTACTTTTCCGACATACGAGTCGGGAGTGGTGAAACGAACAAGATGAATTAATTCTACTCTTTTAAATAGCATTAGCACCCAATATAAAGGCATCAGCATTCTTACTCACTAATAGTCTGAAACACACACTCTAATTGAATGAAGCTCTTACACATGTTCTGAATTAATAAATAAATAAGTAATATCACAGTTGTCCCATTAAGATCGAGATATGTGCAACTATTAAAAAGAGCGGGGGCAATAATGTAAGAATGATTTAGAACTATATATGCATTACAGTATTTGGAGCTACACAAACTTAGTGAACGAAAGAAAAAGGAAATGTCGGAGAAAATTAATGAGACGGAGGATGTAATAATTATCATGTTTTGGAAACAAATAAGAAACAATTTATAAAACCTCTGAATAAGGGAGAATCTCCAAGAATTTATGAGAAAAGAAATAGAGAGTAATATTTTTATTTTAAGAGTGACTAAAAATTGTTAAAATTATTTTTATTTTTGAGTATTTTGGTTTTGTAGTACCAGCGAGTGCAAAATTTTACATTGAACATTATAACAAATATATACACATATATTTATATAAATACATATCTACAACGCTATTTTCGAATTTTCGAAATTTTACATTTTTTTATCCTCCATAAACTTTGAATTCATACATTTTGTTAAATAACAAATGCTCAAGAACATATTTTACCGTGCGAGACACGTGTTTGCTTTATTATATTATATAGATATAGATCATAGATTAAACAATAAAAGCCAAAAATTTGGGTCAGGTAGATTTGCTCTATTTTTTCCCCTCATGTCAGAATTGGTAAATCCCACTAGCCTCTATTTTTTTTTATACAAATTATAGATCGAACAATAAAAGCCAAAAATTTAGGTCCAAGAATAAATCAAACTGTATATTTTTCATTTTCAAATAGGAAAAATTGATAAGAACAATCTCACATTGCACTGGTATTCCTATGGTAAAAGCAATGGGAATGGCGCCCAACTCACCAAACCGCCCTTCATGTTTGGACTTCATCTTGACGCGGTCAACATCTTCAACCTACTCGTTTTTATCTCATCTAAGTTTAAATTCCTTCATATCTCATCTCCATGCATTTCTTTTCTTTATACTCTCTATATTATGTAAAATTTGCCAGCTATCTATGCCCTTGCTAGCGTGTGGTATCTACTAATTGAAAGTCTTGTGTTTTCCATCTAGTCATCTACGAAGTACTATGCAAGAGGGCTAATCAAACACTTATACCTTGAAGGAGTTTATACGGGCTTTCCAAATATGTGATCATATAATGTGGGCGATGTACTCAATTGATATACGGAGTAACAATTAATAAGATGATGGATAAGATTGTTATGAACAAGCAGTCAGTCCTTGCAATTTCGGATGCGATTTTCACTATGAGTCATCCGGAAATAGTCTATCTGTGCTTTAGTACAGGGGTAAGAGTGCGTACATCCGACCCCCCTTACCCCACCGTAGGTGGGACTGTGGGAGCCTTTGCGGTAGTGGGGTAAATGAAAATAAAAATGATGAAATGATAAGATTGTTGCAATTATAGATTTTTAACTATGGTGAATCAAAGTAAGGGAAGTGAAAGAACATATGCAGAATAATATATATGTAGAGTTTAAATTCGGAAATGATATGTGGTATCTTACCATCTTAGCAAGCATTCTATTCTAATACCAGCTAAAACAGAGAAATCAAAAGATAATGTAAGAGTTGGATTTCAAAAGAAGTTATAATAGTTTAGCTTGAGTTCAAAGATTTAGTTTAGGGAAGAATTTTCTTGGTTTAGACTGCCTGTTCCGTGAGTATCCCTGTAACTACGTGTGCATGCTAATTATTTTGATTCCGTGTGGTGATTATCGTAAGTCCCGTTGTTCGATTTGCTTGAGGACAAACAAATGCTTAAAGGTGGAGGAATCTGATAAGTCCGTATTTAGACACGCATTTGATGCGTGTTGGGATTGGCTTTTGATGGTTTTCCTAGCTTTAAGGTGTTGCAAGTCTCAATTTTATCTCAAGTTATGTTTACCAGGCGTTGGCTCGAGTTTTGTGTCATTTGGAGTCAAAATAAGGATTTTAGAGTTCAGCCCCGGCGCTTGAGGAGAAATCGGGACAAGTTGAAAAGAATTCGAGAGTGATTTGAGAGCTTTGGAAGTCCCCGGGAGGTTTACGATGAAGATTTGATGACAAAAGAACTCTAGGATTGGATACGGGATCAAAAGAAGACGAAAAGAGCTTGAAACCGGCGATCAGGATGACCTTCTGTCAATCGTTCAAACATATCTCTTTGTAGAATCATCCAAAGGACACAACTCAAGTTGCATATGAAATCCAACTTCAAGGGCTACAATTCCTATGCCGACATCATTTCGATAATCTGAGAGGAAGAAGGTGAAAACAGACGATGAAGTCAGATGATCCCTATTACGATTTCAGAATGCGACCTTCCACCATTTTGATCATATCTCTTGATTAGATGATTCAAATCCAATTCGGCAAGTTGTGGTGGATTGAAGACTTCATTATCTACAACTTTCGTGAAGGAAGCGTTGTCAAATTTGGAAGTTAAGTAGGCATGATTGTGTGATCAAAGTTAGGCACGATCGTGCGTGAAGAGAAAGCACTGCGGAGCTACTGCCAGGCAGGCACGATCGTGCCTGGAGGTAGGCACGACCGTGTCTGCCCAAAACGCATGATTGTGCCTCGGGAAATCCCGATTTGAGCCGAATTTTGACTGTTTTCTATAAATAAGGCCTCCATACTCATATTTCAGGGTTACGAACATTACGGAGATGCCTAGTCCCTTTTTTGTTGTCCGTCCCTGTGGAGACGATACTCGTACTTACACCACTATATTATGATCTATTTTAAGTGCGAGAAAATTCACATCACTTATCTGGCAGGCATCTGAGGGTGCGATTTTGAGAGATGCATGAGGAATTATGGTAGGAGCCATCACCTTCCCGTTTGTCACCACCTCTCCGTTAGACTTCGAGATTCCAGCTATAGAGTATGCTATGAGATGGGCGGTGGATGAAGACATCCAAACATTTTAGGTGGAATCCGATTTCAGATGAGATTCCAGTTATTTGGAAGGTCAGGAAGCGAGAAGATGGATGAATATTATTCGGGCAATTAAGCTCATTGCAATCGAAATTTTGGACATACTATGCGCGAAGGTAATTGGGCCGCGCACCACCTGGATGAGATACGGGCCTCTCACACTGTGATTTTTAAAGATCCAGCTCAGCTATCAATTTTTGCTAAACGGGTTTTTCTGATGGACTTCATAGAATTCCTTGGTTTCGTTTTTAATTGGTTTGTTGTAACTTTACATATTTCTGATTGATTCAGTTTTTATTTATTTTATCATCTATATACTTTGGGAAATATTCTCCGGCATTTGTCTCACTGATTTTGGTGATCAGCTTACCGGGATAAAAAAAATTAATAATTACTAACACAATAAAAGGTAAATATACTAGTATCCACTAGTAATAGTAATAACATGTCTATGGCCTACTTTATTAACAAATTTACAATACTAATGTAATACTTATTCTGTCCCAATTTAAAATTCCCACTTTGACTTGCACTCATATTAAGGAAATAAAAAAAATTCCTTTGACTTTTTGGTATGTCCTTTTAATGACTTTCTGCTTTGCATTGTGTTGTTATTGCTCTGTATTATTTAATTCTACTAGAGTAAATTTGTATTGAGTGTTTACCAAATAAGGGACATTCAAAAAAGTAAAGTTGAAAGTTTATTTAGCGATGAAAGAAGTAGTACAAAAGATAAACTATTACTCAAACAATGCAACATCAATAATGCTAAATCATTATTATTTAGTTCTAAAAAGGCAATATGAAAGGGGTTTGCTAAATCTTGGTTTAGTCCGTCCTTTGTGAGTGATGGAAGAGCGGGTAATGGGGAAGGGAAGTTTTATATAGGGAGGGGTTATTGAAGCTCAATCTAATTTCGGTTATGGAAACACCTGCACCAAATATACACTCTTTTTTCATTCTCTCCAATTGGGTTCTTTTCTTAACTTTTGGTTAACTTATGTGGTCCTTGTTGACCTTGTTATCTCCGGACTTTGCCAATTATATGTTGATTGTGAAATAAGAAAAATAAACTTTTTATGCTTGAGATTTGTATAGAGAGTAGAAAAAAAAAACAGACCTACAATTTAATTACTTTAAAAGGAATTTGACAAATTTTTTTAATTAAACAAAAAAAGAAAGTTGGTAAAGTCAATTAAGACGGAGGAAGTGTTAGGGACCTTGGGAAGACTTACAGATTTAATATATATGCAATGCTTTCTCTTTGTTTTTGTTATTAATCTCGTGATTTTGCTCACTTGCCGATTAGATGTTGTAATTACTTAATTTTTCTATACATTGTAGACTTTCCATATATAGGAGAATATAATTTCCGGATAAAATGGATCAGAAATAATAGGGGTTTTTACAAGAATATTACTAAAATAAAACTTATTTACATAAATATCACTATTCATTACTACAACGTAGTGCTGTGGTAACTAAAGTTCAAAACTTGAACATGAATTACTATGATTTCATTACTATTCTAGTAATGAATCATATTTTTGTAAACCATCTTTATCTTAGTCATATTTATGTAATTATTTCGAAATAATATGCTACGTATGATCCAATCTAGAAGTTAGTAACGTCATAGAACGAATAATATATTAGTAGATATATGCACAAATTAGACTAAATTTACACTTTTCTCTATTTGATACTCCATCGCTGTTCAATTGTTGAATTGCAACAATAGGAGTTTGTAAAATATTTAAGGGATAAATAGTAAGAGTAATAAATATTGTAGAAAAATAAAAGAGAGAGTGAAAAAGTACGAAAGATAATATGAAAAGTACAAAAACTAAAGGTAGTTAAGTATTTTTAAAGAGAAATTATCAAAAAGAAAAAATATAGCAAATAAAAAAATACTTCTCAAAAAGTAAAGTGTAATCAATAAAAGAATACCAAGAAATACTACGTACTATATTAGTTTATTTTATATAAGATAAAAATAATTGTATATAAACCTGTAAACACTTTCAAGAAGGATGTGTTTAGTTTAAAAGATGAGACATACACTACTAAAAAAGTGAAAATAGCTGTGAATATTTCTTGTGATTTTTTTTTGAAGATAATAGTTGCAGATTTTGTAACAATTTTTTGTATTTTGGTGATCCCACAAAAAAGAGTTCAATTATCTGTTACTAAAATCATGGGTACATATAGCTCCAAGGGGCGGGGAGATTTTAGCTGCGCTTTTCCAATCATTTTATTTCGTAGGTAATTGTTTTGCAAGTATTTTCACAGATAATGAAAATGACAGGCCGGAACCTTTGTCCTTGCAAGTATTTTCACAGATATTATCACCCTTAATACTTAATTTTTCACTGACCACACACATAATTTTTGATTTGGTTTGTTGAATTATGTAATAATAAAAAAGTAAGATTATAGTTGTTTTCTGGCCGAATTGGCTGAAGTTATTGCATATATATGCGATTTTAGCTATTCTTTATATAAAAATTTAAATATACCTTTTTCATAATTTAGCAGATTTAGCTCATTCAGCCGCTTCAGTCAGAACTATATCAATTTCAGCAGATTCAACAAAACTCTATTTATATCCTACACCCAGTATTTTTGTAATAACAATGAACTTTAAGACTTTCAATATAATGACTCTTCTAGCAGATTTCTCAAGGTAGATTCTACGGTACCCCAAATGTACGGTACCTTTGTCCCAGGGACGAAGTTACGTTATAAGTTAGGGGGGCCATGGCCCCTCCCACTTTTTTAATTTTTTAAAAGTATTACTAATTAGAAATCCCCCCCCCCCAAAGTATGAAAGCAATCAGGCAATTAAGATGTAAGTCTCTGTATTTTTAAATTTTACATATTAAATTTTATCTTCGAGAGATTTGCAATTTTCGTCATGTAATTTTTTGTTGTCCCCATTATTAGTTCCGTAACTTTATTTACATGTTGGTTAGGTCTTCTAACTAATAAGTCTTTGCAGTTTAAGAATTTTTCACCAGAAAGTACATTTTCTGGCGAAAATTTCGACATTGGAGACATATTTTGCGGTGAATTATCAGTAGGAAAATATACTTTCGAGTGGGGAAGTACTTAAATTGCAAAAAATTATTAATTAAATGACCAAATTTATGAGCAAGTGAAGTATCACAACTAAAGATTGACACATAATAATTTATGTGACCAAATTTTCAAATTTTCCATTACATTTTAATACATGTATTATATTTCGCCCCCCCTTGTAGTGAAGTCTGGCTCCGTCCCTGCTTTGTCCAAATGGACCAATAAGAATGATGCAGTTGAATTATTTAAATCTAAATTCAAAAGCATATAATGATTTGGACCAATCAAATGCATGGTAGGTACGGTACCCCATTTTTTAAATGGGTACCCGAGTTGTCACCATTTCTCAAACGTGCGTAGGTTATTCGCGACCCTTTTTTGGCTGGTCTTCTTCGTTGTAATCTGCTGCCATGAAACAGGGTAAAGGCAGGACTGCTTCCCTTTAACTCATGTCCCATGGCGAAGTGATGATTACTACTTTGGTCCCTTATCTGAGCTCTCAAGTCTCAACTTTTGATGCGTTGCTTTTAGGTTCCAGTGGAAGACAGAGACGCCGCCGGTGACGTTGACTATGCTACACCCCAGTGTCCTAGGTTCGTCTGCGACTCTGCTACCGCCCCACCAGATTATGAAGCTCACCAAGAAGATGGGTTTTTGCCTCATGTAGTACAACACCATGGCGTTAGCTTTTCTGATTTGCAGGTTATTAGAGAAATTATAGAAAAATAGGATGGTGAAGAAAAGGAATTGAAAAAAAAAATGATTTCTGGTTCCGTGATAGGCTAGAGGCCGGATATTGAGTTCGAGTTCGAGATGTTCCCAATTGAGCTTCTGATTTGAGGAATGTGAGTATACTTCATTGCTGAGGAATTCTTGCTGCTATTGATCTCAAATGAGTTTTATATTAAACTCAAATGAGTATACGCCTAAAAAATGAAAATACACAAATGTTTTTTTGAATTTTTAGCTACTCAGTTTGCACGTAATGTATGCTCATTTAGTAATGTTGTTATGCTCATTTTAAAATGTTATATCAATGTATATTTCAAAAGTACCATATTACATTATGAGATTCACATGCATAAGAATTGGTTATAAACACGCGAGCATAAATCATGATACTCGATCGCACAATTTTAGTACCCAGTATCGGAGGTTTAATGCTCACTGCAAATGTCTTGATGCTCAACTAACAAAACTTATAATTTTCATATCAATGCTCATTTTGTAAGTTACGTATGTTCATTTAGTACTGATGTTATGCTCATTTTAATATGTCATATAATACATATTTCAAAAGTACCATATAACGTTAGATTCACATATTGAAATTCATAAGAGTTGAATACAGATATAATTTAAGAAATTTTTATAAAATCGAAAATAACAAAAAGAAAGTGAATTAAAAGTTATGAAGCAGATATCACGATGTTCAACATTAGACTCATAATACTCAACAAGATAGGGTTGCTGCTCATTAAAAGTTCATTTAAGCTCATTTACCAGAAACCGTAATTTTCATCTCAAGAGAGGAGATTTGATGCTCAATGAAAATAATGTCGTGATATCCAACTATCGAACCTGACGCTTTTCATATTAATGCGTATTTTGTAAGTTGCATTTGCTCATTTGGTACAAATTTTATACTCATTGTTAGCCTCCTAATACTTAATAAAATCTGATGCTCACTAAACATACACTATTGCTCATTTATCAGAACTCGTGATTTTTCGCTTAAATTACGAAAATGCCACCGAAACAAATTGACATGTACTCCGTATTAGTTATTGGGTTGTCTTCCTTAGTTGGGCCGTGTGTACATACACCCGGATGTATGATATAGGGACTGAACGGGCCCGTGGTAACTAGGAGTAAAATATTAATAAATTGCATATATGGTGACATTGTTATTTTTGTCCAAAAATTAGTACTCATTTACTCTTAATAATAAAACTAGTCAAAAAATATTAATAAAAAAATGTGTTAGTCTAAGATCGAGTCCGCGCGTTTGATAACAATTGAATATTAGTCTACTGAAATTGATAATAAAATGTTGGCTAAACGGCTGAGAATTGATTGAATATGGAAAAATTATATTTAAAATAAATTTCATTAATAGAATTAAGGAAACATATATTTATGTGATGAAATAACTAAAATGATCATCTACAATAATTCTAACTAATTCAACCAAAAAAGTAATTAAGCCTTATTTATTTGGTTATTAAAAAATCCATAGCCTGAAATTAAAAGTTAAGTATTTCGGGGGGAAAATTGGCCGATATAAAACTAAGGCTAAAGGGTCAAATAGGTACATGAACTAACTTAAAGTGTTCAATTAACCCCTTATAAAGGAGTTTCTGCCCGGACGTCGCCAATTGGGGCGGTTCCCGGTGTAATTTTTTGATGAAATTTTTTGAGCATCTTCTTCATTAAGTCTAGTTTACCCATACCAAATTTCAGCTAAAAATTCAACCGGGAAGGCAGTCGAATGATTTTCCGAAATGTACTGCGCTGTTTAATTTTTCAGAAAATCATTCGACTGCCTTCCCGGTTGAATTTTTAGCTGAAATTTGGTCTGGGTACACTAGACTTAATGAAGAAGATGCTCAAAAAAATTCATCAAAAAATTCCACCGGGAACCGCCCCAATTGGCGACGTCCGGGCAGAAACTCCTATATAAGGGGCTAATTGAACACTTTAGGTTAGTTCATGTACCTATTTGACCCTTTAGCCTAAAACTAATAAGCCGGAAGTAGGGGTTACTAACAATTTGGTTCTAAATATTAAAAGATCTTATATACATCTAAGAACAACGTATTCATAAAGGGGGTTCTGTGCATGATTAATTAAAACACAAGGAGGTTTGACGCATTTTTTAAATCACAGGGGGCTAATGCGCCGAATTTCCAAATCACAGGGGGGTTTGGTGCATTAAACCCATAACTTATACTCCATCTAATCTAATTTTTATATGTAAGGAAGTTGTCTTAATTCTAAATAGGAAATTTCACAATAGAATCATCACTGTGTGTTTAGAACTTATACATGTAGTATATGATTAATTATTTTAATTAGTGTACATCATGCATGATGAACTTGTATATATATGCTTTTTATAATGGTTGTGAAAGAACTATTATATCCAGTAATTATTTAGAAATAAACAAATACGAGTACTTTTTTCCTTTTTATTTTTTGAAGTCCTTTTTTATATTTTATACTCCGTATTAATAATTAATAACTTAAATAAAGGCAAGGTGACTGCTAGGGGTGGAAACAGGCCAGGCCAGGCGGCCAGGCTTTCGCCTAAACAAGCCGGACCTGTTTTAGAATATATAGGCCTGAGCCTGGCCTGTTACCTATTAAAGGCCTAGTTTTTTGGCCTGAGCCTGGCCTGTTTAGAAGCCTGGCCTGACCTGAAGTCTGTTTACTGGGCCTGTTAAGAAAAAAATAAAATTTCTCAAAAAAAAGTGAAAAATCCTTTTAATCCGGTATAAAATTTATTCCCCCAAATATTCACTAAAAAGTCTAATAATACGTTAGTTTTGCTTTGGATGTCTAATAATACATTATTATGTAGTGAAAATAAATTTCTATGTAATTCAAATATTGAAAAACTTGAATTTCAATTATCTTAATTTACTATTAACTCACTTTATATATATTAAAAATACGGAGTAGTATTCTATTCTAATTTATAATACACACCATAAAAATACTACTATGCCGAATTTCCTATAGTTAAGTATACCAATATAAATATAAATGTAAATAATATAAATAAATATAAATATAACTAAATACACACACATATACACATATAAATAAGCCGGCCTGTTAAGCTAAAAAGGTTTCAGAGTTGGATTAGACCTGACCTATTTTGATAAATGAGCTTTTTGAAAAGCTCAAGCCTAGTTTAATTACTAAACAGGCCTGGCCAGATCAGGCTTTTAACAGGCCAGGCCACAGGCCCCTAACAGACCGTCTAACCTATTTCCATCCCTAGTGACCGCCTATAAATTTAACCCGTGCATCAATGGATGATTTGTCCTCCTTCACTTGTATTTTTATTTTCTATTTCGACACCTTATTTTATCTCTTGTTTGTTCAAGCTAAAAAGGAAGATGAAGACCAAGGCGAACTTGTCAACTAAAATAATTATGATTGTCATCCTTTTATTGATCACTCTCATCGCTGATGTGTGTGTAGATCCAGTATCCGCAGAAGGTGGAGGTGGGCACGGCGGCGGCGGTCACAGCGGCGGCGGGCACGCTGGTGGAGAGAGCGGAGGAGGCGAGCACGGCAGTGGTGGAGAGGGCGGCGAAGGCGGCAGTGGTCGTACTCGAGTGGTCCCGGCCGGGCATGGTAACAGCAAAGGGAATGGCGCCCAACTCACCAAATCGCCCTTCATGTTTGGACTTCATCTTGACGCCGTCATCATCTTCAACCTACTCGTCTTTTATCTCATCTAAGTTTAAATTCCTTCATGTAATTATTTTTTCAATATTCGAATTACATAGAAATATGATAGTAAACATTCACTTCTTAATTTGTAAGAGGCCTTACAGTTTAAACTTTTTCAGAAATAGGATTTCACAATGTGATTCATGGAGCTGAGCATGCTATCCATACCCTCTAATTTATAGCCAAACATTACAGTGAAAGAAGCACTCATAGTGATCGTGAATGCCTATGAAAAGCATAGAACAATTGGCTAATTAAGGTAACTAGTAAACTAGTAATTGGTCTGAGAATTTTTCTTTGAATTTTTCTTTCAAATTTATGTGTGCTTAGTAATTCAAATTACACTATCAATTGATAACAACATCTATCTTCATGTAATATTAATATACATCAAATCATTAAACGAAACACACTTATAATATTAAGGTCAAAATGAGAGTTAAGCATTACTTAAAAGATCAAAACATCCAACAAATACGTTGAAACCATCATTGTAAATATGCATTTAATGTAAACCTAAACATTGTTGAACACTTCTTTGAATACAACATTTGGAGTCTTGTAAGTGGTTCCTTCATCTTCATTGACAATTAGAATTTTCAAACCACAACGATTGGTAACTCTTGATACTACAACATACGACTGTTCGTGGGTAAATACCATTTTTTCAACAACAACCCAACACGGGACAAAGATTGACCTTGACTTTTATTTATAGTCATAGCATATGAAGTCATAATAGGATATTGTCGCCTATGAAATTTGAAAAGCAAGCTGGCATCGGATGACGTCAAGGACAATATAGGAATTAGTACTTTTTGTTCAGCACTCACACCAGTTAAAATTTTGTCCTCCAAAACATGATCACCGAGCCTCGTTAGAATAATATGTGTCCCGTTACACAACCCCATTGAATGATCGATATTTCGCAAAAGCATCATCAGGGTCACTACTTTTAACGTTAACTCATTATTCAGTTCACCGGACTATTTTATACTATTCAAGAACTCAGGTGTGTGCAGTTCCGCCATTAGATCGGTCGTAGAATCTACCTTAGAAACGTACACTGTCAGAACTAAGATATGTTCTCGAAACTTCACCAACATTAAGAGCCATCATATAGTCATTAACAGTTTCAACCACAGCCAGTGTCGGTGTCAAAATTGCTATGACCGGCAATTTAGATATGATGAATTAATCGTTGCATTGACTACATCCTGTCTACTCCCATAAGGTATCCGGCAACACCTGCCGAAAATCAAAGGTTTATATAAATTAGTTGAAGATAAATTATTTATAATGACTAAGTAATAAGGTGACTATAAATTCACACGAATTGCATTTCTTGAATGATACTTGAATCTAAATTTGTGGAAAATATTCAAATAGGTGCTTCTACTATTTCTAATATCCAAGTATGGTCTGGTCTGGTTTGTTTAAGATTTGTTTGGTCTAAGACTGAAATAAGTCTAAGTATAAACATCTCAAGTAATATGGTAACTATGCATTTATACGAATTGCATTTTTTATACGAATTGCCCGGGTAAATTGGCAAATCAGGGGGTGTGCGAATATGTGAAAGTGTGTTATGACATTATTAAACAATGCTCAAATTTGAACGACATTTATATTCTTGATTTCTAGGAGAGCACCCGTGTGATGCAGGGCCGGAGAATTTTTCTTTCAAATTTATTTGTGCTCACTAATTCAAATTACACTATCAATTGATGACATGCAATATTAATATAGCTCAAAGCAAAGGGAATGGTAAAGGGAATGGCGCCCAACTCACCAAATCGCCCTTCATGTTTGGACTTCATCTTGACGCCGTCATCATCTTCAACCTACTCGTCTTTTATCTCATCTAAGTTTAAATTCCTTCATGTAATTATTTTTTCAATATTTGAATTACATAGAAATATGATAGTAAACATTCACTTCTTAATTTGTAAGAGGCCTTACAGTTTTAACTTTTTCAGAAATAGGATTTCACAATGTGATTCATGGAGCATGCTATCCATACCCTCTAATTTATAGCCAAACATTACACTGAAAGAAGCACTCATAGTGATCGTGAATGCCTATGCATGAAAAGCATAGAACAATTGGCTAATTAAGGTAATAAGACATATTATGAATAATAAAAGAAACAAGACAAATCATTGCTCAAATTGATGAACGGGAATCTTATCATAGGCTGGTGATAAATAATGTAAACTAGTTATTCCACCAACAATAGTACTAGTAACTCTAAATTAAACATTTTAAAGTAGATAATGTCGTTTGATGAGCATTTCATTTATAACTCTGTATTAATGAATGAAACTCAAACTTTAGAAAAACATCTGACATGTGAAACGAACTAAGATAGAAAAATATAAATTGACTAAAATTTTAATTTTAAAAACGAATAAAGAGGAACAACTACTTTCTATCACTCAAATTACTTTTACTCCGTACTTTTTTAGCACCCGATAGAGATATTGACATATTGAGAGAGAACTCAGATAGAGAAGTACTACGTATGTGACAGAAATGCCATGCCGAAGATAATTTGTAATTCTTGGGTCCTCAATTCAGTTGAGCTGGTTATTTCTTTTACTATTACAAATGACTAAAACAAGTTACAAATACATCATCACTCGGCATAATTATATAAATCTCAGTACATAAACATTACATATATATAACTAATCAGAAGAACAAATAATAATCACATAAACTCAATAAAATCTCAGTGCATTTGATAATATCACTTAAAGTAAAGGTAGATTCTATGGTACCCAAAAGGTACCATACCTTTGTCCACTTGGACCGATTAGAATGTTGCAGTTGAATTATTTAAATCTAAATTAAAAATGATTTAATGATTTGGACCAATCATGTGAGTGGTAGGTACGGTACCTCATTTTTTAAATGGGTACTGGAGTTGTCACCTAAAGTAAAAGCCTCTAATAGTTTCCATGCTACTAAATTTGAACTGTGACTTGTGTTGGGAAAAACTCCGGACTTTCCCGCTTCGTGAAGTTAAGATAGGCACTCAGGAAATTAGGTAGCGATGGGAGCACACGATTTAAATTCTCCAATATGGAGATTCTTCCACTATACAAAAGAATAGTAGGATTTACAAGGATGTTACAAAATTGTCTCACTCAATGGTGGCTCACTCAAGCTTGAGGATATGAACTTCCCAAGCTATCTCTCTTCTCTCTCAAAGAGACTCTCTAACTTTCTCACTCTAAGAAGTGAATTCTTTTTTTTTTTGGAAAACATTTTTTTATTTTGAAAAAAGATTTTTATTGAAAAAAAAGTAAACGGTACATAGAAAAAAATACAGAGAAAGAAAAAAGAAAATAAAACAATACAGGGAAAGAAAAGACTAAAACTACACCCAAGGAAATTCTCTTGACTGAGACCTAGTGGTCATACTGTGGCGCCTTTTATTTTTGTGAGATTTCCTGTAGATTTTTAGCTGCGTGTTTAAGTTTTCCGTTGGCAGGTAATTTTCTGAGGTAACAAACTTTGATTTCCAGCAGATCGCTCTGTTGAATTTTGATTTCGTAATTTCTCCTGGAGTTGAGATAGGGGGACGACGATCGCTTTCAGTAGCATGTCCCAGAAAGTCGTCCATGAAAGAAGAAGAATCTGATTGATAAAAGTTGTCTGATGTATCTGAGTAAGCCTGAACAAGCATGTGTCGTTTTACTGGAGTTGGAGACATATCTTTGTCTGAGTAGGCGAATCAAAAATAAGTTTTGATATTGATTTTGGCTCCTCTGTAACTACCACGGTTCGTTGTAATCTGCTGCCATGAAACAGGGTAAAGGCAGGACTGCTTCCCAACTCATGTCCCATGGCGAAGTGATGATTACTACTTTGGTCCCTTATCTGAGCTCTCAAGTCTCAACTTTTGATGCGTTGCTTTTAGGTTCCAGTGGAAGACAGAGACGCCGCCGGTGACGTTGACGTACTATGCTACACCCCAGTGTCCTAGGTTCGTCTGCGACTCTGCTACCGCCCCACCGGATTATGAAGCTCACCAAGAAGATGGGTTTTTGCCTCATGTAGTACAACACCATGGCGTTAGGTTTTCTGATTTGCAGGTTATTAGAGAAATTATAGAAAAATAGGATGGTGAAGAAAAGGAATTGAAAAAAAAAATGATTTCTGGTTCCGTGATAGGCTAGAGGCCGGATATTGAGTTCGAGTTCGAGATGTTCCCAATTGAGCTTCTGATTTGAGGAATGTGAGTATACTTCATTGCTGAGGAATTCTTGCTGCTATTGATCTCAAATGAGTTTTATATTAAACTCAAATGAGTATACGCCTAAAAAATGAAAATACACAAATGTTTTTTTGAATTTTTAGCTACTCAGTTTGCACGTAATGTATGCTCATTTAGTAATGTTGTTATGCTCATTTTAAAATGTTATATCAATATATATTTCAAAAGTACCATATTACATCATGAGATTCACATGCATAAGAATTGGTTATAAACACGCGAGCATAAATCATGATACTCGATCGCACAATTTTAGTACCCAGTATCGGAGGTTTAATGCTCACTGCAAATGTCTTGATGCTCAACTAACAAAACTTATAATTTTCATATCAATGCTCATTTTGTAAGTTACGTATGTTCATTTAGTACAGATGTTATGCTCATTTTAATATGTCATATAATACATATTTCAAAAGTACCATATAACGTTAGATTCACATATTGAAATTCATAAGAGTTCAATACAGATATAATTTAAGAAATTTTTATAAAATCGAAAATAACAAAAAGAAAGTGAATTAAAAGTTATGAAGCAGATATCACGATGTTCAACATTAATTAGACTCATAATACTCAACAAGATCGGGTTGCTGCTCATTAAAAGTTCATTTAAGCTCATTTACCAGAAACCGTAATTTTCATTTCAAGAGAGGAGATTTGATGCTCAATGAAAATAATGTCGTGATATCCAACTAACGAACCTGACGATTTTCATATTAATGCGTATTTTGTAAGTTGCATTTGCTCATTTGGTACAAATTTTATACTCATTGTTAGCCTCCTAATACTCAATAAAATCTGATGCTCACTAAACGTACACTATGGCTCATTTATCGGAACTCGTGATTTTTCGATTAAATTACGAAAATGCCACCAAAACAAATTGACATGTACTCCGTATTAGTTATTGGGGTTGTCTTCCTTAGTTGGGCCGTGTGTACATACACCCGGATGTATGATATAGGGACTGAACGGGCCCGTGGTAACTAGGAGTAAAATATTAATAAATTGCATATATGGTGACATTGTTATTTTTGTCCAAAAATTAGTACTCATTTACTCTTAATAATAAAACTAGTCAAAAAATATTAATTAAAAAAATGTGTTAGTCTACGATCGAGTCCGCGCGTTTGATAACAATTGAATATTAATCTACTGAAATTGATAATAAAATGTTGGCTAAACGGCTGAGAATTGATTGAATATGGAAAAATTATATTTAAAATAAATTTCATTAATAGAATTAAGGAAACATTCACTACAAGAAAAGTGCACATAGACCGCACATAGACCATTTTTTTTTTTGCGATGGCCGCATAACTGTCCTTAAAAACACCATTAACCACACATTTTTTTATTTACCACATACAAAACTGTGGTAAAAGGTCAAAGACGACAGTTTTTAACCGTGACCAATATTTTTACCACGGCTGTTGTGGCGACGCACGTAAAACTGACGCAAAACTGTCGTAAATGTTCCTCCTTACGTTTTTACGACAGTTTTGCGACAGTTTTACGTGCGTCGGCACAACAGTTGTGGCAAAAACATTGACCACGGTTAAAAACTGTCGTCTCTAAACTTTTACCACATTTTTGTGTGTGGTAAATAAAAAAATGTGTGGTTAATGGTGTTTTTAACGACAGTTATGCTGTCATCGCAAAAAAAATGTGGTCCATGTGCAGTCTATGTGCACTTTTTTTGTAGTGATTTATGTGATGAAATAACTAAAATGATCATCTACAATAATTCTAACTAATTCAACCAAAAAAGTAATTAAGCCTTATTTATTTGGTTATTAAAAAAATTCATAGCGTGAAATTAAAAGTTAAGTATTTGGGGGGGGGGGGGGGGGGGGGGGAATTGGCCGATAAAACTAATAAGCCGGAAGTAGGGGTTACTAACAATTTGGTTCTAAATATTAAAAGATCTTAATTATATACATATCTAAGAACAACGTAACTATTTGATTAATAACTTATACTCCATCTAATCTAATTTTTATATGTAAGGAAGTTGTCTTAATTCTAAAGAGGAAATTTCACAATAGAATCATCACTGTGTGTTTAGAACTTATACATGTAGTATATGATTAATTATTTTAATTAGTGTACATCATGCATGATGAATTTGTATATATGCTTTTTATAATGGTTGTGAAAGAACTATAAAATCCAGTAATTATTTAGAAATAAACAAATACAAGTACTTTTTTATTTTTTATTTTTTGAAGTCCTTTTTTATATTTTATACTCCGTACTAATAACTTAAATAAAGGCAAGGTGACTGCTAGGGGTGGAAACAGGCCAGGCCAGGCTTTCGCCTAAACAGGCCGGGCCTGTTTTAGAATATATAAGCCTGAGCCTGGCCTGTTACCTATTAAAGGCCTGGTTTTTTGGCCTGAGCCTGGCCTGTTTAAAAGCCTGGCCTGACCTGAAGCCTGTTTACTGGGACTGTTAAGAAAAAAATAAAATTTCTCAAAAAAAAGTGAAAAATCCTTTTAATCCGATATAAAATTTATTTCCCCAAATATTCACTAAAAAGTCTAATAATACGTTAGTTTTGCTTTGGATGTCTAATAATACATTATTATGTAGTGAAAATAAATTTCTATGTAATTCAAATATTGAAAAACTTGAATTTCAATTATCTTAATTTACTATTAACTCACTTTATATATATTAAAAATACGGAGTAGTATTCTATTCTAATTTATAATACACACCATAAAAATACTACTATGCCGAATTTGCTATAGTTAAGTATACCAATATAAATATAAATGTAAATAATATAAATAAATATAAATATAACTAAATACACACACATACACATATAAATAAGCCGGCCTGTTAAGATAAAAAGGCTTCAGAGTTGGATTAGGCCTGACCTATTTAGGCTATGTTTGGCGGGCATAAGTCCCTGACTTCTAGCTTTTGTAATGTTAAAAAAGTTCCTAAAAGCTTCTAGTTGTGGGTTTGGCATGACAATATTTAAGAGCTTTTCAAAAATTAAAATATCTTTTTTGAGATGCTACCGGGAGTAGCATCTAAGAAAAGCTAGTGACTTTTAGTATTAATTAATCCTAACAGCTTGTATACCAAACAGAACTAAATCAAACAGTCAGCTTTTTATCAAACAGTTGCCACCTTTTCTTTTTAAGATCTTTTCAGTCACTAAAAGCTAACAGCTATTAAAAAGCTCACAAAAGTATCTTTTCAGCTAGTTGTGCTAAACATGCCTTTAGATAAACGAGCTTTTTGAAAAGCTCAAGCCTAGTTTAATTACTAAACAGGCCTGGCCAGATCAGACTTTTAACAGGCCAGGCCACAGGCCCCTAATAGACCGCCTAACCTATTTCCATCCCTAGTGACCGCCTATAAATTTAACCCGTGCATCAATGGATGATTTGTCCTCCTTCACTTGTATTTTTATTTTCTATTTCGACACCTTATTTTATCTCTTGTTTGTTCAAGCTAAAAAGGAAGATGAAGACCAAGGCGAACTTGTCAACTAAAATAATTATGATTGTCATCCTTTTATTGATCACTCTCATCGCTGATGTGTGTGTAGATCCAGTATCCGCAGAAGGTGGAGGTGGGCACGGCGGCGGCGGTCACAGCGGCGGCGGGCACGCTGGTGGAGAGAGCGGAGGAGGCGAGCACGGCAGTGGTGGAGAGGGCGGCGAAGGCGGCAGTGGTCGTACTCGAGTGGTCCCGGCCGGGCATGGTAACAGCAATGGGAATGGCGCCCAACTCAGCAGACCGCCCTTCATGTTTGGACTTCATCTTGACGCGGTCATCATCTTCAACCTACTCGTTTTTTATCTCATCTAAGTTTAAATTCCTTCATATCTCATCTCCATGCATTTCTTTTCTTTATACTCTCTATATTATGTAAAATTTGCCAGCTAGCTATGCCCTTGCTAGCGTGTGGTATCTACTATTTGAAAGTCTATTGTGTTTTCCATCTAGTCATCTACGAAGTACTATGCAAGAGGGCTAATCAAACACTTATACCTTGAAGGAGTTTATACGGGCTTTCCAAATATGTGATCATATTATGAAGAAGCAGTCAGTCCTTGTAATTTCGGATGCGATTTTCACTATGGGTCATCCGGAAACAGTCTATCCCCCCTTTAGTACAGGGGTAAGAGTGTGTACATCCGACCCCATTACTCCACTGTAGGTGGGAGCCTTTGCGACACTGAGGTAAATGAAAATGAAAATGATGAAATGATAAGATTGTTGCAATTATAGATTTATAACTATGGTGAATCAAAGTAAGGGAAGTGAAAGAACATATGCAGAATAATATATATGTAGAGTTTCAATTCGGAAATGATATGTAGTATCATACCATCTTAGCAAGCATTCTATTCTATTACCAGCTAAAACAGAGAAATCAAAAGATAATATGTAAGAGTTGGATTTCAAAAGAAGTTATAATAATACTCCTAGTAGAGATCGATTTAAAGTAGAGATGGCAATTGTGACCGATCCAATGGATACCCGCACCGAACCGCCCGGTCAAAATGGGGAAAACCGCATTGCCCGGGTAACGGGTATGGGACGGAGAATACCCGTTTTGTTTTTACGGGTAACGGGGCGGTTACGGTTTTATACATGCCCGCCCCATTACCCGTCCCGTACCCGCCCCGTTTATTTTAGTTATATTTTTATTACATTTCTATCTATTATTTGTCCCATGAGTAATAGAAGATAGATTTTTCTATTTTCATTGAGTATATGGATAATAGATGTACTAACTATAATGTTTCCATGAGAGTTCATATAGATCTTAATAGTCTTGTTTGATTATTATCAGATTTTTAGTGAATAATTATTTTTTCAGATTAAGTTTTTTAGGTTCAAATTAATTTACGTTGTCTTCTTTCTCGTCTTGTAGATATATAAAACTTTAAAGGGGCGTCTCATTCTAGAGTTATCTAGGTGATGCCATTTTTTCGCCTTTAAAAATATTATTTTTATATTAAAATATCAATGACTCAGTTAATAAAGTGATTACCCGCGGTTACCCGCGGTTATACCCGTTACCCGTTGGGGCGGATACGGTTTGGGTAAAAATTACCCGTTGGGTAATGGTGCGGTTATGGGGCGGGGAATTATCAAATGGGGCGGGTACGGTTATATGTAAAACCGTCCCCGAACCGCCCCGTTGTCATCCCTAATTTAAAGTTAAAACAAAAGAAGAGTTACGTTTCATTAGATGTATCATAGTCCCTTCGTCACTTAAAACTTTGTCATCTTTCCTTTTTGGGACGTCTCAAAAAACTTTATCACTTTCCTTTTTAATCAATTATTTTGTGGTTTCTGTTTTTTCTCTCTCTTCTGCACAAACCTCAACCACACAGTTTTTACTTTATTATTCTCCGTGCCGGTCAATTTTGGCAAAGTTTTAAGGGACGGAGGTAGTATCGTGCAATAGAAGTTTTTACTTGGACTGTAATTTGCTGGTCTGGTCTAATCTGGTCTGATCTAATCTGATCTGGTCTGAACTGGTCTGGTTTGGTAATGTCTGGTCTCTTTGTATTTTTATAACTATCGAAGTTTGGTCTGGTCTGGTCTGAACTGGTCTAGTCTGGGATGGATTACAGTTGAAGTAAAAACATCTTTAGTATACAATTGAAAGATTCCCTTAAAAGAATTAAAATGTAAACATTCACTTCTTAATTTGTAAGAGGCCTTACAGTTTAAAGTTTTTTCAGAAATAGGATTTCACAATGTGATTCATGGAGCATGCTATCCATACCCTCTAATTTATAGCCAAACATTACAGTGAAAGAAGCACTCATAGTGATCGTGAATGCCTATGAAAAGCATAGAACAATTGGCTAATTAAGGTAACTAGTTTTCCACCCGTGCGTTGCACGGGTATTTAAATTTTAGTAATTTCGATTTCTAATTTGCGTACATGTATTATAAATTTATATGATATATGAGACATATTTTGTGTTTTACTATGAGAGTGTATGTAATGCAAAAAGATCGATCATAAACGTCATAATAAAACATGAATTTTAATATTTTAGTCACTTGTATGGAATATAATACGACAAAGCGTTTACAAATTATTGAACACTTCCTTATACACTACATTAAGTGTAGAATTGCTAGGCTCACCCTTATCATCACATATCATGAATTTTAATCCTGATGGATTTGTAACCCTAGATACCGCCACATACAACTGACCATGAGTAAAGACCGGACGACGTAAGAAGATGCCTACTCTTTCAAGCGACTGACCTTGACTCTTGTTGATCGTCATCGCGTAACTAACCACCAATGGTAATTGCCTACGCTGAAACATGAATGGCAATCTAACATCGGATGGTGTAAGTGTCAGCCTTGGAATATAGACCTTCTTACCCGCATTTGTCCCGGTCAATATTTGAGCCTCAATAATATTATCTCCAAGTCGGGTCACAATAAGTCGAGTGCCATTGCATAACCCCGAAGAGAAATCAATATTCCTCATGAGCATGACAGGTACACCTACCTTTAACCTGATTTCATGGGCCGGAACTCCAGAACAGCGTATTCCATTAAGGAATTCAGGGGAATGGATCTCGTCAAGAAGATTGTTTTCAGAATCAAAAGAGGATGCTGAATCACTGCTTAGATAGATCTTCTCCTCGGAAGTATTCAAACTCAACATGTAATTATTTATCATATCTACATCCTCTATTGTTGGTGCAAGAATGGCTCTAGAAGTCAAATAAGAAGGACTTGTTCCATTTTCCAAGAAATCGGGGTATGTACACCTCACAATAGATTCTATAGGATTAGATATGAAAGGAGCAAGAAAAGTTTGAGGTATTTCAATCATTGATTCACCATCTTCATCATCACCAAGAACACCATCTCCAATTTGCAAGATCCAATCTGCAAAACTCTTCAAAACAGCAGAATTTTTGTCACCTGTAAGCCTCATGTTCTTTGTAAGTTTCAATACCTTACAAAATTGCCACAAGTAGGAAGAGTTCAAAGCTGCAAGTACAATATCTTGTCGACTGCCTTTCGGAATAACTGGTAATATTTGTCTAAAATCACCGCCAAATACAACTGTTTTCCCACCAAAAGGTTTAGTAGCATCACATGTGACAGTGAATCGAAGGATGTCCCTCATAGTGCGATCAAGAGCTTCAAAGCAATACTTATTTGTCATTGGAGCCTCGTCCCAAATAATTAACCCTGCCATTTGAATTAACTTGGCCAATGCACTACCATGCTTGATGTTGCATGTTGAGTCTTCTGCCGCTGTCAGTGGAATAGCAAATCTAGAGTGCGCTGTACGTCCACCTGGAAGGAGAAGTGATGCAAGGGCACTGGATGCCACATTCAATACTATACCTCCACGAGATCTTACAGCTGCCGACAGAGTTCTCCACAAATATGTTTTTCCGGTACCACCATGACCATACACAAAGTAGATGCCGCCGTGATTTCCATTGATTGAAGCAATGAGTATGTCATAAACCTTGCGTTGTTCTTCAGTCATGTCTAGCAACAACTTGGAATGCTCCTCAGATAAAGCATCAACATCATACCTCATCTCTTCATGTATGAGGTTGTGTTCAAGAGAATCGATTTGAGAAACGGAAGGAAAAGGCATGTTTGCATAGTTGCGCAGAGACTTCCCTTTTTGTTGGAGAAGTTTTTCAACTTCTAGAAGAGCATAATTTTTAATTTGAGCTGCACTTAAATCCAACTCTGCAAGGCAATCAAATGATTTAGAATTTGATTTTAGTAGCTTGTTAAAAATAAGAATAAAATAGTACCAATAGTTATGCTTACCTTGATCATTGAGGTTCCTTCTTATGTTGTATAGTACATCATCTGATAAATCCTCCCAGCATTGCTTCCACACCAATTCCGGCTTTGAAAGTTCATCTGACGTCAGCAGGGTAACAAATAACTCACGGAGAGCGTGTGCAGATCCCCAATGACTTACTTGTTTAATGCAACCAATGTGATCTTTGTCATCCTGGAGCAAACCTCTTGCATAGCAAGCATCCTTGAATGTGGCATGAATAGTACCATTAACGGTCTTCAATTCCTCAAAACTGGTCGGTCCTCTAACCACATTGAGAAGCATTCTAAGGTAGTACTTCTCGCCTATGCCTGGACGAACAAAATAGAGTCTCCCAACTGCAAATCTCTTTTTCCTCGGTACCCACGTTTTTGATGTTTTTTTCCACGTGAATTTAGTAGGAAACTCAGAATATGTCAATAACTTGGCCTCGGGGTACATTTCATTTGCCTTCATCCAGGCTGTGAATTTGGTTGAGAGAACAGTAGCACGATTCAACACTGTGGCCGTGGATTCCCTTTCATTATAGAACACATTATGTTCTCCTGGGAGATGGAAGCTCAGTCGCTCAACTGCAATATCCCTATAATGAATAGGGAACCCAAAAATCCTCCAAGCAGCCTCACATGCTGAGACATATCGGCAGTCATAATACATCTTAATCTCATCAACTATTTGAGATTTATTACTATCAGCATTCTCAGAGAATGCAACTGTTATCCTATCATTGCCCTTGTTTATATATTTGAAGAGATACTTTATTGAACGTGTCTGATTACACCATTCAACATTGATGTGGGCACCATACTTAAGTAATAACATGCGGTTATGCGGAATAACGAATCTATTGTCAAGAAGAATGTCGCCTTTTGCCACAGTTCTACCATTCTGTCTTCTTCTATAGATTGGAAAACCGCTTTTATCGATGGTCGTTTGTTGTACAAACTTCTTCGGAAAGTATTTTGTGCAACGGTTCCCAACCATGCATGGCGATTTTTTGTTCAACAATCCACATGGGCCATGTATCATCAGCTCCTTCACCATGGTGTAATACTCTGGGTCACGTCTCTCATCCGGGATCTCGGCTGAAATTATCTTATCGATATATGTGGCCAAGACATATTTTTCTTTTTCATAAACCCACAATACTATATGTGCATGTGGCAGGCCTCGCTTCTGAAACTCCACTGTGTAAATGACTTTTACATGCATAAAAAAAATACGATTTAAGAGATTTTTCAAAATAGTACATGTAATATTTTATGAAGATTTGTAGATTAAAATATTAATTAAGAATAGAAAAATATGTAATCTAAATAATACCTGCTTTCACTTCTCCAAATAACTTATTTTGTTTTAAATCCTTGATGAGTTGGTTGAGCTTAATTTTGAATATCCTACATAGGATATCGGGTCTATCATCTGGGTTCAGCCCTCTTTCCCTGACGTAGCGTACAATCTCAGGCCACTTAGGGTTGCAAGTAAATGTGATGAAAAGTTGTGGATATCCAGCCCACTTACAAATTGCCATCGCGTCCTGGTAGTTCTGGATCATGTTACGTGCACTACCTATGAACGAATTTGGTAGTACAATGAGCTGCCCTAGCCTAGATGTATTTGTTTCACCACGTCCAAGTGCATCAGCTAATCCACTGTACAACTCACTTCTCAACTGCTTTTGATTTTGTCTAATATAGGATAGACGTGATGACTCGATCATCGTATACCCATCAACCATAAACTGCTGAAACAATCGTTTGCATCTCAAAATGTAAGGGGATTCATTGTTACGCTCTTGAAGCCTGTATGAAAAGAACTCTTTCATGGTAACATGCTTTCTTCCATCTGTTGGACGTGTTAAGAGAACATTTTTTCGAAACCCATCCTGGCCATATGGAAATAAAAGTGGATATTGCAAGCCAAGAAAAGAGGGATTCAACTCTGAAATAAACTGTAAGTCACCAGACTTCGTCTCAATAAGCACATCCCTCTCCTGTTTATTAATGTCGAAGTCCCCCTCAATTAGTGCTGCAACCTCATGTACACTTGGAGTATTATATGTACGTCCATCTGAATTTCTCTTTCCAATTAGCTTCATTTTCAATGACGTGCAATTTGTGTCATTGAATCTATCCCTCGCCATCCTGAATGATTTTGCATGAACATTATAGGTGTCAAGCATATCTCTCAAGTCTGACACGAGTGTTTCATGTAATTGGGTTCCACCTTCACCCCTATATTTTTGACACAAAAAGTAAAGTAAATTAAACTTTTGCAATGCAAACATAGAAGCAATGTATAATTGATTTAGCAAGTCTCATTTAATTACCTCACCGATTGCACTCGGTATGAAATCTCTTCATGTGGGTCTGATAAGTACATTTGCAAGAATTTAGGTTGTTTCCCATCAACCGGTAAAAGACTACCAATCCTATGATAGTTTTGCCCATTCAACCTAAACACTCGAGGTGCTCTTCCATCATTTATTTGTGTATCTATTTTTCCACCCATTGAAGTGAATGAGAACATGGAGTTATAAGAACGAATGTTCTCTAGAAAATGCCTACTACGCTCATCAAGTCCGAATATCAATCCTTCTAATAAACATGGAGGTTCTTTCATAGGAGGGAGGACAACATTCCCTTTATTACAACACATGGTGAAAATTGGTCTGTGAGAAGCAGTTGTTTTTGCTAACTTTTCAGCATGCCAAAATATTGCATCACAGAATTCACATGTAAAAGTAGCATCACCAAGATCTAGAAACGCTGTAACATAGTAGATACTTTTAGTGACTTTATAAAGTTAAATACAATGAGTTAGTACATAATTCCACACTCATAAGTAAATAAGAAAAAACTCATTCAGTTAATACTACTAACAAATAATTAGCATTACAAAGTTAGGTCTTAAAGGTGAGTGCAACAAATAAGAGTAGTGACATGTTTTAAAATGATTGGAATCCTATTTTAGTTTCATTGTATTGATTAGTAAAAAATGATTAAATTACTTCGTAATTAGTAAAACGTAAAATTGAGTGAATTACTTATGACACATATAATTAACTGGCACAGTCGTATACACTTATACATCATTTTTCTTCTATAATACATCTATAGAATATGTCCATGAATAAATAGATATTTTAAATTGATTTAGTAGCTGTCACATTTATATAAGTAATTAAGTGAAGAAAGTAAATATGTGATGTCTATTGAATTTTTTACAAAGAACTATTAGTGTAAGTCTGATTTATATATAATTTGAAAAAATCAAAATATATAATCAAAAGAAATGTAGCAGGAAAAAATCTGTCATAATGACTATTACAGTATTCAAATGTCACATCATAGTGAATATGTTTTTTACATGCAGTAACTTATATATATTCAACTTTTATCCATTGATTTTTATTAGTAATGTTTTAGGAGTAACCTCCTTGAAGTTTTATAAAATATTTGAATGTAAATACTAATAAATACAACTTAAGTGTGTCTGTAAATGTATATAGGAATCGTAAATAATATAAATAAATTAAATAATATTTATCCACTACTTTTACATTTTAATCCACTTCGTGTCAGTAAAAGTTACTAATTTATGTTTTTATCCACTATTTTTATTTTAATGTAATTACATTTGAGACCTATATTTCTTTATTTTTACACGAATAATGTTACATTTGTACTCATGTAATCCAATCAAGTTTAAGAAACTTGATGATAGGAAATTATAAAAAGTTACACTCATAAAAACACTATATAATGTGAAGAGATTAATTAATAACACAAGGTCCAAATCATTGAGATTGTGTGGGATTCCTGAATCAATAATAATTCAATAAGAGAAGTTGTGCATTAAAATTTAAATGAATAATAAAATTTTTAATGTAGCTATAAGTATTTATTTTATTAGTTACAATTAACTTCAGTAGTCAACAATCTCATATTTATCCAATAAATAGTAATATGTACTCCCTCTGTCTCATAGAGAGATTTCCATTTTCCTGTTTGGACGACCCATAGGGAGGTTATCTTTTTCATGTTAGGGAAAAATTACAAATCTAAAATGACAAATTGAATATTAAATATTAAAAAACTACATTTACAACATAAAAGTTATCAACATTAACCTCATTATATTATAAACCTATTGAAATTATTTCTTAAAACATACTCCAACTACTTTATTTAATTCTGGTTTGAATAACTACATCATTGTGCCATGAGAGAATTTCAAAGGGACCCAAATAGTATAAATTAAGTTTATAAGAAGTGACATTTTAAACTGATACAGTAACGTATATAAAATATTTTTTTTTGGATAGGTCTACATTTTTTTAAACTGATAATGTTTTAATTGATTGATACTCAATGGAGTTCATTAGAGACATAAGTTGGTTAGAGAAATATTGGGCACTATATTAGTTAATGATATCACAAGATTATGATTTTATTGAAAGCATAAATGAAAGATGAAGATTATTCTCAGCTATTGTTTATTTAATTTTAAATGAATAGTATTAATTTGTAATGTGCATGATCAAACCTATGTAATTAAATATGTATATATTAAATATACGTAGTAGTGTATAAAAAGTTGGAAGTAAATTTGGTATTACTGATTTCACTTTAAAATGAAGCCATGTACTATGTAAAAGATGGTGGCACCTTTATGTGAGCCTGCTTCATATTCAAAATCTTCATCTGCGTATAAATAAGATAAATAAACGGTATATTAATATAGTTATATGAAGTTTTAGAGATAAAAGATGTAATTGCGGCATCATTTGGTCACATACCTTCATATCCTATCACATCTTCATCACTTTCAAAATGATTTTCAAGTGTATCATCAATTTGAGCCTCTATATAAAAAAATAACAACAAATCCTTGAAGTATACATAACTACTTAAATAGATGGCTGACATGGTAATATAATTGGAATAAATTAAAGTACGTCGTACCCACTGTACTTGTATGACCATCCGGAAATTCTGGAATCAAATTATTCGTGTGAATAATTTCCATTGTTGTTTCAGGGAGGCTTAGCTCACGTATCATGTCATCGATATCATTGTCATGAGTAGTAATTACCGGTTGACCTCCAGCGGTGTCATGTAACGATGAGCTTGTTGATGTAATAACTACGATATAAATTATCACATATTATACATTTATCATAGTGTTATGATTTATTAAGTATTTGGACTGTGTCAAGGTACTAAGGTAGTTACCATTAGTAATATCAACAAATGGATTTGTAGGCCAGTTGTGTTTCGAAGAAGGTGTTGTACCATCACACAACTTGGCTCTCTTAGAAGCAGCAGATCCATTTATTAATTGGTCTCTATTTCCATCAAGAGGATGTGCTCTTCCACGATAAATGATAGCTGATTTAGTTAGTTTTTGCATTATATCCTTGCCCTGTATGAAAGTACGTAATAAGTCATTAAATCTAAAAGTGTTAAAAAGGTTTAAAATTTTCTTTGAAATTGAAGAGAACAAATGTCCATTTTTATTTTTTATTTTTTTGGCCATAAAACCATTAAATTTTTAAGAGATTTAGAAGACCCAATTTTTGGGATTAATTTTATGTTGCTAGAGAGAAATGATGATACTGCGTGAAATTTGGTACTACATACCGTAGTATATAATAAGATTATAGATGTTTATTACACAGTTGAATTAAATTAATGTATAGCTAGGCAATCAAAGTCTATCAACGAATGATTTAATTAATAGTTTAAAGACGTATGGAAATATAGTGACATATTATATACTCCGTATATTCTATTAATATTAAAGTATACTACGTATACTTTAGAGAAGGTTCAGAAATATCTGACATGTTATATTCTATTAAAGTATACTACGTATACTTTATATACTACGTATGAGAGAAGGTTTAGAAATACTTTATATTCTATAAAGGCTAATTTATGAGTTGAAAAATGAAATTGAACATAAAAGCAAAGGTACGTTGATGTGTTTTAATTGTTATATTGCTTAGTATATATATAACCACAAAGGGTAATACAACATTATTGTTTGAGTATGTTCATAGATTTAGTTTTTTTTTAAGACTAATTTTTTTAGAAAAGGGATTTCATGGTAACAACGATACTTACAACAACGATGCCGCAGATTTCATGGCAATTGAGCTGACCCGGTCACAAAACTTCAGCATCTGCCAACCAAATGATTTGGACACGCTCCTATCCTTGTTAATTCCCAATATTGAGCCACAACATCATATAAGTCCTAGTGAGCCAAGTAGTGTACATATAATACATAACGTAACAATAACCAAAATTTAGTGTGTAGGAACAAATTATCAAAATTATATTATCAAAAGCTTTAATTGTTTGGAGACATACATGAAAGTATTGAGATATTTTTTAAGATGAGGACACCAATAAAAATGTATACAGGATGATTTGATAAGTGTGTTCATTTATTAATTGGTCTCTATTTCCATCTAGAGGATGCGCTCTTCCACGATAAATGATAGCCGATTTGGTTAGTTTTTGCATTATATCCTTGCACTACAAGAAAAATAGTTTTGTGCAACAAAAAATTTCATTGCCAAAGGTTGCTAGTTTGTTGCCCATTTCATTGTGCAACAAAATCAAATTCGTCACGAGCTCGTTGCCTAAGCCTCGTGGCCCTTTATACTTTATGTGACGATCCAAATATTGGTTGTCCATAATGATGCTTGTGCATCATTGACTTTCATTGCCTAAACGTATACTTTGTGCAACGAACTTTTATCAGTTGTAGCCCCAAATACTTTTGTGTGTTACAATTCTATGTGGCACATATATCCTTAGTGCAACTATATATGTTCAATTGTAGCTCATACTATTTTTGTGTGATGTAATTTTTTGTTGCACATGAGTTTTTTGTGCAACGAAAGTCTATCTTTCGATGCCTATACAATTTGAGATGAATTTATATTATATAAGTTGCCCATATAGTTGTGCCTCTAAATTCCGCATCTCTATATACACACACACAAATACACATATAATAGTAAATAAAATACATTCATATATACTTGTAAAAGGGTAAAAGTGTAAATAAAATACACTTCGATTTTTTTTTGACAAACACTATTTCGAGTTCACAACTATAATAGTAAATAAAATACATTCATACGATAGTATATACTTGTAAAAGGGTAAAAGTGTTCTTGTTACATCAGATAAACAACTTGCTAGATTGAAATGGAAACTCCATCCGGGAAGAAAATGGATTCACTGGAAAATTGCTCAGTTGGTCCACACACTGAAAAGATCCCGTCTGCTCCCTTGCCAGAAATCATACTTCAAGATCAACCCACAGCCTCTCTGGCCCCAGTTCAGCTCCAGGCTTAGAACATCAGTCTGGTGAATGCTCTACAGATCCATCTGGTGCCCATTTTAAGCAAGAGGTGAATGCTGTGCTTCTAAAGTCAGTGCCAGGTCTGGTGAATAGCCAACACGTCCTTTTGATTAAGGATGACACACATATTAAACACCTGCAAAAGTTGAGAGACTTTGATTCAGATATTGTTAGCAACAATGGCTATTTTTCAGAAAGGGAAGATAGAAGGAATCTTCAGCCCCTTAAAAAATGGGAGGAATCATGGTTGGATAACTCAACTAAAGTTGAAACATGAAGAAAAAGCTTGAGAACCTGGAAGGTGTCTCTATTCTTCAGATGAATAATACCTCTCAAGTAAATGCTCTCACTCCAGCTCAGAATGAAGAAGGCTTCATCCAAGTGATAAATAGGAGGAAGAGAGAGACAGACAAAGATGAAGGTTCCCCCTGGGTTACTAGAAACACTGCAAAAAAAAAGAGACAAGGTTGATGGGTCAGTTGCTGGTAGTAGTGCCTGTAAGCACGCTTCTCTAAATTCCTCAAACCTTTTTAAATGAATATTTTGACCGGGAATGCAAGAGGTTTGGAATCTGCTTCTGCCAGAATAATTTCTCTAATTCACCAATTGCTTGCTCAAGGGCCAACGCCCAAGTATAATGCTAAAGGGATTCCAAATAAACAAACTGTTTGATTTAGAAAGGCTTAAATAAAACAAACATGTTATCAGAGTATCAGACATATAGAACATCTAAATTGATTGATATCGATAAATAGATTTGTATCATCACTCCAAATACTAAAATGAGTATAAACAAAAACTATAACCCTCTAATTTTTTAAGTGGTCTAAGAGTATGCATGACTAAGGAGAGATTAAAACTAAGTATCTATGTGATGATGCTAATAGAAAGCATTTATTTATATAAATAACATTGTTCCTATTAAGCAAAAAATAATCATAGGTGATAGATGGCAATATAAGAATATAATGATGTATAATGTCAAAGGCAAATGCAGTTCTTCTATTATTCTAATAAGAAGTAAAATACATTCTGATAAGCATCCAAACATCAAGAGAAGTAGCATGCGTATTTGTACAAAGACACTTGACAACTTCATAAACATGGCATTAAACTAACCAGATACTGTGTAGCAACTAAAAGACCTTGTATCTCCCTGTAATTGTGTGCCAATTGCAGTTAAATTTGTTGCAAGTGAGCTGATATGAGCTCTTTTTGACTCTTGATTCAAATAAAACAGAGTATGAGTAGAGAAAAATCCAATAAGCAATGGATTCCATTGTAAAAATCTAAAGAATATGATTATTTAAGTGTATACCGAATATGATTATTGTTTAATCCAAGCATATAACAAGAACATACAGCAAAACCACACTTGTTCATCAGAAACTCCACGATAAATGAACCTAGATTCATAATGATTTAAAACTGAGCAGACACGGACATGGCGATAGGAGAGGGCATCGGTTTTTGAAATTGGTGATAGGAGAGGGGTAGGTCTCGCTGGAACATGGAAATTGGCAAACATGGATCAATCGATCTAACCATTTGGATTCGCCGTTTAGATAACCACAAGGACACGAGGAGCGTACTCGATTCTGGAAGCCACCTTTGAGATCCAGAACAAAGAAATAATAGTTTTTTTGGAATCAAATTGCACTGAAATGAAAGAGGGAGAGTGAAGAGGAAGAAGAATAACCTAATCGGTATTTCGTAAGAATTAAATTGTTGGAAGAGTGAAGAAGAAGAAGAACCTCACCTGATACTTTGAAGCTTTAAACCGAGTAGCCATGGATCGAGCCAAATGCAAAAAGAAATGCTAAAGCTCCTGCCATATAGAGTAGGCTTCGGAAATTATGATCGGGAAGGAAAGTAACATGGTTTAATAAAAAGCTTTAGCCAATTTACTTGACATTGGGCGACGAATATTAGTATGTGTTGTCTGTTTCCACTCTAATGGGCAACAAAATTTTAACTTTGTGGCCCCATTTTAATTTTAAGCTACGGGTTTTAAATTAGTAGTCCAAAGTTTGATTTGTGCCACATCAAAATCTATTAGTTGCCCAAATATAATACATGAGCAACAAATAAATCTTTGTTGCATAAGATCTTATCTATTTACATCGAAATTTAATTTTGTAGCCCTTACAATTCTAATTTGTTGCCCAAAATGATTTTTCTTGTAGTGTTGCCCTATATGAAAGTAAGTAATAAGTCATTAAATCTAAAAATGTTAAAAAAGTTTGAAAATTTCTTTGAAATTGAGAAAACAAATGTCCATTATTTTTATTTTTTTTCGCCATAAAACCATTAAATTCTTAAGAGATTTAGAAGACCCAATTTTGGGATTAATTTTATGTTGCTGGAGAGAAATGATGCTACATACGGAGTATATAATAAGATTATAGATGTTTATTACACAGTTGAAGTAAACGTATAGCTAGAAAATCAAAGTCTATCAACGAAAACTTTAATTAATAGTTTAGAGACATATGAAAATATAGTGACATATTACATACTCCGTATATAATAACGATTTCATGGCAACAACGATACTTAGAACAACGATGTCGCAGATTTCATGGCAATTGAGCTGATCCGGCCACAAAAGTTTGGCATCCGCCAACCTAATGATTTGGACACGCTCCTATCCTCCTTAATTCCCAATATTGAACAGCATCATCATATAAGTCATAGTGAGCCAAGTAGTGTACATATAATAATACATAACGTAACAACCAAAATTTAGTGAGTAAGAAAAAATTGTCAAAATTATATATATTCATGCTACATAACATCATCTACTTAAAGTATATCATTGAAAGCATTAATAGTTTGGAGACATACATGAAAGTATAGTAATACTTTTGAAGATGAGGACACATAAAAAAATTTGTATACAGAATTATTTGATAAGTGTGTTCATTGAGTAGAAAATAAGAACAAAATTGATGTCTTTTTATAGTTCTTAGTATCATCGATCACATATGATAATATAGAATTATAGTTTACGTATGTTCATAGTGATTTATTTATTATCATATCATTTTTACTATACTTACAACAACATTTTACGTTGTTGATTTCATGACAAATGAGCCAATTTATGAAGAAAAATTTAGCATCCAGGCCACCAAACAAATTATCTGTACACTAAACTGCTATCCTACTTAGTGCATAATATTTAGCCACATCATCAGTTAAGTCCTACTTAGGCAAGTAGCATACATATAATACATAAATGAACAAAAATTTGGTTACTAAGTAAAATTTACAAAAATAAATAATTATTCCTACTACTAAGTAGCATTTTAGTTTCTTAAATAAATAATGTTTTTTGTTCCGGGTTGGGCTTAAATTTTAGAACCCGAATTAAAGTCCAAGTTTTGGGCTTGAGCCGGGTATTTAACACGGACCTGTCATCTTTAAGATATAACCCGAAAGTATTACTCTCCAGATTTTATCACCATTGAATTTAAAAGCCGAATATAAAGTTTTAAGGGACGGATGTAGCAATAGTCTAAATTCTTTATGTTGAAAAGCAACGTATTTTATCTTGAAAACATAAGAAATGTACCATAATTTATGAATAGTAATTAGACTCGGTGAATACTAAGTATAGATAATATAGTTGGGGTGGGATCGAGTCAAGTTCGGTCGGGTTATGGCTAGGACCGTAAAAACAGTAATTTTTCGGGTTCTTCATTTTTGTGCCCGTTCGGAGGATCAATACGCTCAGGCTTGTTTGAGTTTTAATGGCCTCTAGTTTGGGTTGGGTTAGAGTCGGGTGGTGTTGAATGGGTCGGTTATCGAGTTTTAGGTTAGTTTTTTCCCACCCCTAAATATAGATGTTTCGAGATCAGGCAAAAAAAAAAAGTTCTTACCAGGGTGAACTTAAACGAATCATAACACAAATTATGGGATGAAATGAATCATTATGTCTTGTATTCTACCTGTGGAAAAAATAGTATGATTTAAATTGAACATAACATTACCTCGGTAGGATGTAGATTGGGGCAAATATGAAAGTCCAGAACTCCACACTTGGGGGTGGATTAAAAACATCCTACATGTGGACAGTAATATCCAAGTAACATATACAATACTATATAATACATAACAATAACAAAAAAGCATACAAAGAATAGCATAGTAAGCCATTTGTCTGAAACTATTTACTACTATATAATAGAAGAACGATGTATTTGTAAGTATGATAGAGGTTTTCATATGACCTTACCATTTGAACATATCCGGGAAATGAAATTAATAAAACAACACAGTACCTTTGTACATGGAGTGAAGTATGAAATTGGAGAACATCAAATACTGAGCAAGTTTAAAAACATCCTACAGCAAATCTAGAATCAAGAATAGGAAAATAAAGTTGAATTTGAGCTGAAATGTAAAGATGAAAGGAAAAGTAGTTGTCCTTTTATAGTACTTAGTAAGGGCAGATAATACGGAATTACTGCATATTATTATTATTATTTAATATATAATATATAATATTATTTAATGTATATTACTCATTGATTTCATTTCACTTCATATATCATATATCATATCATATATATCATAATAATACGCAAATCAGTTTGTGATTATATTATTGATAGTCCGTAATTAATTTGAGTGACCATAAAAGTGGCGTTGATATGATGAATATGATGTTTTATTGTTTTGGAAACAATCACCGAACATGATTCTTTGGTTGTTGCTATGACACTCACAAAATCTGTACCAATTCCATATACTCTGTATTCCATATAAGCTTTCTCCTGACAAAGTTCCTATAATTCAGCCTCACCATAATAAATAGTTTATCATTATTTAACATCATTATTTAGTATTATTTAGCAATTACCATGAGTGATTGTGAAAAAGTAACGTACATAGGTATTGATGGTACAATTAAAGAATTTTGATAATTAAGAGATATATTTGACAAAAATAATACTACGTACTACTTTGATCCCTTTAACTTCGATTAAGAGGGAAAAGTGTGGTTATTATAAAAAGTGTCACCGATATTGAATTGGTAAAGTGTAAATAAATTATCAAGATAAGTTTGATAAGGTCAGAGTTATTTTTATGGTTGAATTGTTGGAATTTAGGATGTTTTTACTTGAACCGAAATTTGCTTGTTTGGTCTGGTCTGGGTTGTTTAACTCTGGTATGGTCTGGTCTGAACTGGCGTGGTATAGTAAATGCTTGATCTTTGTGTATTTTATAACTATGGAAGTCCGGTCTTGTCTGTTTAAGACCGGTCTGATCTGTTTAAGTTTGATTGATTTTGTCTATATTTCATATAATTATTTCTTTATTTTTTGCCTCAAAATTATTTTAACCGTATGTTTTGTATACCTTAGCAGGTTCAACCAATTTACCGCTTCATCTGCTTAAGCCGATTAAGCCAATTTTACTATTACCGAATGGGTTATTATAAGTAAAATATCATGAACATTTTAATTTTTAATAATATTTTAAATTGTAAATGTTATTTATTTTTGTGCAAGTAACCAAAATTCTTGAAAGAAATGGTAGACCGATAAATCTATTTTTAAATTGTAGGCCTGAAAATTTTTGCAATGTAATTTTAATTTTTAAAATTGTAAATGTTTTTAATTTGACTGAAATTTTGTGATATGTTTAAATCCGATTTTGTTATAACTGTTAAAGTCTGATGAAGAATCATACCGCATCTACTTGGTAAGGGCAGATAACACGGAATTACTCCATATTATTTAATGTATATTACTCATTGATTGATTTTATTTCATATATCATATGTATATCATATATATATATCATAATAATAATAATATGCAAATCAGTTTGTGATGATTGATGTTTAATTTAGATGACTATAAAAACGGCGTTGATATGATGAATATGATGTTCTACGGCTTTGGAAACAATTACCATGAACATGATTCTTCGCTTGTTGCTATCACAAAATTTGTACCAATTACATACTCCATATAATCTGCTCTCCTGACATAGTTCCTATCATTCAGCCTCACCAAAAATATAGTTTATCATTATTGAGCATTATTATTTAGTACTACGTATTATTTAGCAATTACCTTGAGTGATTGATGAATAAGTAACGTACATAGGTATTGATTGTACCATTAAAGAATTTTTATAATTAGGAGATATTTGACAAAAATAATACTACCTTGATCTCTTAAAATTTGATTGAGTGGAAAATGCGTTATTAAAAAAAAATGTTACCGTGTACTTGGTATTGAATCGATAAAGTGTGAATAAATTATCAATGAAATTTTGATAAGCTTAGAGTTATTTTTATGGCTAAGTTGTTGGAATTACGGATGTTTTTACTTAAATTAAATTTGCTAGTTTGGTGTGGTCTAGTCTGGTTTCCAGAGTCTGGTCTGGTATGAACTGGTCTAGTAAATGTTTGGTCTTTGTATAATTTAAAACAATGACTGTCTAGTCTGGTCTGTTTAAGTCTAGTCTGGTCTAATCTATTTAAGTTTGATTGATTTCGCCTATATTACCGAACGGGTTCTAATAAATATAATAGGGAAAATAACTTTAACTAATACAAATTATCTTCCGTGAACCAAGAATAATATATACTTTGAGAATAAGTTTTAATAATACCAACTATTTATATATAGATCTAGACCAAAAGTGATATAGAGCACTTTTTACTAAAAATTCAACCATTTAACTCATCAAAAACTTGTATCGAAGTATCTAATTAGTGAATGTATTTCCAAATATCATTTATTTGATGGGTTGTCATTAGCATTTGATGTCTTAAACGATCCTATTTTTTGTCAAAAAATAACTCCGTATTATTTTTGTTTTACATTCAAATAGTTGGTATTATTAAAAATAATTTTCGAAGTTTGTATTATTACAGGTTCATGAATGATAGTTGGTATGATTTAAAGTTATGTTTCCAATAAAATATTATGAACATAATAATTTTTAATTTTTAGAACTGTAAATGTTATTTATTTTTGTTCAAGTTACAAAAATTTGAAAATAATATGGAAGTCCTGTAAGCAGTAAAAATTAAGGAAGTTTTGTACAATAAAGGCCCATTCTTCTTATTATGTGAAACAATGTTGAAATGAAGAATAAAGACTGATATTACTGGCCACACAACAGCCTGTGGTCACCATACACCTTTTTTTTAGTGTTTCGATTTTGTATGTTATCTAAGTCTTAAGCAATACTTTTTCAAAGCATTTCCCTCATACTAAAGAGTGTGAAGTATTGTCCTTCAGCCGCACCAGTACATAATATGGAGTGTCATTATTTATCAACTTATCAAGTAAGCTTCTCAAGCAGATTACGTATATATTGTATATAAGTATGAGAAAATTCTGATAGTAAAGGAAAGATTGATAAAGAAAGCTCATTCAGAGAGCAATAAGAATCAGCAGTTCAGCACCATATATTGTTGGTGATTCTCCACCGGGTTCTGGAAATATTTAATATTAGCAACTTTAATGGTGAGATTCAATTATTCAAAAGTGCAAAGGTAAAAGATGGAATGCCAAGTCATTAGTCTGAAAACTGAAGTTCAAGTCTCAGAGCACTCCTAACGTTTGTTCTTTGGGTAATTCCCATGGAAAATAGAGAATGTCTAAAAGGATCACCCAAGTTTAAGTGTTCATATACTTTTTGCTTAGTTGAGATAGCATGTAATTAATGTATTGGGTAGATGTTCATTACCCAATGGTAACTGAAGTTTGTTTAAAGTAAAACAACGAAATCCAATACTTTATTAGAATAGAGATGTAAATTAAAGAACTAAAAGACACTACGAAAAAGTGTCTGCGGAACAACTATGCTATGAATCAAAATTTATTAATTGAGCAGAATTAATCCTATGAAGTTTTTATAAAGTTGGCAGGAGTCTATTTATGGCATCTCTAGCTTGATGGTCTTTTGTTTTTTGGTAGCAGATCCTTGGGTGGAGCAAACTTCAGAACCTAGATGACCGTCTTCTGAACCTCGCTTTGAAATTGATGAGTGTGGAGTTGGGACATTTTCATTATCAAGGGAGGTTTGAGTCTGAAAATTAAGAGTGACAAAATGAGTTAATCTCACAATTGGGAACCGTTATATTTGTAGCATTTGTCTGAGATTTTGGAAAAGTTAAAGACATACCATGCTTGATTCAACACCTGTTGTGGAGTAGGAAAGAAGCTCAAGATCTTCATCGGAATTATAGGCCTGTTAATTTTAAAATGAGTGTGTTGTTAAGAAATATATAATTGACATGGAATTCCAGAAAAGTAAAAATAAGAAATACACATTGGTTGTGTTTATGTTATGGAAATACCTCAGGCTCCAATCCAATTGTAGTCTTCACCTGCTCCAATTTTTCCTGATCGTCTGAGACCATGGCAATGGAGTAATACATACCACCAGATGAATTATTTTCGTGTGCCTTGTCTATTTTGAACATGAATTCCCTTCCAACCAATTGTTTTATCTCTACCGGAAGGCTCTTTGGGGCTAACCTTTCCTAAACAATTTGTTTATACACCTCACTTATATGTTTAGGTAATCAAGTGCAAGAATATTTTTTAAAAAAATGCTAGTAGAAATATGTAGATGTAATCAAATGTAACTGTTGGTATTATCAACTTCTTATTTCACTAAATGAGTAAGTGAAGTTGTACGTGCAGAAAGTGAAGTTATTTAGAAAAGGATGCTATGGTGTAAACAACATAATTAACAACTACCAAACATTTGTGTTCATGTTTTTTTTAAAGAAGTATACATTAGATTTAAATGGCTATATATATTACATAACTTTAGCATTACATTCAAAGAGAAAACAGACATGAATCATGATATACAAAAAATATACCACATCAAGATGGGCTGTGAAATCTCCTGCCGCCTTTCCTAGGAGACGTTGTGATTCTGAATCCCAGAACATGAATTCAACGTTGGCACAATTATGGCTAACTCGCAACCTCAAGCTGTAGCGCCAAATACCTTTCGAAGTTTGCTTACGACAGTTTACACAATGGAGGTGACCATTGTCTTTGGTGACCTTTTTAAAACATCTAGGTTCATCACAGCCAAGATAAGCCCATGTCTTCCAAGAAATAATCGTACTTATTTGGCCATAAACCCAACATCCACGAACCTTGTATAATAACAAAAGATTGTTACACGTAGGGTATATAAAATACGTGATTATTCTTGTCACAGTTAGATGCATGATGTTTCCAGAGTAAAAATTGGAATATATAACAGTAGGAACTATAAGTTATTAGGAATCAGAAGTTGGAATAATTAATATTGTAACTGTAGGTGTAGTTATTTACTGGAAAACATATAGAACACATCATATAAAATAAGGTCGATAGGAAATCACTCTTCAGAGGTAAAACTTCAGTCACTTGGTCAGACATTCATTTGATTTCAATCTGACATAAGTATATACCATTTGAATTCAATTGTGATGACATACATGTTTATCACATCGACCCATCCATTTTTGAAATAAGCAAAAAGTTTCATGATAGTTTGAAGCGAAAGCCCAAGGAAAAACGATGGTTAAATGAATATGTAAAGATATAAATGAATTAGAATTAGTATAGAAAATTAATAAAGTTACAGAGGTATGTAGATGCGGAATATGTAATAATGTTACCTAATCAAAATTAAAATTGGAATAAGTAATACAGAGTAATAGGAAAACATCATATTGTTACCTCTTTAGAAGATGATAACTCAGAGAGAGGTATGGTCAAACCAATTCCATTCACAGCATCAACCGAGACAACAGAGGATGATGAAGATTGTGTCAAAGGTGATGAAAAAGAGGCTCTCATGCTTAAAAATCTGCATTTATTATAAATTTGCCAACTCTTAAATATAATATAGGGTTGAGGGCAAATTGAATTGGAGTAGTAACATACAAAGATATAGTTTGAATCTGAATAACATATTTATTATCATTATTATTATTATTTAAATGAAATTGACTATAAAAAAGTGGATTTATGAATTGAAAAGTGGGCACATGTTCTTAAAAATCTGCATTAATTGTAATTTTGTTAACTCATGGGAAAAATATAGGTTTGAGTGCATACTGAATTGGAGAAGTAACTAACATACAAAACTTATATACTATTATATACTAAATGTGCAGGACTTTTTTATTATCATCATTTGATTAATAACATATAATAAGATGTGTTGTAACAATATTAAATGAAATAGAAAACAAAAGAAGTAACAGTCTGAATTCATTCCTATTCACATACTATTAAGAATGAAGTAACAATTTACCTGCTTCGAAATAATTCAATCTCAGGTATATGTTCATCCAACAATAACTTTGAAACATAAAAAGAGGTTGCTACCCCTTTAGTGTCATCTGAAGGAAGAAGAATGTAACAAAGTGTAATGATGATACACATGAAGCAAGCATAATTACAAAACACAGATGTACAAAGGAGAAGCAACACACCCCATCTTTTATTTATACGACAAAGTTGCAGTAAGACAATAACCGGATCTGCTCTTGGTGTAGATAAGTATCTGTCAAACTGTCCAACATATTCGTTCCAAAGAGTGCAATTCAGGATTTTATTCCTAAGCACAAAAAAGACCAAATTTATTATTGCAGTCATCAAAGTAGGTATATATGAACTTAAATAAGAATTCATTGTAGTATTTTCTTAACTCTAAATCCCGAAGTTGAAAGCTACACCACGTCGAAGGGCCTTCAGATGCTAAGGGCTTTTTTGGAGGGTCAGTGGGATTATATGCACCAATTATGTCTGTCACAATTAAATTTGAGGATGATGTTAAAGTATTCAATTCAAATGAATGAAGGAATTGAGTCATACAAAAGATCAGTACTCACCGATCAGATCAGGACCATCAACATTAGGAGAATTTAAGACATCGGTGAAGCTTGTGAATTTATAGGTACTTAGAGGAAACAACGGATGTTTATCATCTGGTTGTGCCTTCACCTTTGTAATTTCATTAAAATAAAAGCGATATGGATGTTGTGTTGGTCTCCACTTGCCCACATTCTCTTTGACAGTGAAGTGCATAAAGGCATAAAGTCCTCCCTCTTCAATCTGGTCATTAAACAGTGGAATGTGCTCTTGTGGTACGGTAGCTTGAATTCTTGTACCCTGGAATAAATGGGTTAGCTATTAGTGAATAGGAATCATACTATACCAAGAGAAAATCCATATACAGTGTCTATGTCTAAGGCCATAAAGGTCCACGCTCCAATTGTAGGAAAAATAGTCAAGAAAATCATAGTAAAAAACAATGTGGGTTTGTCAATCTCAACCTATGTGTATCCAGAACCATAATTGGAACCATTAATTATAGACATAAAGTGAACTAAAATTATTGTCAATAATACATACTGACACGTTAAGCATTCTGGAAAATATTAATGTAAAGAAACTTGAGAAAAATGACAAATTTGTTGAAAGTGACCTTAGTTTTTGCCCAGAACCATAATTTAAATGAAATGAATGATTTGAATCCTGAAGATTCAAACCAAAACCTTTAAACCATTTAAAGTTTTAAACTCAAATGTACTCTATCAATTCCAGGTATGAGAATGTTTCTTTGAAACCATGTTAGAAAATTCATAATAACCAAAAATGAACAGCATTCTTAAAGTGGGATGGCTTTACCTTATATGGAAAATCCATAGTTTCAATCAAAATGCATAAGTATTCTTAGTTCGCAGTCAAAAGTAAACTGAATTTAATTCTTATCATTTTCAAAGTAAACAAAATTGTTTTGTTATCAGTGTGATAGTAAACCAAACAAAATGTCCAAACTCCAAAGTAATGATATAGTTTCTCACTCATTCAAAATTGATGGTAGAATCTAAAGAGTAATAATAATTCTAAATAAACATCACCTCCTCATCTATTAGAACCAGCTCAACCGATCTAATGCCCAACTCCCGGTTCTGGAAAGGCATGGACCACTTTCTTGCAACCCTGCAAAAAAATGCAGCTTTCTTCTGCATTTCAAGTTTGACGCCCTTCAAATTAAGCTTCAGAGGGGCCATCGTTTATTTTCTTATGAAAAGAAGAAGTATTAAAGATGAATGGTGTGTGAAAAAGAACCACAGTGAGTGTGTTTAAATATGAAAAAAATGGATTTCATAGATGGTAAGACAAAAAATCAATATCAATATTCAATAATGAATGAATGAATGAATTAAAAAAATGGAAGGATTCGCCCCTATTTGCGTTGGCTCGAGTGAGTACTACGCTGAGAGACCGATTTGCAGGGGTATTTCATAGATGGTAAGGCGAAGAAGATTAATCATACCTTTGGGAGACCGATTTGTGGTGGCTGGATTGAATACTACGCTGGTTGTCAAACAAAAAATGGAAGGATTTGCAGATTGTAAAGCAAAATTGAAACTGCCCAAGCTGATTGTTTGCCCTGAATTTGCGCCTGGAAACGTACGATTGAAGATCCATGTGCGATGAATTTGGGGCTAGAGAAGATGACGTGCGATTGAGGGTGAAAATTAGTAAAACAAAGGGCTTTGTACGTAGATATGTAGAAGTGTTGTAGGTAACCGTCCAGCAGCTCTAATTTGGGTGAGAAGCAATGAATTGAATGAGAGAACCGTCTAGAAGCTCTAATTCGGGTGAGAAGCTGTTAATGAGGGAGAGAGGCGGGAAAAGGCTTTGGGAGAAGGATTTTGCTTTTAGGTATATAGGATAAGACATATTATGAATAAAAAAAGAAACAAGACAAATCATTGCTCAAATTGATGAACGGGAATCTTATCATAGGCTGGTGATAAATAATGTAAACTAGTTATTCCACCAACAATAGTACTACTAACACTACAAAAAAACATGGGCGTAGTCACGGATTTAGTCACGGACTGCAGTGTAAAAATTCCGATAGTACTACTAACACTACAAAAAAACACGGGCGTAGTCACGGATTTAGTCACGGACTGCAGTGTAAAAATTCCGTGACTAAGGTGTTTAGTCACGGTCATCCGCCGTGACTAAATCCGTGTCTTAATTGGCGTGACTAAATGAAGTCACCGCCACATAACCGTGACTAAATTTAGTCACGGATTAGTCACGGTCAACGACCGTGACTATTTTCATGCCGGAAACCCCACTCCGACATGTTAGTCACGGCTTGTGACCGTGACTATAATTTTTTTTTAAAAATAAATATTAGTCACGGCTGTGGGCCATGACTAATTTTTAAAATTTTCAAAATTTTCAAAAGACCGCCCGCGGGTGTAATCTAAAATTTTGAAATTAGTCACGGTTGTCGACCGTGACTAAGTTTTTTTTTAAAAAAAATAAGGTTTTTTATTAAAAACAAATAATAATTTCGAATTAACTGTAGTCACGGATAAGGCCGTGACTACTATTTTTGTTTTGTAAAAAAAAATCCATTTTTTTGAAAGTTGTTTTTAAAAATTACTTTTTAACACGTATTTTTACAAATTAAATTTAAAAATGTTATTCTAATTTTTATCCATGTTTTTATACTATTGAATTATTGAAAATATTATTCTAATTTTTTAAATTTAAAATTACATTTTAAAGAGTAAAGACATACAACAAACTTAATAAATATTGTGACAAACTTTTAAATGTTTTGACAAACAACAAAGTACAAATGTATGATGATTACATGTCCCTTCGTGGGACTCCATTATGAAAAAAATTAGGATTTTCTTCTTCTTCTTCTTCATCATCATCATCAACAAGAAACTCATCTGGGTTCACGGGGGGGTCTTCGGGGTCAGGTCGGGTTCCTCCTCGGGGTGCTCCTCGGGGTCCTCCTCGGGGTGCTCCTCGGCCTCCATGGCTCGGTGTGTGACACCGCGCCCGTATGTACCCGAATTTGAAAGTTGATATGTATTTGAATTGCCTAGCGAATAAAATTCGTGTGATTGATTGGCACATTTAATTAATGTGCGATTAATTAAATTATTCTATCGAGCCCATAATAATGAGAATGAGCTACCAAATATTTAGTTGGGTTATCATAATAATTTAAGGAGCCCAATAAAGGGTCAACCAAAGTTGATAAAAATATTTGGACAACCCGAATGCTATTTTGGTCCGACCTACCGAAAATAGCAGGAATAATTGGGAGGGACTTCCTACACCCACTTGGGGTATCCTATACACTAAATTAGCTCAAATAATAAGGGAGGGGGCCACACAAACTTGGCTTGTGCGGATGGTGGGAATGGGAAGTCTCATTGAGACAAAACCCACTCACCCATGTCCTATCCCACACCTTGTGATGTATTGGTTGAGAAGGACTCCTCCCCTACCCTCCTTGATTCATTCGAACCACACAAGAGAGAAAGAGCTTCAGGGAGTTATCTCAAAAGGCCATAGGGTAGAAGGAGCATCAAGGAAGAGAACCCAACAACAAAGAGCAAGAAGAGGTAAGAACACAACTTCTACTCTTCTAACTAGTTTATGTTGTATGATTTTTAAGAAATCATACGATGAATTAAACATGAGTTTTTACACGTTTAAAAGTGTAGAATATTGTTATAAAGTGGTGGTATTTAACATAGAAGAGTCGTGGAATCGATAGGAGTTGAAACCACCGGAAACCGCCAAGAAGGAGAAGCTGCCTGCGCAGCAGACGAACGAACATCGCCCGGCTTTTGCCAAAGCCGGCCGGCTTTTTCCCAGGCAGTCCAGATTTAGCTTTTGTTCGGTTTAGAACGGGGATTGATCGAAGGGCTTATCAAAGGCAACTAATCCAGCACTTCTTAAGGTGAGGATGGCTGACTATGTTGCTTATAATCTTTGGGTTAATTTCGTAGGATTACCTAAAGTAATTTAAATGTGATTTTCATGGATTATTAATGATTAATAATGCCTAAATGAAAATGTTGTTGTCAATGAATAAAGGAGCATAATTTACAAATTTAAGGATAAATTGTGTATGATTATGTAATATGAGCATATTGGCTTGATGAAGGGATTAATTATAAATATTGTGTTGAAATATAACTTTAACTTCATATAAGGATATATGAGTGATTAAAGGTTATATTTTGTATATTGATATGAACTATAATTTCAAATGAAAATTTGTTTGGAAATTGTCTATATGACTATGAATTGAAAATGAGTTTTGTTGGAATTTATCCGACTAGTATTATGATACCAGTCGGGGTTTTGGAATGAAATATGTTAGAATTGATCCAAGGTTTGGATTGTAAATTGTTGAGCCTTAAGTAGTCCTAAGAGATACTAAGGTGGATAAGTGATGCTAGGGGTAGGCCTTAAGGGATACCCAAGATAAAGTGAATAATAAATTGATCCTAGGAATAGGATTGGCCTACGGGTGTATTCGGTAGTCTTTAAGGATTAGCCGATAGAGTGTTGGTAATTAGTAAGGACCATGGCCCTTCCCGACTCTAGAGAGCGGGGTTGGATAGCATGGACTTACATCGTGATCACGGGTTAGGGTGAAATCCGAACCGGAGACCTTACGAGGCTCCCGACAGCGGTAACACATAAGATAGGACCCCGAATGGACCTTACCTTCCTACGGGACGATGGGTATGAGTTCAGGGGCGGGATGTTGGACTCCGGCCCGAGAGCCCGGTGAGGCCTCGGAGAGCGGTGACAAATCTCGTAAGGATGATAAGACCTACGGGCGGTGTCGTGTAAACGATGATTGAAATGAAATATGAAAAGGGGCCGCGTGCCGACAAATTAATTAATTAACTTATTATGATGATAATAAGGGTTAAGGAAGAACTATCATTATATTATGATATCACTCTATTTTGAGGGTCTTAGAAGTTGAAACATTGATTATACTTAGTATAGTTGTCATTGTACTTGTCAAATGCTTCCAAGTACTGACCTCCCCTTCACGGGGGAGGCCACCTCACAGTTTCAGGTAGGGAGTAAAGCTTGCTACCATCACCCGTTGCTTCGGGGAGCTCAGAGAGAGAAGACGTGGTTCGTGCTTCCCCAGTTCTATTTTTAAACACTAAATTAATGCTCATGGATATTATTTTTGAATCATTATTTGGGGCGTGTATGCCCATGTTTGCCAAAGTGTGGCATGAACACTTGTATCAAATATTTCCGCTGCTTTAAATGATTATTTTTACATTATGCTTGTTTATGGATGTACTATTGTGAATGATATTCGAGACGCCTAGTATAGTATGGATGAGTTGGACTGCGGTTGACTATTCGTACTGTACGGCGGGTTGTTGACGTGTCCGGTAGGTCCGGGGCGTGACACGGTGTGCCACTACCTCCTCCGGATGACCTCGCAAAATCAAAGGACATAGATCCGAAATTCGGGGAGATCATAGGCATGCCACCATATCCGGAGTTGGGGAAAAATCCCATACCGCCCATGTGCGGAACTTGAGGAGTTTGCTCAGGGTGGAATACGTACGGGGGAGGAAAAGGCTATTGCGGAGGCTGGAATCCGGCACGCATGTACCGTTCCATCTCCTCCAATCGGGCTTTTGTGGCCTCATATGCTTTCCGCTGCTCCTCCCATCGCCGTTCGTGCTCCTCCAGTTCACGCTGCATTGTAGCAATACGGGGATCTTCTCCCCGCCTTGACCGAGAAGAGGAAGCGCCGGTGCTTCGATCATACAAAATCCGTTGCCCCTCGGCCCCCAAGCACGGAACCCGGCCCTTGTAAACCCCGGCCGCCTCATCATCCGCATCGGAATCGAGGTCGTCTTCCTAGGTCAAGCCTCGTGCCGCACGCTGCCTGTCAACGGATTCGTTGTACTTCGTCTGCATTTTCAAAAAATATTTTTTAAATGCTACATACTTAGATTTGATATGTTAATAAATAACAAAATATGATGCTACATACTTCGAAGTCAGCGAGGCGGGGTGGCAGATCGGCTTCAGATTCCTCGCCGTGCTTCGTCCAGCAATGCTTGACGAGCCGGAGAACACCAACCCTCTTCTTCTCAGGACCAGCCTAAATGGTGTGAAAAAGACTTAAGTAAATTTTTTATAATGAAGGATTGTGATGGTGTAAGGTTTTTTGAATAGCACTTACAAGAGTTTCTTTATGGGCATTCTGAGATTTGCGACCCCCGTGCCACTGCATCTCCAAGGCCTTCTCGGACATCCGGTTTTTCTTACCGGATTCACTTCTGGCCAAGAATTTCGGATCAGAAGACCAGTGGCGACAAATGTTGGACCACACTTCATCCGAAACCCATTTAGGCTTTTTCGAACTTTTTCGCGCACGTTTAAAAGTGGCGCGAAGCCAGGTCGAAATCCTAGCATTGTAGGCTTTAAGAATATCGGCACCGTTTGCGTGAGTCCAACGATAGCGAGCCTTTATTAAAACAAATTGGATTAATTAATCAGTAGGTATATATTAGGCCAATACAATAAGGGAGGGAACATTCATTTATTTTTACCTTGAACAGGTTCCACCATAGCTCGCGAACCTTGGGGTCAACATCCGAGTACGTGGCCCAAGTGCCAAGAAAGTGTCCTCCGATTATGCTTTTGATGCCTTTGAACACTTCTTCGTCACTTAAAAAATTAATAGTATTTATTTATATAAGATTTGGTTAGATTATTTAACATTATATAAAATTATTGAAAATAAGGTTTCTTCATAACTACTTACAAAAGAACTTCTGCAGGGGTCACCCAAACAGCTCCTTCGTTGTTGCGCTCCGCTTCGGACATGGGCGCATAGTTAGGGCGGGGAGCCGAGGTCGATTGTTCGTTGCTCATCTAAAATATATTAATTTATTTTATTTTTTGTTAGAACGCTTATATTAGAAAATCAAATTTTTACATAAGTATTATCAATTGTCAATGTATATAACATATTAAACTGGGTATAAGTTTAATATCAGGGTCCAATAATTGCTAATAAACAAATACTATAATTATCAAGGAGTTGACACAGTCGATCGAAAAATCAACCGGTTGGAGCTTATCAATGAGTTGACCGAGTCGATTCATTGATAAACTCCATTCTGACGATTCTTCAGGCTACGCCTTGAACCATGGATGGGCTACATCACATGTAGCGACATAATGTCAGTACATGCGCTTGAGAGAGTCCATCGATGACTCAAGCCATAGCCAGAAGAATCCACAGATTGGAGCTTATCTAAGAATTGACTAGGTCAACTCATTGACAAGCTCCAACTGATCGATTCTTCGATCGACTGGGTCAACTCATTCATAAATTATAGGATGAGTTTATTAGAAATTATTGAACCACTCATATTAAACTTATACACAGTGTATTAAATTTTTATAGAAAAAATAATAAAAATACCCCAAACTTTGAAGGGGTGTGACAAGAGCACCTCAAACTTGCATAAGTAATTTAAACACCCCAAACTTTATATAAAGTTTGGGATATTTAAATTACATATGAAAGTTTGTGGTGCTTACCTCACACCCTTTCAAAGTTTGGGGTATATTTATTATTTTCCACTATAAAAATTTATACAAGTATTATCATAAATTGCCCTTGGAGGTAACATGAGGGGTCCATATTTTTTCATAATAAGTTCTTCTATATGAGGGGTCCGTATTTTTTCATAAAGAGTTCTTCTATATATAGCACATTAAACTATCTATTAGTTTAATATGAGGGGTCCATATTTTTTCACAATAAGTTCTTCTATAATTTGGCAATAAATTGCCCTTGGAGGTAACATGTTAAACTTTTTGCAAAGTTTACATGAGAGGAGATCATTTTTTTATGTTTTAGATATATCATTTTAAAATAAATTTAAAACAGTTTGTTATAAAAACAGTTATTATAAATACAGTTTTTATAAAAACACTTTTTATTAGAACAGTTTTTATAAAAACTGTTTTTTACAAAAATCTGTTTAATAAAACATTTTATATAAAACAGTTTATATATATCAATTTTGTAAAAACAGTTTTTTTAGATAAATTATAAAAACAGTTTATATTAAAACAGTTTGTATAAAAACAGTTTTTATTAAAAACAGTTTTTATAAAAACAGTTTTTATTAGATTAATTATAAAAACAGTTTGTATAAAAACAGTTTTTATAAAAACACTTTTTATTAAAACAGTTTTTATAAAATCTGTTTTTTACAAAAATCTGTTTAATAAAACAGTTTTTAATTAACAGTTTTTATAAAAACAGTTTTTATAAAAACAGATTTTTTAGATAAATTATAAAAACAGTTTATATAAAAACAGTTTGTATAAAAACAGTTTTTGGAAAAACAGTTTATCTAAAAACAGTTTATAATATAAAAAATAAAAATAATTTTTTATGCTTATACTATTATAAAAAACAATGTTTCGTCCAGTTTTTTTCGGGATTAAATTTAAATGTTTAATATTTTGTTAATGGATATTACGGAAATTATATTTAAACGTGTTAAACTATTTTTGGAAGTTTAACACGAGGGGCTATTTATTTAAACAGTTTTTTTTAAATATTAACCTAAATTAAATATTTTCGGAAATTAAATTTAAAGTAGTGCATATGTATAGAGAGGCATGCAAATCAAACACTAAACATATATGTTAAACATGATACTAATTGTATAAGCACGCATTAGTTCGAAAATATATTAATCATGCATATGAACATATATTAAACATAAAATAATCTACATTTGAACATATATTAATCATGCATACGAAACATATAAAACGAAATTATCATGCAAAACTACAAAGCATGCATATAATAAATCATACATACAACTTTTGAAGATTACAAAATGATATGAAACTAAAAATCATGCATCTTATCATGCATTTGAGTATACAATCATGCATTTTTGGAATTTTAATCAAATATTACAAAATAAGATGAACAGAACACATAACCTTGACTGAAGAAGGGCCGACGGAAGAAGGTGGACGAAGGCGGCCGGAGGACGACGGCGGACGGCTAGGCGGCGACGGCTAGGCGGCGACGGCGGCACTATCTAAACTGGAAGAGAGGGAAGAGAGAAGGAAGAGGAAGTTAGGGTTTGGGAGTTTGGGTGCGTAGGTTTTTAAAAAAAACGCTAAGTGTTTGTTTTATATAATTTTTTAGTCACGGTCATAGTCACGGTCAGAACCGTGACTAAACCCTTCGTAATTGACGATGTCAGCGAGGCGGTCAGAGCCGCCTTTAATCGGAATAGTCACGGTCAAAGCCGTGACTATAACCGTGACTGTTTTTAAAATTTGAAAGTAGTCACGGTCATAATCACGGCAATGACCGTGACGATTGTGGTCAGCGCCCCTCTGACCGTCGGCCCTGACTTCAGCATTTACGAAGGGTGTAGTCACGGTCCTGACCGTGACTACAACCGTGACTATTAAATTTATAATTTCATTTTCCTGCCACCCAAGCATTTTATGCTAAAAAATGACCGATGGTCGGGACACATAACCCGCTGTTCGTTGTTGGTCGGCCCTCTCCGTAATCGGCTGTGTGATATGTGTAACCGTTTATCACATATTGCCGCCACACTTTGGCACTGGCACCTGGGCCCCACGCTAATGATACTAACAAAGGGTCGACAATCCCACGACTATTGATCTGTAAATATAAACATAATAATAACATTAGGTAAACATTAGGTAATATATATAATTAATGTGTGTATATATATACCTGATACTTGTACCAATTTACAAAATCAGAGTCCACCAACGCATCAATTTCATTCTCAGGAAAGGCTGATAAAGAAGCTCGGAATTCACTGTGAAGTCAAAAATAAAAAAAAACTATAAATTAACTACAAATTTAATTTATAAGTATTACAATTATAACTACAAATTTAACTTACTGATAAAACGGTGAGATTTCTGGACAATTCATGAGGATATAAGTATGCGCAATTTGCAATTCCCCACCCAGGATGTATCGTTGTGTCGCAGCACCTTTACCTCTGCCTGGGTAATTGAAGATGGAAACTACATTTTCATATAAATCCTCGCCAATGTCATCGTTCCGGGCAGGTCTCTTCCTTCTGGTGATGACGTCATGCTCGAAGTAAAAAGACGAGAACGTTGAGATTTCTTGTTGAAGATACGCTTGACAAATTGAAGCCTCAACGTGTGCCTTGTTGGTCACTTTCTTTTTCAGCTCTCCTAGAAATCTGCAATAATGCAATAATACACATGTTAACAGTTATTGTGAAATAAATATTCTTTTTTTAAATGAAATTGTGACTAACCTTTCAAATCTGTACATCCAGCGATAGAAGACGGGCTCAGCAGTCAAAGCCTCATACGGAAGATGTATTATGAGATGTTCCATTGTATCGAAAAACGATGGAGGCATTATTTTTTCTAGATTACACATCAGAATGGGAACAGACTCTTGTAGTCTCCGGAGGGATGCCGCATCCAAAACGCTGGAACATATCGATTGAAACAACAAACTGATTTCAGTAATGCAGGACCATACGTGTTCAGGGAGCATCTCTTTTAGTGCAATTGGTAGAAGTCTTTGCATTAATACATGAGCATCGTGAGTTTTCATGCTCGTCGTCGTGGTAAGTTTGTTCATGTCTACGCATCTAGACAAGTTGGAGCAGTAGCCATCTGGAAACTTCTGAGACGCAAGCCATTTTAATATTGCTGCCTTTTGTGGTTCTGTGACCTGGTAGACTGCTTTTGGAACTTCCTTGCCCTGATATTCTAGATCAACAGAAAGTTCGGGTCTATCACACCAAATAGTCATATCTTTCCTAGCTGCAAGACCGTCTTTAGTTTTGCCTTTCAAATCCATCACCGTGTTAAATATATTGTCAAAGACGTTCTTCTCAGTGTGCATGACATCTAAATTGTGACGGATGAAAAAGTCTTTCCAATAAGGCAACTCCCAGAATATGCTCCTCTTTGTCCACTTATGGGTATCACAATACCCATATGGCTCTTGGTTTGGCTCTTCCATAGCCGTAGGAAAACGTCGAACCCGGTTATAAATTTCTTCACCGGTCAATCTCGGGGGTGGGCTCTCTCGTACCGCTCTGCCTCTAATGAAAGACTTCTTGTCCTTTCGATATCGGTGCCTTTCCGGGAGAAACTTGCAGTGACAATCAAAGTAACTTCCTTTTTTGCTGTAACTGAGCCAGTTGGCACCTGATTTCTCCATGCATATCGGACATCCCATCAGACCGTGTGTGCTCCATCCCGAAAGCATGCCATAGGCAGGGAAGTCGCTAATGGTCCAAATGATGGCAGCTTTCATGATAAACATTTTATCTGATGAAACATCATAAGTTGGTGTCCCAACGGCCCACAATTCTTTCATCTCCTCAATAAGGGGTTGAAGATAAATGTCTATCTTTCGCCCAGGATCCTTGGAACCCGGACAAATTAAAGACAAAAAGATGAAATGACTTTTCATGCACATGTCGGGAGGGAGATTGTAAGGTGCTAACATGACCGGCCAACATGAATAGTTCTTGCCAAACCTGCCAAAAGGAGCAAATCCATCTGAGCACAATCCCAGCCGCACATTTCGTGGCTCCATAGCAAACTGAGGATGACAGCGGTCAAAGTGTCTCCAGGCTTCACAGTCCGAAGGGTGAGCCATCATACCCTCGTTGGTTTCGTGCTCAACATGCCATGTCATGTGTTTCGCAGTAGCAGTCGAAGCGTACATCCTTTGCAGTCGAGGAGCTATTGGGAGGTAATACAGTTTAGACAGTGCAGACCTATGTCGTGGTTTCTTTTTACCTTGACGAACAGGTTTGTATCTGTCTCCACCACAGAACTTGCAGAACTCAAGTGCCTCATCCTCCTTCCAGAACAACATACATCCTTCCGGGCACGCATCAATTTCAACACAAGGTAGCCCCAACTTAGACATTAACTGCTTCATGTGGTAATATGAATCGGGAAGGGTATGATCTCGCGGTAGCATCCCTCCTACTGACTGCAAGACTCTATTCATGCAAGTTTCAGGGAGACTGTATTCGGCTTTTATGTTCATGAACTCAGTAACAGCGGATAGCTGAGAGTATCCCTCACAATCAGCATACAGAGGTTGGTCGACAGCTTTTAGAACATCCTGAAATCTCTCAGCCAAACCTTCATCCACATAAGGTTGATAAAATGTCGGATTTTCATCCGCATCTGGTTGATACGAGGTTGAGGCTTCAGGGGGGTCGTTAGTTGGTTGTGAGGGGTTGAACTGAGACGGTACACCGTATGCGTCATATACCATTTGTTGGTCCCACCTCATTTCAGCACGGTCTCCCCACGCACTCATCTCTGGAGGGACGTAACGAGACGAACCTACCGTTTGTGGTATAACAGATGGATCCAAAGGTTCGCCGTGAGAAGTCCAATTATAATAATTGGGAACAAAACCGACCGCGTACAAATCATACCCAACTTCGTGTGGGTCTTTAAATTTGAGATTTTTACACTTTGAACATGGACATCTTATTTTATCACCACTCATATAAGCCGGATGTTCAAGTGCAAATTCAATAAATTCCCCGACTCCCTCGAGAAAATTTGATTGCATTCCGTACAATACCGCATCTTTATCATACATCCAACTTCTATTTTGTTTATACATTATGCCTGAATATTATAATAAAAAATTATATGAAATGCAATGCACACAATTTTAAGTAATTTATTTCACTAAATATAATCAACTAATTTTCACTTTTTTTTAAATGAAATGCACAGAATTCACAACAATAATGCACAAAATATATGTCCCCTAATGCACAATAATGCAGATAATTTCACTAAATTAAACATACGTTTAATTAAATCTAACTAATTCATTTAGTTAAATTTAACTAAATTTAACTAGTTCATTCCGTCCCCTTTTAATGCATCACTACGTTTAAACCTACGTTTAGCTACCTAATTTAACTTAATTAACACATCAATAGCTACGTTCAAACCTACGTTTAGCAAACGAATTTTAATTAAATTATTTTTGTAAACCTACGTTTAAACCTACACTAAATTATTATGTTAATGACATTTAATCTTATTAGTAATACACAATTAACAATTCACTAAATTAAATAATATGACCAAATTCAACCCAATAATTTGAACATGTATATAAAGTTATTTGAATTAATAAGCAATACACAATTCACAATAACAATTCACAATTCACTTAATTAACACATTACTAACGTACGTTATTTGAACTAATTTCACTAAACATAAACATCATTACGTTTTAAACTACATTTAGCTAACTAATTTTAATTAAATTATTTTATAAACCTAAAAGTTTAACTAATTCTAATTTATGACATTACTACGCTTATAGTTAAAACATGTTGTTAATTAATTAACAACCTCACTAATTTAATAGTTTTAATAATTTAAATTGAACCAAGTAATTCTAAATAAAAATTATAATTCAAATAACATACCTTATCTGCATAAACAGGGAAAATGATAGAAGATAGACTACATCCTTCGATCTTTCAAACGGATACTGTATATACTGGGAATGAATTGGTGTGGTTCTGTTCAATGAGCTGCTCCTGCATATATAAAAAATTTAGTCACGGACTTAGTCACGGATTTGTCCGTCACTAAGCAAAACCGTGTCCAATACGCGTCCAACACGTGTTAATGACGTGTAAATGACGTGTTAATCAAAGTAGTCACGGAACTAGTCACGAATATGGCCGTGACTAAAATTATCCGTACATAATGCCGTTGCGAATTAAGTTAAGAGAGTTGAAAAAATTAAATTTTAATTATAGTCACGGGTATAGTCACGGATTTGGCCGTGACTAAGTCGTCGGAATCAAATAAACTTCGCCGGAAACGGAAACGGGCCTATCGGAGGACTTAAGTCACGGGCCAAGACCGTGACTAATTGTAGTCACGGCCATAGTCACGGTCCAGACCGTGACTATTTTTTTTTTTTAAATTTCCGTGACTAGTCCGTGACTAGACTGTGACTAAACTAGTCACGGACCAAATCCGTGACTAAAATCCGTGACTATAACGCTGTTTTTTTTGTAGTGTAACTCTAAACATTTTAAAGTAGATAATGTCGTTTGATGAGCATTTCATTTATAACTCTGTATTAATGAATGAAACTCAAACTTTAGAAAAACATCTGACATGTGAAACGAACTAAGATAGAAAAATATAAATTGACTAAAATTTTAATTTTGAAAACGAATAAATAGGAACAACTACTTTCTATACTCAAATTACTTTTACTCCGTACTTTTTTAGCACCCGATAGAGATATTGACATATTGAGAGAGAACTCAGAGAAGTATGTGACACAAATGCCAGGCTGATCGAAGATAATTTGTAATTCTTGGATCCTCAATTCAGTTGAGCTGGTTATTTCTTTTACTATTACAATTTACAAATGACTAAAAGAAGTTACAAATACATCATCACTCGGCATAATTATATGAATAGGCTCAGTACATAAACATTAAATATATATAACTAATCAGAAGAACAAATAATAATCACATAAACTCAATAAAATCTCAGTGCATTTGATAATATCATTTAAAGTAAAAGCCTCTAATAGTTTCCATGCTACTAAATTTGAACTGTGACTTGGTGGTATGTGGATCTCCCATGCATTACAATATTACAGCATGCATATTTTCATTTAATAATAATTTTATAAAGGAAAAATTGAAAATAATAATCCCAACTATTGCCGATCCGCTGAAAATAATCTCAACTATTGATTATTTTTGTATAATCCCAACTATATAGACTATCCACCAATAATGGTCCATGACCATATATTACCTCTATAAAAAGTGAATTTTAAATAGAAATTAAGTGTAAAAATTAAAAGTTGAGATTATTGATAGGGATTACTTGTTATATCTCATCTCATCCACTTTAGAAACTACAAGAATTTATTCATAGGGACCATTATTGGCGGAAGGTCCCTAAAGTTGGGATTATTCTGTAATAATCAATAGTTGGGATTATTATGAGCGGACCGCCAATAGTTGGGATTATTAATATCAATTTTTCCTTTTATAAAAGTGTTCAACCCAACTAAAACAGTATGTGCTCTTAAGTAAAAAAATCGGGAAAAAACGGAAAAGCTTAACTTTAAGAAGTAGCCAATGTATATGGATGAAAACATCATAATTTAATAATGTTCACGGTGAAAATCTCATTAAGTAAGGATCAACACATGATTAACTAATTAATAAGCCCAATAAACCCGGTAAATGCCAAACTGAATGGAGTACTCAGTCACCAGTGAACAATTCAAACTCACAGGAAAAAGAAAGTCAACTCCAAAGTTATAAGCTCTCTATTAGATGTAAGATCTTTGTTGCCCTCTTTTGAGTCCCTTTTTATTCCAGCTCCAAAGTCATCCTAAATGGTTTGCATCGCCTAATGACTTAAGTGATTGAGATCCCTTTCAAAATTCTTCTCACCTGAAAACAACAAATTGATATAGTGTGAGTAAGAGGGTTAAACCAAAACTATTCACCAAACCATTATATTGATAAAATGAAATATTCTTTCAAAAAAAATCAAATATACTACTATGTATTTCCCAACTCAAAATGGATCCATCATAGTCACTCTTCAAATTTTCTAAACATATTCATAATTTCATTTTATTATTATTTATTAACAATATCTCTCGAGTGATAGAATAAGCCTATGAAATTAAGAAAAAACAATTGGAATAGGAGTGTACTACAACATAAGGATGTTTTTACTTGGACTGAAATTTGTTGGTCTGGTCAGGTAAATGTATGGTCTCTGTGTATTTTATAACTATGGAAGTTTGGTCTGATCTGAACTGATAAGGCAAATGTCAGGTCTATGTATTTTATAACTATGGAAGATTTGTTTGATTTGGTCTGTTTAAGTTTGATCTGATCTGGTCTGTTTAAGTTTGATCTGGTCTGATCTGTTTAAATTTGATCTGACATTGAAAACAGTCAAGTAAAAACATCGTAACAAGTACAATACTATTTTTAAACAATAGTACCAAGGAGTCTCTTTAAATTCAAACTGAATTTGTTTGTGGGAAGCGTGAAGATAAAAAACGTTTCATTTGTGGGAACCATAAACTATAATTCCAATTTCATATCATTATATATTTCACATTGGAAATAACCTTATGCACATGTTATCTCCTTCATATGAGAAATTTTCATTGAAAATAAAGTAAGTGTAAATTTTAAGAACAAATTTCAAAAAGTATTGAAAATTATAGAAAAAAGTGAACCAAAAGACAAAGGAAAAAGTATAGAAAACGTACCGGTGGTTTGGGTCATTTTCAGATAGGGGCATGTGTTTCATTTTCTAACAAAGTGGAGCATGTGTTTCAATTCCGTTATCATAGCAGGGGCATGACGTCTAATCATGGGCGAAGAAAAGTCTACAGCATCACATACATCGCCTCTAGTCACGAAGTCGGCAACAAATTTCAGGGGACAAGGGTTTTTTCCTTTTTTAATTAACAATACTACGTAATTTTGGAATCGGTACACGGTGTGCATAGTATACCGATCCCGCGGTATAATTTGTCTTCTTAGACTAAGAATGCAATGAAAAAACACGTAAGCCTAATCTCTGAAATTGATTAAAGATCCTCGGTCCTAGGAGAAAAACTCGGGTTGAACTAACAATTGCCTCTATTTTTACATTGGCAGGTTAAACAATTAACTATTACATTACTACTATTTCAGCCTTTTAGGTGAAGTTTTATTGGTGCTTTTGTTAGTTCTTGCCAATAGCAGTATCTATTAATTACTCTTCCTAGGAAGATTATTAAAAATCCTCAATCCTAGGAAGACAATTAAGGTTGAACAAAAGCATCTCAATTAGTCTGCTTTAGTTTCTGGACTCGTTAACACGTTTTAGGGACTTTAGGTTGAAGTCTCGTTTTGTTCACTTAATTATGATGTCAATTTTTAATTATGTTCTAATTTGGAGTTTACAACTTTGAAGACGTTTTAATGTAGTTTTTGAATATGTAAATTTTAATTATTAAAAATTGAGTTAATTATCCATACGAAGGGATGACTTTTATTATTGGTTGACCAAAATTTGTTGACTTTGCAAAACAAATTGGGACGGAGAGTATATATATATATATATATATATATATATATATATATATAAATCAGGTTTCAATGATTAAAATATGGATAGTGCATAGAATGTTAAAGTATACCACTTGAATGTAACTTATATCACACCATAAAGGAATTTTTGTGCTATGTAAAGGGCTCCCAACAATCTAGGTGAAGTACTCTGAATATCAGAGACAATAGACAAAAGAAACATCAAATTAGCAACCTTTCTTTCAATGTCTAGAGTACAATTTGTAATTTTAGGGGCTGTGATGAGAACTTGCTTATGCAGTTGTTTAGAACAGTTTAGGTTTAGAGTGAATAGCTTTCTATTAGCCTAACAAAGTTCATAGGGTTCATTCTCATTCTAAAAGCGATAATTCTATACAACATAAAGCACTTCATCTCAGCCTTTTTGTAAAAGACTAGGCGGCATCTACGATGACCAGACTCAAATTCTTAGGGATAAAACAAATTAAGAAATACACACACTTTTAGAACTCGCTCAGAACGTAACATACCACATAGATCCACAAAAATAAAATTCTTAATTGGTTAAAGATGTCAACATTTATAAACTGTTAAACTTATAGGAAATACTTCCCCTTAATGTTATAATGGCCAGTTCCTCAATTATTTAAGTAAAAATAGTTAGGAAGATTAATTTCATTGGGATGCAAATGCATGAGATCAGAGTTATAAAAAATTGCTCTTTTCATTGAAAAATATAGTCTGAAAACATGTTCAGATAATTAGTTAAAAAATGTTTTCTTTGTCCCATTGTACCTGTCTTACTTTTCTTTTTGGATTGTTACAAAATAAGTGTCATATTTCTCTTTTTGAAAAGAAATATGTGATTCGCCACATTTCAATTTATTATACTCAAAAATTTCAATCACAATTTTTACCTTTTCAACAACTCTATTAAAAATTGTGCTAAAAACAAATGAGACATAAAATGGGACAAAGGTAATAAGACATACTCAATAAATTTGAATATTCATTATAAATCGATGTTATAATCGACTAAATAATTGATTTTTCATTAGTAATTCTAAAAGACCAAAACATTTTATCCCACGACACATGTAAAGATACTAATTTTTTACAAAATATATAAGAAAAACTATCAAATAGGTCCTCCTACTATATAAAAAACGTCAATTAAATCCTTGTACTTTAAAATCATTCAATTGAACCCTCAAACTCTAAAATGTTCAATTGAGATATTTATTGGGTCAACAACAGTTTTCCGGTTCATTGGCTACGTGGACTGCCCATGTCACTCTTTATAATGTTTTATTTTTATTTTTTAGTCTATTCTTTCCAAGTGGATGCTCCCCTGTTTCGTGCCCTGGGTCAAGTCCCAGCTTCTCCTTCCCGATTGTACTATACCACTACGCAGCTACGCCTATCGAATAAGAGGAATGGTGATGAAGAAGTCTCATCCCCTTGTTTGCCCTTCCCATCCACCTTGAACGGGATGTCATTGAAGAAGTTCAGTTCCAAACTTCCAATGGAAGAAAAGTTCAGAGTAAAAGATATACTCCGTACTCCGTATGTGTGAACATTTTTTGGGGAAGATGAACAGTGCTAAGGGATGTAAATTGACTAGTCTCAAAAGTAAACAATATGCCACATGGGCGTACACATTAGTAGCTACCAGTACAACTGATGAGTGACCGACTAAAGAGAGAGTGGGTGTTTTTTAAGAGTATGGGGACTTAATGGAATGTTTTAAGGGAGAAGGGTCAAATATGACACTAAGGTATTTTATGAATCTCACATATGACACTTACGTTTTGATTGGACCAAATAAACACTAAATTCAACTTATTCTTTTATTATGAGCCACCCACTAACCCTACCGTTCTAACGCCCGTTACCCGTTAACCAGCCCCTTTCCCTGCGATTAAACTCACTATTCTCCCTACGTAACCCTAAGCTATTGTTCATGGGCTGTAAGTGCGAATTACCTGAGAAAGACGACAAGATGAAGCTTTACGTTTACTGATGGACTCCGTTTCAACGCTCTAAGGTACTCCGTTCCATGTTACTTTGACTGTAAAAATGAGTGGGCTGGTGAATCTGAGGTTTAATCATAGCGGGAGATGGGTGTTCAAACCATTACAGTACATTAATGGGGATGTGGATACAATATATGGATTTGACCCTGATTATTTGTGTTATCATGATATATCTCGGAAGTACAAGGATGATTTGGGTTTTAAAACTCTAAAAAACATTTATGTTTTAGAACCTGGGAAAGATATGGAAAATGGACTGTTTTTAGTTCAGGATGATGACACAATTAGGAAGGTGCTAAATCGTATTAGAAGTTACTCTTGGATTGATGATATTGAACTGTATGCTGATCATCAACGGGATGAACCTCTTCTAATCCCCTTAATAGAAGGGTGCAGTGTACCAGACCCAGAGTTTGCTGAAAATGAGAATGTGTTGGGTTCTGAATTTGGTACTGAACAATGGAGAGATGAAACTGCTGAAGTAAACACTGGTGGTGTCCCTAATGGATATCAAACAGATGAAGAATCAAATGGAGGGCAACTCTTTAATGAGGAGGAGGAGGAGAGCGACAAATTTGACGATTCTTCAGATGATGAACCTAAAGTGAACTATGCTGTAACAGATGGATCAGGTTACTTTATGAATGGAATGACATTTGAAGATGTTAAAGAGGCCCGCACAGCAATTGCTAACTATGGGGTCAAATTTGGTTATAAACTGAAAATTAAACCAAATGAGAAGAACCGGTTGGCAGTGAAATGTGTGAATGAGGAAGGTTGTCCATTTAGAGTCTGGATTTCTCAAGATGGCAAAAATTGTGGGTTGGCAGTGAAGGTGTGTATTCCAGAACACAAGTGTTTCAGACACTATTCTATTCCAAGTGCTAGTCAAAAGTGGTTAGCAAATTATTTCAAGGGCCACTTGCAAAGAAATCCTAACTTCCGAGTCGCTGATATGAAAGAGGAAGCTGAAAAGAAGTTGAAGATAAATGTAAGCTTGTACAAATGTAAAAGGGTAAAGAGGCTGATTATTCAAGAGATGGATGGGAGTTATAAAGTTGAGTTTGCATATCTAGAAGCCTATGCTGCTGCTTTAAAAAGAAGTAATCCAGGTACCAAAGCCGAAATACAATTATGCCCTAATGCACTAAAAGAAGGTAGGAGAGTCTTTAAGAGGATGTTCATTTGTTTTGCTGCTTTGAGAGAAAATTGGTTGGCAGGTTGCAGAAGGATCATAGGTGTTGATGGTTGCTTTTTGAAAGGAGTGTGTAAGGGTATTTTACTTAGTGCAGTTGGGGTGGATGGAGATGGAGCTATGGTTCCCATAGCATGGGCTCTAACTGACAAAGAAAACACAGCCAATTGGAGATGGTTTATCACGTGGCTTGTGCAAGAACTAGACCTGAAAAATGGTGCTGATTTAACCCTTATTTCTGATATGCAGAAGGGGTTAATCATTGCAGCTCAGGATGTCATTCCAGAAGCGGAGCATAGGTTCTGTGCCCGACATGTTTATGCCAATTGGTCAAAAAAATGGAGAGGTGACCAGTTTTGCAAAAAATTTTGGATATGTGCGTGGAGCACATATGAAGAAGAGTTGCAAATTAACTTGAAAAGGCTTGGGAAGTTAAGCACTGAATCTGCCTCTGACCTATTGAAATATCCAATTCAAACGTGGTGTCGGGCCTACTTTAGCAGCCGAAGTAAGTCATGGATGGTTGATAATAACATCACAGAGTCCTTTAATGCATGGATTCGAGAAGCTAGGGCAAAACCCATTGTGAGCATGCTAGAAGATATACGCTTGAAGGCTATGAAAAGAATTTCTGAATTTAAGACAACCCATGAGAAGTGGGTAAATGACTGGTCTCCAACCTGCATGGAGTATTATCAAGCTAACAAAGATGCTGCAACTGGCTGCACTATAATTTTTAATGGTGACATGGGTTTTGAGATTGGAGAGGGTGAAGATAAACACACAGTGCTATTAGATCAGATGAGATGCACTTGCAGAGCTTGGGAGTTGACTGGCATACCTTGCTTACATGCCATCTGTGCTTTATTTTATAAGAAGATAGATGCCATGACATACATATCTAGGTGGTATCATAAAGATACTTATGTGGCTGCATATCAATGGCCTTTGCAGCCTGTTCCTGGGAAATCTTTCATGAAAGTGGATGACTATGAACCCATTCTACCTCCACCAGTGCCTAACCTACCTGGTAGACCAAAGAAGAACAGGGTTAGAGCCTCAAATGAAGCCAAAGGGGGGGAAAGTAGTTCAAAACCTACTGCTGCTACTGCATCTCATAGAGCCTCAAGAAAAGGGCAAGTACAAACATGCGGGATATGCCATGTCGAGGGACATAAGAGAGCAAAATGTCCAAATAAAGACAGAGATGTAAGCTTAATTACCTTTTGAGTTTTAGCTTCTCATGCTGAAATGTACATTAACATGTATTCTGATAGTTGATTGATTAAGGTGATTTTGTATGTATATTATGTATACTATTCTGTATAATATGTATGTATATTATGTATAATATAGTGTCAAAATATGAAGACTAATGCTGGAATTTAGATTGACTTGTATTCTGAAACTTGATTAACGTGAATTTGTATGTATATTATGTATAATATTGTGTATAATATGTATGTATATTATGTACTTCGTATAATATACTGAATTGTCATGCTTTGGAGTTATAATATAAAGAGTATAATATTCTGAATTGAGTTGTATTCTGATAATTGATTAAGGTGAATTGTCATGCTTTAGAGTTATGTGTATGTATAATATGTCCAAGGTATATGTGATTAAGGTATATCAGTATATGTGTATGTATCTTATCATCTACTGTGGCTGCAGGCACCTAATGAAGCAAGAGAACATACTACATCTGCAAGTGTGAAGAGGACAGCTTCTGTGGCTTTTTCTCCAGTTCCTACCACTACACAAATGCCACCAACACCTATTCCAGTGGAAAATATTGAAAGGAATAATGCTAAATCCAAGCTACCATGTAGAAGAATTGGGAGGACAAAAGGTAAACAATCGGTGACAGGTTTTGGCTACTATGTTGATGTTAACACTGGTGCAAGGACTATAAATGTGAGTTTTATATACCTCAACGAGTCTTAGTTGTTCATTGTTATGAGTATTCCAGTAGTGTTTATTGGAGGTCTTGAGGTCTAACTTCATATCCATTTGCTCTTTAATCGTTGCAGCCTGGGATGGATAGTGAACAAATTGTTTCTGAAGTGCATAATGAAGTGGGACATGATCCTGATGTTACTGTTAGGTTTCCTATTCCAAATGAGAAGGAAATTAGGGATGCAGCGAGAGTTGAAAAACAGATTGATGTCCCAAGTTATAGGACAATAACTTTCAAGGGTGATGGAGCACAAGGAAAGAAACCAACTAACCTGCCATTTGAAGCACCTGGTTTGCAATGGAAAGGGAAGAAAGCAATTAGCTCAAGACATTTGGTGAACAAGATGCAAAGGAGAAAGCCTTCTTCTGTCCACACTGATAATTCCAACCCCCAGTTTAAATAGAGCTGAAGGAAGACTTAATTGATGTTGTATTCGCACACTTTTTGGATGTCATTACAGCTGCCATTTTTTGGGTATAGTAGGTGGCAGCATTAACTTTTTTGTACTTGTGTCTACATGACCAAGTTTTATGGTTTTTTGGAGTAACTGTATTAATGGCACACTTTTGGCCTACTTGTGTGTACTGGTTGTATGTTTTTTGGATTTTTGGTAAACTCATTATGAATTGCTAATATCACCTCTAATTATGTGAAGTTATGGTAATGGTATTATATGTTTTCATGATGTGTACTTTCATGTTATATGTCCATGAACTCATTCCTGGGAAGAATAGCTTGAGTACCAAACTGGCTGCCTTCCAGCACCTACTAATGCCTATCCAGTTTTTCAGACCCTTGTATATTTCACAAGCCAATTCAGAATTCAGACTATTGCATTTTATTTTTTTTAGTTTTCTAACATCAATACAACTATCTTTCTTTAGTTCCATCACAGCTAAGTTGTTCTGCAAGGGTATTTATGCCATGACCATCCAGCTTATAAACCATAGAGTTAGAGTTGGCAAACTATCACATCTGTTAAATGGCAGCCATATTTGGCCTAGCAAGACCATATTTTGTCCGAATATATTACTCATGTATGTAGCATATGACAAACTGAAAGCTTTAGCAATATGGGTTAGGACTGTGGGTTACTACCTTACTGGGGTGATTTTGTGCAGAAATACTAGTACACGCACTACGAGAAACATAAGAGAATGGTTTCATAACAGAAATACTAGACAGTAGCAACTAACTAATAAAACAAATGCTTCTAATTAATTTTGAGTCTTCATTTCTATTCTATTAAAGTTTTCCATCTTTAAACCTTCCCAGTTCCACAAGTGAAAATGAATCTATAGTCTATATATTGCTTCCTTCACACTTCGTTTGGGACATGGGGAAGTGGCTAATATTCTGGTTGATATAATGTGTTTCTGATATTAAAATGATCATGTATGTAAGATTCAGAAAGCAGCAGCATTCCAAATTGCAGCCTGGGATAGTATGGAGTACTGCTATAACAAAAATGGTATAACACATTATCATTAACAACTTTATTAGCACCAAACTGTCCCACAAAGCCACAACAGTTAAACCAAATTAAACCAACATAAACAACCTATTTTCTTCTATCCATCAATCCTTTGTAGGTTACAACTCAAAACATTAACAACTTCAACTAACATAGAAGCATACATATCACTACAACAAGGACACACAACAAAACTACAATCACATAATTCCTATTTTTATTTGATCCCCTCTTCAATTCCATATGATCTGCATCCATGCTACTCTTAACCTCTTGAATTTGAAACTGTGACATATGTTCATTGGAGTTATCATCATATTCCAGGAGTGGTGTTTCATCAAATGATGTTTCTTCATATCTCCCCCTTACACGTATGGCCTCTTCCAGTCCTAATATTGAACTGTGCAGTCTTCTATTCTCCCTTTTTAGGTCATTGATAACATTCTTCGCCCTTTCTGTTAATGGCTCGTCATGCCACTCAAAAAAACCGCACCCATCCTTCTACACAAACAAATATCAATATACATCAAATGAGGTTAAAGATGAATTTCAAACTTTCAATTTAAATTACCTCATAATGCGGACACCCATAGAACCTTCTTCCCGGATTCGTTTCAGTCCATGATGTCCAAAGCCGCGCTTTTTCACGGACTCCATTTCCACTCTTGCACTGACAGTACGTCCACCCTGAATTTTTACGCTCAAAATTGCTTCGCAACTTTACTGAATCATTGGAGTGTGCCTTGTGTATCTTTGTTGACCTTGATGGTGAAGCACTATCATCCATCGTACTTGTTTCCTCTTCCAAGTGTCTGCACACAGTTTAATAGGTAGGTTGGAATTGAATTAGGGTTGTTGGGTATTTATTTATTGAGTTCATGTTTAGTTGAAGGAGAAGATGCCTGGATCGAAGATAGACGGCTGTTTAATGGGAGGGTTAGTGGGTGGCTCATAATAAAAGAATAAGTTGAATTTAGTGTTTATTTGGTCCAATCAAAACGTAAATGTCATATGTGAGATTCATAAAATACCTTAGTGTCATATTTGGCCCTTCTCCCATGTTTTAATAATACTCCGATTTAATTGACTTTTACACTCTAGTACTGGGACTTAATTATTTGACAGTTTTCCCAAATTCTAACTTTTAATGATTTCATATGCATGACACCGATATTGCAAATTTTAAGTTTAAAAAATATATAACGTTTAATCCGTTGGAGATTTTTAGTCCTAAAACATTTCTTAAGTAGATTCAAATGTGGAGAGATTGAACGCTCCATTCGATGACATGTATTTGGATCATACGGCGGGCGGGTACGCTACTGAGAGAGGGTATCAATCGAGCGACGGTCCGACCTCTGCCTGAACCACCACCATGGGTTGTACGAGGTGCTAGAGTCCGTGAAAGTTTTCCTAGTAATTTTATATCTGTTTGTCATTTGTTTTCTTGTGTTCATCTTTGTTGTTAGTTTTGTCAGTTTGTTTGAGTTTTTAGTCTCTCTTTATGTCATTGGGTATGGTTGGATCTATGAGAACAAGTTTGGTTGTGTCAAGCACACTACATGGTTAGCGATTCGTGTTGCTCTTTCAGGGGTGACCGTCTCAATGTCTGATCATAGGGTTTACAGTCGTAGTTGTTGGAGTTCAGTTGGTGTCAATTTTATTTTCCCTTTGCTTGATGTAATGATCCTGAATTTTTTTGATATATATGATTAGAGGCTTGTTTTGATGATAAAAAAAGTAGATTCAAATGTTAAAATTAAGATCTCTAGTTAATTTTTTTAAATATCTTTTTAGTTATTTTTTTAAAAAATAAGTCCGAAGTAACAACCAAAAAAACTAAACTCTAAATTTATTTATCTTTGCATTGGAATGTTTGATCTTTTGCATAATTATTAGCAAAAAAAGAATTTGAGAAAAAATGGTGTATAATAATAAGACTAAAGGTTTTAATTAAAAAAAATTACTAGATAAATATATTAACGGTGCTTGATTATAAGAAAAAAATTGAATTGACTAAATCAATACGTAACGTATAAATTAGTGAAAGAATTTAATTTATTGAGATAGAGGATCGTGATTAAGCTAAGGGTAGCGACGAACTAATCATGTAACAATGATGTGATTAAGTACTCTGTATAATACTATCGTATAAAGTAGTACTCCGTATATGAATTGTTAAACACCAGAGATCACAGATGACATAAGCAGTGACTAATGTGACTATTCTTTTCTGAACTTTTGGATAACTTCGTGGTCCTTGTTGACCTAGAAAATACTACTTCCGGCTTTGCCAATTTTAGGTTGATTGTGAAATAAGAAAAATAAATATTGTGTGAATGAGATTTGTATAGAGAAGAAATAAATACATTGACTTACAATTTAATTATTTAAGCGAAAAATGAAAAACATTTCGGGACAAACTAAAAAGGAAACTTAAAAATAAGACATCCGGAGTTTTAGACCTTTTATTTTTAATTAAAAAAAATAAAAAATGTAAAAATTAATTACGAAATTTCAAATTTAGCATTTGAATTTTCTAAAAAACAAAATTTTCGGCTTTATTGTCAAAAAAGTTCTAGGCCTAAAAATCTCTATCAATTGGATCTTCAAATTTTTTATTTTATTTTTACATATATATGTAATATTGGTAGTACATGAAAAATCATAAAAAGTTATGAATTTTGATATATTTTTATAAATATTGGAGTACAAATAAAAAAGTTATAACACTTCAAAAAAAACATATTTTTTCTCCTCCTTTTTCTCCAAATGATTTTGGAGAATTAATTAAACGTTTTAGTTAAGAGTGATAATAGAAATTTTAGTAACCAATAACAGATTAGCACATCATTGAATCATTACTCGGTTTTACTATATAAAAGAATAGATATGTTAAAAGTAAAAGAAATTGTTGGTGTCTGTTTGGTGACACCTGTTTTTGGCTCATCAGTCTTACAAATCACTTTTTCCCAAACACATAACTTTTGAATTGTGTAATAACCAAAATAAGTAAGATTATAATAATTTTTCTGGTCGAATTGGTTGGAGTAACTGTAAATAACGATTTTAGCTATTTTCATATAACTTTTTCATAATTTTATTAATAAAAAGTAATTTAATCATTATTTTTTCATAATTTTAGAAGATTTAGCCCATTTAGCCGCATCAACTAGAACTAAATAATTTTCAGCAGATTCAGCACGCTTTAATGTTGCCAAACGGACTCGTGGTAACTATGAGCAAAATATGAATAAATTAAATTGCATACACGGTAGCATTGGTATCATTCTCTTAAAGTTAGGACTCATTTACTCTTTATGGAAGACAAGGCATCGGTTTGTGGATGGAAAGCTTCGTGGATAAGTATATATAAAAAGATGGCGATTGGGGCAGAGGAAGAAGAATTGGACCTGGACGAGTTAGATTCAGAGGACATGCCGGTAGAGGAGAGCAATCCAGGGTTTCCGGTGGTGGGAGTGCTGTTGACAGACAGGATGGTCAAATTCCTAACTTACAAAGAACTCATGTCCTCGCTTTGGAGGTCGGGGAAAGCTATTTCGATCAAAGAAGTCAATGAAAAGAGACATCTTTTTACTTTTTATCACCGTGTTGATATGAATCGTGTGCTTGATGGTGGTCCTTGGCAATTTGAGTGTAATCTATTGATTCTGAAAGAAATTAAGCCTGGTGATATTCCACATAAGATTGTGATAAATGAGACTGATTTTCGGGTTCAAGTTCATAATGTTTTCCATATAGCCTGGTAAATCTCGGTACTGCCAGGCGAGTTCAAAACTTTACTGAAAAAATTATAAAACATGATGAATAAGAATAGTGAGAAGTGGGAGTCTTATATGTAAAACAGGGTGTGTATGAATGTGGATAAGCCTTTGAAAAAAGGTACTAACGTGCAGAAAGAAGGAAAAAGTTATTGGGTGGACTTCAAGTATGAGAAGTTGCCCAACTTCTGTTTTATATGCGGCTTAATTGGGCATTCAGATAAATTTTGTCCTTTAACCTATGAAGACTAGCCCAACAGGAGGAAGTAAATGACTTGGGGAGGGTTCATCGAGCTCTGACAGAGACCGCGGGTTTATGGGGGGTAATAAGTCTGATGGCAGGATATGAGAAGGGGGAAAGAATATATTTCAGAATCTGCACAGAGTACAACTAAAGGCGGCGAGCTCAAACAAAGGAGGAAGCATCGGGGTAACAAAAGAGAAGAAGGATTTGGGATGCCTAGGGAGAAGACAAGCTTGATGAGGAGAATAACATGGCTCTTGACGGGACAAAAAACAGGGGAGGGGCGGGCTTCGACCAGTAAGTCTGTCAAAGGTGATGCAGTTAGAACCAGTGCAAAGAATTTGGATGCTCGTGCAGTTTGGCAAGCTCAGATGGCAGCTGGATTTCATTCGTTTTTTTTTTTCTGCGGTGACATTTTTTTTTTGTTATGGTGTCTTTTGTTTTTATTTTCCTATTTGTAAGACTGTGGATTTGGATGTGGGTGATGGAAGGATTGAGCTATCCGTCTTTGGCTCAATTGTGCCCATTAATGGATCAACGAGTTATATTGCTTCTTATGAGGTGATTAACTCCGAGTCTGGTTCGCGGGACAACGGTTGTCAAGAATCTTTTTGTCAGATTACCTACTATCTGAATGATGTGTTATCAATTTAAGCCTATTTCTTCCAAACGAAAAAAATTGTGTATGATAACATAACTAAAATGATGATCTTCGATAACTCTAACAAATTCAACCAGAAAGTTATTTTAACCTTACTTATTTTGACTATTAAATGATTCAAATCTTGAAATTAAAAATTTAGTACTACCTCTGTCTCGCTATGTTGGACAATTCAGTTTACGATGCTTGACTGACGAAAAAACAAACAGATCTCTGTCCGCACTCAAATAATTTTTAGAAAAAATAAATTATATATTCAGAAACTACATTAAAAATTTTACAAAAACGCAAAAACCGGAATCGAATTTGGTTAAAATTTGATATATAAAGTAAGAGATTAAGAGTGATTTGTGTTGACCAAGTGAATAGTGTCTGAGACAATCTTAGCGGGACGGAGGGAGTATTTGATAAAAATTGGTTGATAAAATTGATAAGCTGGAAATAGGGGCGACTACTAAACCAGTTATAATTAAATATCAAATGATCTTATATACTACATCTGTCTCATTCAAAGGTTCTTATTATAAAATGACATGATAGTTTATTCAATAATTAAATAAGTAATTCGAGTATATTTTGAGAAATAATTTTGATAGGTGTATAATATAATATTTTTTAGTGGTGATAACTGTGATAATTGTGATGTTATAAATGTATTATTTTTAATTCCTAAAATATAAATGAAAACTTTTATATAGGACGTCGTCCAAAAGAAGAAAGTGAGAACTTTAGTATAGACAAAAAGGAGTAAAGAGTATATAACAATAGCTATTTGGTTAACTTATACTCCATCTAATACTTACATGTAAAGAAGTTTTCTAAATAGGAAATTTCAAAATAGGATCACTTTTTCAGAATTCATCACTTTTTTTTTCATAATAGGAAAGAGTGTCATGTGAAGAAGAATAATGTCAAGTACTCCTTACTACGGATGTTTTTACTTGGACTGTAATTTGTTCCAGATCAGACCAAATCATACCAGATTAGATCAGACTAGATCAAATCAGACCATACCAGACCTGAGTAGTTATAAAAATACAAAGAAACCAGACCAATTTAGACCAGACCAGCAAATTACAGTCCAAGTAAAAACATCCTACGTATGTCATTTTGGAATTTTATAAGTGTTATTACTGTTACGTACTTAAATTAAGTTTTCGTGTGTAGCGTATGTACTTGTATATACTTGGTATTTTTTTATTATGGTTGTAATTTGACTTATTTTTGTCAAAGAGTTTCATTTTACACTTAATTAATTAGTACTCCCTCCCTTCCTAAATTATCATTCCGTGAAAACTCAGATTATTTTTGGTAAATAAAATGTACATATTCAGAAATTACATTAAAACCGCTACAAACCCTTAAAAAAATAATTCAATTTTCATAAAATTTTGACATATAAAGTCAGAGACTAATAATGATTTAATTTGACTCTCGAAAAGCGGAATGAAAGATCTTTCAAGGTACAGAAAGAGTATATCAATTCTTAATTAAATTTTGATTTAAATTTTCCAACTTCATATAGATTTTAATGTAGATTCTGAATATGTAAATTTTTAATATTAAAATCGAATGATTTATAAATAGGGATAGAGGCAGTATTGTACGAGTATCCACTAATTAATTAGAAATAAAATAATAGGAATACTTTTTTATTTTTTATTTCTAAAGACCTTTTTTTATATTTTATACTCCGAATTAACTTAAACAAGGGCAAGGTGAGTGCCTATAAATTCAAGCAGTGCATAAATGGATTATTTGTCCTCCTTCACTTCCATTTTTATTTTCTATTTGGTCACTTTAATTTATCGCTTGCATTTTTAGGTCTCAAAAGATTGTTCAAACTAGAAGGGAAGATGAAAACCAAGGCGAACTCGTCAACTAAAGAACGTATAATTGTCATCCTTTTACTAATCACTCTCATCGCTGACGTGTGTGCAGATCCAGTATCCGCAGTAGCTGCAGGTCACGGCGGCGGTGGCGGTGGTCACAGTGGCGGCGGGGGCGGGCACGGCAGTGCTGGTGGAGAGGGCGGGGGAAGGGCATCGGGAACCGGTGGGGAAACTGAGGGAGGCGGCACTGGTACTGGTACTCGAGTAGTTCCGATGAATGGTAATCAGAACAGGAAAGGGAATGGCGCCGGCCAACTCATCAAACCGCCCTTCATCCTACCCGGCCGCCATGGCTTTGCTTGGGATACTTTCATGTTTGGACTTCATCTTGACGCCGTCATCATCCTCAACCTACTCGTCTTTTTTCTCATCTAAGTTTGATCTTCATGCATTTCTTTAATTTTCTTTACACTGTATATTGTCCCAAAAAAGAGTTATCATATTGACTTTTATTAGTTATATATGATCTCCATGCATTTCTTTAATTTTCTTTACACTCCGTCCATTATGTAAGAATTTGCTAGCTATGCCCTAGCTAGCATGTGGTATATAATAATTGAAAGTTTATTGTGTTCTCCATCTACGATGAAAGAGTGCTAGCTAATCAGGGCCCGTCCTGTCCAATTTGGGGCCTATGGGCAATATATATGATCTTGGCCTTATTTCTAAAACACGCAGTAAATTATACTTACTCAAAACAAGAATTACGAAGTATGAAGTATAATAAAACTATGACAAATCACCCTAAATCGGACAAAAACGTTTGCATATTCCAAAATAATATTATCATGTTTTTAATTTCTAAATAAGAGTAATTACTGCCATGTTTTGGCAGTATCGAACTTTAAACATGACAGTATTTTCCAAACTTGACATTAATTACTTCTCTTTATACCATAAAAGCATGACAATCTCATTTTGGAATTCTCTAGCATTTTTTCTCCTATTTCGATAATTCTCTCCAAAATTCTCTAATAAAGGTTATAAAATAAAGATGAAATTTACTTTAATATTATTTCAATTACATATTTGGACAAAAGTAACAACACAAGTACCACAAAAGAACATTTGAAATAATCAATCTTCTCCAAGATCTCTTCCTCAATGCTTACAAAATTGCTATTACATTACGCCTTTTTTAAACATGCATAGACGATTGCAGATAATTGGAATGATGTTTGAGAATTGGGAGACACTGGCAGTCCAAAGATAATAGTGTAATTTTGTAATTAAAAGGAATAAAAATCCTTAAATGTTGTTTTATTGATTGAGAAACAAATGTGTTGACTTACAACAAGCTCTACTTAAAAATCAAAATTAAAAATATATTCTTTTTTTAAAAACTTGCTTGACTCTAATCAAGACTTTTTACTTATGTTTTAGAATTTTCAAGTTTTGATGAAAAATTACATGTTAGGCTTAATTAGTTAAATAAATTTATAAATAAAAAGAGAAGCCTACTCACAATACATATAAAGGAAAAAATTTGGGCCTAATTTTTTCTAATACTTTTTTCGGGCCTAGGGCGGTCGCCCCTACTGTCCTCAACCTAGGACCGGCCCTATAGCTAATTAAACACTCATGCCTATATAAATCACTCTCGTCCCGTTTTAATATTTTTCTTATCTCAATGTATTTCATTTCCAACGAAAAACTAATACGGAGTATGAAGCTAGTATTTGTTGTTATTATTATAACTAGAAGGACCGAAGGACGTATGAATTACTACTATATATATATATATATATATAATATATATAATATATATATATATATATATATATATATATATATATATATAATATGAATAGAGATCAAATACAAAGCCTTCTTAATTTACAAAGTACAAACTCATCTTGACCGTCCGATGAGTTGATCCAAAGGACATAAAGGCAATGTGGCATTTTTGTAATAAAACCCAACTTTTTAGGGTGCAACTCGTTGCACCTTAATGTGCAACTGTTATTTTTATGACTTTATAATATGCAATACTTTGAACCTCAATATGCAATGCAAATAACGTCAAGGTGCATCGTACAAATATTTGCACAATAAGCACACTTTGTACTTGATCTTTCCCCTATATAATATATATATATATATATATATATACATACACACACACACATTAAAGATACGTATTATAAGTATTATTATAAAAATATTTACTATAAGCAAATGGTAATAAAAAAATATTTCTATTAGTAACAAAAAAGTATGAGCGATATATAATATTACAAGACAATATTGACATCCATAATTCCTATTTTATAGCATTTTCCAAAAATAATCTCTACTGGGGTAGTTTAAAACAATAATCCTAACTAATTAATTGGAAAAATTCCCGTGATATAACTAAAACAAAGTGAGTTTCTCGAAATGTGACTAGTTATATTTTTTCTCGAAATATGACCGAAAATTGAAAAAAAAAGATTTTTTCGTTTTATTAAATTGTGGAAGGACAAAAATACCATTTTTAAAAAAATATGCATTTTACACTAATTTCGTCCGGATAAAAATATTGCACTTCATGAAGGCGTTATTGCACTACATTTATTGCACTTTATGGCGGTATTCACTGCACGACATAACATTACATAAAATGAATTTAGCGTTTTTTAGATTTCATAACTTTAGTTCTTACATTTGGTTAATATTACATATAATGCTACGAATTTATAGATATTTTTTCATGTCATTTTTAATGCACTTCTTTTCATGTCATTGCACTTTTTACATTATTGCACTTCTTGCCATATCATTGCACGTTTTGTCATAACTCATTGCGCTTCTTGTGATGTTCACGGCATTAAATATAAATTATTCATTGCACACTTATTTCATCGTCTTCAACCTAGGTTTGCCTTCAACCTCGGTTCGCCATCAACCTTGGCCGCCTTGACTGAAAAATCTGAGTAGTAGGAGCGGCAGAGGGGCGCGGCAGAGCGGTAGCGAGTTGGATCGATAGCAATCTGACGGAGACCAACCTATCCGCTGCGACTAGCTACCTTCCATGACTCCAGATCTGGTGATTCCCATCCATGGCTCTAGATCGGCGACTTTGCTCTCAGACTGGACGTCGGTGGAGGCGGCGCGGCTGTATTGTGGGCGGAGGCTGTGCTGCGGCGAGCGACGATCGTTGAAGACGCCATGGCACCCAGGTCGGACGGACGTCTTCTCAGATTGGCGATTTTGCTCCCAAGCCGTTAGATTGGCACGAACGACTGACAACCTCTTCAGCGGCGGCGTGGCTGTACGGAAAGCGGCGGCGTTGTTGTACGTTGGGCGGCATCGTCACTGTACGGCGGCAGGGGTGGGCATCTGTACGCAGGGTATTGCTATAAAGTTTAGGGTAAGAAGGAATAGGATATTAGGCTTTTATAGTCATAGTTTAAGGGCATATTAGTCATAAAAAATAATTTATTTAATTATTTATTAATATATTAATTAATTAATACGAATTTTAATTATATTTTGAGAAAAAAACTCATTAGGTCATATATTGGGAACATGGTGGAGTTTTAGTAATACCTAGGATAATTAAATCTAATTAATTTAACTATTTCGCAAACGTCAGCGATGAGAATTCTAACAGTAATCTCTACTGAAAAATGTATAGAATTCTTACATCAAATAATATTTGGACACGCAAAGTATTCAATTCTTCAAGTCAGCGCGCGATGAGAATTCTAACAGTATTCTTCAAAAAGATTAATTTCCAAAAATACTCTACTGGGAAAGTTTAAAACAATAATCCTAACTAATTAACTATTTAGCAAACCTCAGCAATGAGAATTCTAACAGTAATCTCTACTGAAAAATGTATAAAATTCTTACATCAAATAATATTTGGACACGCAAAGTATTCTTTACGTCAGCGATGAGAATTCAGTATTCTTCAAAAAGGTTATTTCAAAATAATTTCAAGCACGCAAAGATTAGAGATAATAGGATGACGGATGGGATTACGTACATATCTCATCAGAATGTTGCTCATAACTTTTCTTTTCTTATATTCTTGTCTAGGGGTGGGCAAAAATACCGAAAAATCGGTATGCCACACTTACCGTACCGAAAAATACCGGAAAATACCGAAATATATATTGGTATACGGTGTCATTTTCGGTATGGTATCATACCGTACCGATCTATTTCGGTACGGAAATGGTAAATGTTTTCAAATACCGCGGTATACTGGTATAATACCGTACCGACTCCCTACTCAACAATTACTTTTAATTCTAATATATTGTAAAAATTCATTACAATTTTGAAGCCCAAAATTAATACTTAAGTTGGTTAGAAATGCAAAAATAAAAAAATTAAAGGCCCAATTTCTCAAACTCACTATAACCTTATAGGTTTCTACAACGCTAACCTTAATGACTAATGAGTAATGTATGTACAAATGTCAAGAAACAAGTTCATCTTGTTCCAAGAGTTTGCAAGTTGTGATGGCTGGACCGCTAAGTAGCTGACGAGTGAAGAGAGACACACTTATGTGACAAGTGTATCTACATAGGGATTCCGCGAGTCGAGACACACAACTTTGTCCGAAAGTTTTATTCAATTTTTATAAAATTATAAAAATAACTAAATACACAATATCATATTAGGAATAAATGATTTTATATCCATGTTGTTTGAATAGTTTTATTTATTTTTGTTAGAGCTCACTATTGATTTAATTATATCTCTATTGTTCAAGTTATTTTAGGAGAATGTGTTACTTTTTAATATGTGGCATGTTGAACTGCTTAAATATACTAATAATAATTATTGTTCAATATTGAATTGACATCAATAGATTATTAATTGTATTTCGTAACAGTTTAATATTAGATTTAATATCGCTAGTAATAACGATTTAATATATTTTGTTAGTCTATGATAATTTTTTGTATTGGGAGACATGCACGGCAATTTACCGATACCGTACCGTTTCCGAACCGAAACTTCGGTATACCGAAATACGGTATACCGAAACTTCGGTAAGGTAAAGGTATGCAAATTTTGCATATGGAAAGTTTTGGTACAGCAAAGGTATGAGAAAAAATATAAGATATACCGTACCGAAGGCGAACTAGTAACCAAACCACCCCTATTCTTGTCTAACTTTTGTCTTTGTTGACTTCTATCAATTTGTATTAAATAATAGGATGATGAAGTATTAGATATTAAGTAAATTCTCTAAATACGAGTAAAACAAGGTAGAATTTCAAAAAGAGGACTTCTATATTTTATTGGACAAAAATATGACAAAAAAGAGCAAATCTGACAAAACTACCCCTATGAAGTTTCCCAGCACGCTACCGATAAGTGACCAGCACTTTGTCGTAGTGCGTCAAAATAAATCGATACTAACACTTATACGTAGTATATGTGAAGTAGACTTCTGTTATTCATGTAATTTCCGATTGTATGTTTGTATTTTTTTAACTAGTTTTTATTAGTTCTGGTTGTGGAAATTACACATTTTTGGTGTAATACTTTATTTTTCATTTTTTATTTTTAATTTAGTTAGATTAGGATTTTTCTGAGCTAAACAGGTCAAAGATCATCCAAGGGATCAAGATTGGACCTTAAAAGATCAAGGAAAGTGCAAGGAGGCAAGAAAGATTTCGATTTGGAAAAAATACTCATGTATCCGGTCGGGTATTGCTTATACCCGATCGGGTAATTGCTTGATTCGACTGTCCAAATCAAATCCGAACACAAATGATCGTGGGAGCAAATTTTCATAAAGATTTGTCACATACCCGATCGGGTATATACCCTTACCCGATCGGGTATGCCCAGAAAAGTGACTTTCTGGGCAATTTCCTGAGATACCCGGTCGGGTATCCTATATACCCGGTCGGGTATCAGACCCTGCAGCTCCAAAAAACCTATAGATACACCCCTTTCCTTCACAATAAAATCACCAATTCACATATACTCTTTAGCTCAGTTTAGATTAGTGTTTTCTTTATATTTTCTATCATGTTTAGTCTCCAAATGAGGAGCTAAACTCTTCCATCTTGGTTTTGCTACTTCGAAGCTTAATGAATTTGTAAGTTGTGAGTTATTCTCTTTAATCTTCTTCCTTGAATATTAATTCTTCCTTTAAATACTATTTCTATATCAATGTTGGGGAGTGTTACTAAGATGACAATTAGTTAACATCTTGACATTAGTTATAGTAATAGTTATTTCTTCCTCTATGTTAATATTGAGGAGTGTTACTAAGATGAAATGACCATGAAATTATATTTATAGCAACTCTAGTTACATTTTTATCTATAAATTTTATTTCGTAATATTTTTGAGAAACCTATATTATTTATTTATATGCATCTTAAATATATATTAAGATAATTATCTTCTTTGGATTTGAATTGTTGATGATTTTGGAAACTAATATTTGTGTTATTATTTGCGGTTTGTATTTTTTATTAATATTATTTGAAAATAGGTGTTAAAATATAAAAGAACAATGACATATTTCACGGTCGGGCTTTAACTGGCCCAACCCGAACCCGGACCAAACCCGGGCTACCAAAAACCCGACTCTGACCAAATGTAATGGGCTTTAATTTGTTCCGGTCCCTAATTTTCATAACACGAGACCTTCCGGGTAATTTCCGGGTTTAGCAAAAACCCGACCCAGACTGGACCGATCCCACCCCTACAATACCCGATCAGGTATTTAGTTGATTCGAGTGTCAAAACCAGAATATGGAGAACAAAATAACGTGTAGAATTTTAAAGATTTGGCTCATACCCGACCGGGTATGTCCCGAAAAGTCACTTTCCGGGAAACTGCCTTGAAGACCCAATCGGGTATCCTATATACCTGGTCGAGTATCAGACCATGTCACCTCTAAAACGCTATAAATACACCCATTTTCTTTCCCATTAGAACTACTTATTCACATATACTCTTAAACTCAATTTAGATAAATGTTTTCATTATATTTGTTTGGCATGTTTAGTCTCCAAATGAGGACTTAAACCCTTTCATCTTGGTTTTGCTACATTGAAGCTTGTGATTTGTAGGTTGTGAGTTATTTTCTTTAATCACCTTCCTTGAATGTTAGTTACATTCCTATTTTATATCTCATATTAATATTTGAGCATTACTTAAAGGATCAACTAGTTTTGTTCCATGTATTAATTAATACTAGAATCGATCGATGGATAAGCTTGTTATTCGCTCGGTCCTTTCAATGGTAGTAAACTTGGATTTTAAATGCATGCGTCTCATAGTTCATAATCTAAGGGGGATTAATTACATATATTGATTAAAACAATAAACCGCTTGTGTTGAGGTTGTCAATCTCACTTGATTTCATCTTAAGTTTAATTGTAACTATCGTGTCAATATAAGGCGCGAGTTCTATATTCACTTGATATTAAGTCTTATCAATGAACGCATCTCGTTATTAATAACTACACTTGATGAATTGGAAATACTCCACGCTTGAGTATTCGAGAGGAAGACAATTTAAGATATAACCGGGATCGACAAACATTTCACTAAGTGAATATAAGCAAAACCAAGTGTCTATTTTTATTTAATTTTTTTGAAAGGAAAAACCGCTTATATTAATATCATTAGATTCAAATCGTTACAACAAACTCAAAGAGACCAACACTACACAACTATCCGTAACCAACTAGCACTATCAACTCTACGGCTAGACTTAGAGACGATCACCCATAAAAGAGCAATGCGAATCGCTAACCAACACTACTAGAAAAAGGATTTTTAAAGACCACTATACAACGACAACTCTAAAAAATCGTCATTAAAAATAACGACTAATAACAAGTTCGTCGTTACTTAATTTATCTTTTAATGACCACATATAATTATCGTCGTTGTTGTCATTACGTTGGAGATGCAGTTCAAGATGGTACCATCCGCACTTCCCATGTCTTTACTACCGACCAACTTGCTGACATATTCACAAAGGCTTTGGGCACACAATAGATTCATTTTCTATTTCGCAAATTGGGCATTTGTGATCCGCATACTTCAACTTGAGGGGTGTTAGGATTCATACGTACAGTTTATATTATTTATGTATTTTGGATGGCTCGGCCGAACTGCATATTTTGTAGGGCTTTAGTTTTTGGCTCAAGTACATAGGATGGCTGGTATTTATACCCCTTAATTGATGAATGAGAAACAAAACTTTCTTCTACCCTAAATAATTCGCAATAGACGCAAGCGATTATATATTTTGCTATGGTTATGTTTGGCCCGCACAACTAATTGAAAAGATACTTTTGTGATTTTTAATAACTGTTAGCTTTTAGTGACTGAAAAGATCTTAAAAAGAAAAGGTGATAGCTGTTTGGTTAAGAGCTGACTGTTTGATTTAGTTCGGTTTGGTTTACAAGCTGTTAGGACTAACTAATACTAAAAGTCACGAGCTTTTTTCAGATGCTACACCCGGTCATGCCAAACATACAACTAGAGTCTTTTAAGATCATTTTAAAGAATAAAAAAGCTAGTTACTAGTAGCTAGAGACTTTTGTGTGTCAAACATAACTTTTTTTAGCTTTTTGTCTAATTTGTTATCTTTGTTTAATTGTTGACTTCTGGGCGAAGTAAATATTAGACAGATATATAATCTCCTGAGTTGGTATCATATGTTTTCTTTGTGTCCGTTATTAGTTAGTTTCATAAATTTTGCTCACTCAACTTAATTAGTTATCAGGTCTTGTAGCTACTTAGCATATAACTTTTCCACATAAGTTAACCTTCAGTTAATAAAGGGCTGATTTTTTTTTTAAATTCAGCCAATTATGATTAAAATAGATCTGTTTGGTTGATGGGCTGAAAGTAGCTTAACCTGAAAATAATGGTCTAAAATCAAACGTTTAGATCACAAGCGTTTATCTTCAAGACTTCAACCTTATATTTCTAGACTTTCTATTCCAAATTTCCAATATTATTCTTTAACGCAAGATACTCCGTCCTCCAATTTCTTCCTCAATCGCTACGCTGTGGCTGTCCCAGTAACCTCCACAGGAAAAAAAAAACTTTCGGCATGAGGGAGAGGTTTATTGCACAAAAATGCAGACAACGAATAACATTCAAACTGACAGATCGTAGGGAAATAATAGGGAATAAAATCAACTTTATTATTATTCTTGTTCTACTTTGAACCCTGCGGCCAATCCTTTAAATAGGAGAAGAACCGATACAAGAGAATAGCCTTTCTAAAAGGAAACAATCACAAATAATAAAAGAAATAATTACAAGTTATTTGCTTAACATAAATAATATAGTATATCCCGTAATACCCCCCTCAAGTTGGAGCATGGGGATCAAGAATGCCCAACTTGCGTAGGAGAAAATGAAATTGCGTCTTGCCCAGGGCTTTGGTGAAGATATCTGCCAGCTGAATAGTAGTCGGTACATAATTGGGAGCAATCAGATTGTCTTGAATAGCATTACGAACGAAGTGACAGTCCACCTCAATATGTTTTGTACGCTCATGGAAGACAGGATTCCTAGCAATATGCAAGGCAGACTGACTGTCACAAAATAGAGGAATGGCTTGGGTATGATGAATTCCCAAACTAAGGAGAAGAGCTTTGAGCCATTTTAATTCACAAGTGGCAGCTGCCATAGAGCGGTATTCAGCTTCAGCAGAAGACCGAGCTACGGTTGTTTGCTTTTTAGTTTTCCAAGAAACCGGAGAGTGTCCAAGAAAAACCAGCCAACCAGATACGGATTTCCGAGTAAGGGGGCAGGCGGCCCAATCGGAATCACACCATCCGGTAAGAGTAAGATCGCTATCAGCCCGAAGCAAAATTCCCTGACCTGGGGAACCTTTTAGGTATCGAACAACCCGCAGAGCAGCATGCCAATGATCTAGACGTGGGCTGTGAAGAAATTGAGATAAAATATGAACCGCATAAGCCAAGTCTGGACGGGTAACAGCCAGATAAACGAGGCGTCCCACCAAGCGACGATATGGTTCAGGATCCGTGAGAGAAGGACCTGAGGCCTGAGCAAGATTATGATTTTGTTCAATAGGGAAAGCCGCAGGTTTAGCGCCAAGAAGACCAGCCTCAGTAATAATATCTAGCGCATATTTGCGCTGAGTGAGAAATAACCCAGAAGAACTCCGAGCAACCTCAATGCCAAGAAAATATTTCAGTTTCCCCAGATCTTTCATATGGAAACAGTCACTGAGATAAGATTTAAAAGAATTAATGGCCACTGAATCATTGCCAGAAATAATAAGGTCGTCCACATACACCAAGACGTTCAACTGAACAGAGTCAGTAGCACGTGTAAAAAGAGAATAATCTGCAAAGGACTGAGTGAAACCATAACCTTTTAAAGCACTAACAAGTTTGGCAAACCAACACCTGGGTGCCTGCTTAAGGCCATACAAAGATTTTTGAAGACGACAGACCAAGGTTGGATCAAGAGTAGAATAGCCTGGAGGTAAAGTCATGTACACCTCTTCATGAAGATCCCCATGAAGAAAGGCATTGTGAACATCCAACTGATGTAATTCCCAGTTTTTAGAAGCAGCAACAGCTAAGAATGCACGCACAGTCACCATTTTAGCAACAGGAGCAAAAGTCTCAGTATAATCCAGCCCGGCAACCTGGCGGTTGCCAAAGATAACCAATCGGGCCTTATGACGCTCTACACGTCCATCGGCATGATATTTAATTTTGTAGACCCACCTACAGCCTAAAGCCCGCTTTCCGGAAGGGAGAGGAGTGAGGGTCCACGTAGAATTTTTTTCAAGAGCTTGAATTTCTGCCTGCATGGCTTCACGCCATTCGGGATGCTTAACCGCCTCACGAAAAGATTGAGGCTCTGTGTGTGAGGAGACAGCTGCAAGAAACATACGATGTGGCGCAGAAAAATTATCACAACTGACATAATGTGTAATAGGAAACGGTGTACCTGCGGAAGCTGATGGAGTCGGAGAGGGAGAAATGGGATTCTGTCGAATAACTGTATGAGTAACATAGTCCTTTAGACGGACCGAAGACTGCTTAGCACGCAAACCGCGACCCAAAGGGACATTTTCTTCCACATGAGACAACATATCTGGTGGTACATCAACCGAGGTAGTAACAGGAGGAACATCAACCGGGATAGTGTCCACGGGAGGAACATTCGTGGCTGGGGAGGCCACATCTAATACATCATCATACGTTGCAGGCAAAATCGCAGGAGAGGCACTAAGTTCGTCTGAATCCGAGGCCAAAGAGGGTGGCGAATCCGCAAAAGGAAACTGGTCTTCAAGAAATTTAACATCACGAGATACAAAGTATTCATGTGTATCCAAGTCAAACACTACAAGAAAAAGAGGTTTTTGTGACTAAGAATTTGCGACCACCTTGAAATATGGTCGCAATACATATATGAATAGCGACTGCTTTGTTTCATTGTCGCAAAATCATAAAAAATGCTTCATTTTTGCGACTGCGTAAAAATACCTTCCCTATTCCTCTTACTTCTGGTCCCTAAAACATATACTTTTAGCGCCACACCCCAAAAAATTTAAGCACCCAAAAAACATTTCGTTTCCTGATTAGAACTTAGAAACCCTACATCCCTCACACACGTCGCCAAGGAACTTGCGGATCTTAGGCAACGCGGCTTGTTGCCGGCGCGGCAGCCAGTCGAAGGGAGGGCAGCGATGAACTGATTAAATTGGAAAATGGAAGGAGAGAGGGCAGACACGTGAAGAAATCCACTCTCCATTTTGGCCCCTTCAATTCAGATTCGGGACATCTGTAACTTACATCCACAGAGACGGTGAGACCACATCAAGCGGCGGCATGATACCTTCCGACAGACTGTCTCCCTACCGATGGTGAGTTGTTTGGGTCGACAAGGGTGATGCGGCTCCATGTAAATGACGGACGACTTTAGCAAAGACTGTTTCTGCTCGTGAGCCACTCAGGACAGTCTTCCGCGATAGAGGCTCTTTGGTGATGGCGCTCTCAGGCTCGAGGGACGGTGCTAGGTTAGACGGTGTGGGGCGGTTTTCTGGGGATCTAGAGGAGCAGGGGCGTCGAGACTTGGCAAAGCAAGAGCAGGTATGTATGAATCAGTGATTTGCTTTTGTATATTTTAGGGATTAATTTTTTATTTTTATTATATATATTGCTGTTTACTGAACTGTTTGGACAAAGAGAGTTGCACTTTGTTTCAATGCTAAAGTGTTAAAGAGTTGTTTAAGTAATGTTTTTCTAACTTTCAAATGCTCTGCAGATGAGGAAAGAATGGCCACTGAAAGAGAAGTTAAAAAAATGTTTATAGATCGAATGATCATTGATTTTGCTGGCTAGCTGATGTGCGTCTTGTTTGACGCTCCTCTCTATTATATCTCCATAACAAAGCTGCACATGCTTGAATTGGAGTTGTGGTGGAAGAATCCACAAAATGTGGAGCTACACCAGTTCATAGGTAAAAACAATGTCCCCCATCACACGATAAGCATTTTATTTTGTCTCCTTCCATTCATCATGTACTTAGTATGCTGCCCTCCACCCAAAAAACATGGAAAACATCTTTGTGATGTTACATTGTTAATTATCCAACCACCACCCTTGCTTCAGTTTTTTCCTTCATATCTAATTGGTACACAGGAAAAATTGGGCCCTTTCTCACTTGATGTATGCAACTCATTTCTTTTTATTTGGAGCAAGTTCCTTCTTGACTTGATTGGGTTTTCTTAAACAGTTTGGCTTGCTATAGTTTTTCTTTTTTATCTGTTCTTATTTCACTTTCGTTTTACATGGTGATGCCTTTTGTAGGAAAATTTTCAAAGAGCAAAGGTGTTGGTGTTTTTGATGATGATGCAATTGAAATTAATATACCTGCATAAATTTGGCGACACAATCTCACTTCTGTTAGACCTGAGGTGAGATTTTCAGATCACAGATCACTCTATCTCTCTCTTGTTCTTCAAGTAAAAAACTGCCTATGTTTTAACACCAGTGAGTGAATACATGTTGCACCTTCTCTCATCACTTGCATGCTACCCCTTTCATTTGCTAGTTACCTTGACAATGAGCTTACCAATAATTTGTTCCATGCCTGTTTTGCTTTCATAAATTGTTCGCTATGTTTCTAATGTTACTATCGTTTGTCAATATTTATTGGTTAGATGTCCTGAAATGTGTGTCTAGTTTCTGAAATTGGAAACAATATTTCCAATTCTGATCGCTTATTTATGTGTGCCTTTTTGTATTGTACTTTGTATCTATTAACGCACTTTTGATTGAGTAGTATTTATTTTATATTTACATGTTGCATTCTTTTAATATCCAGTACACGGATGTAAAGTTTCATGAATAAAAGTGTAAAAAGCTGCAAGTTTGCACTTTTTTTTTTGCCTCCACACTACAGTTTCTAAACTTGTGTCTCACCGCATCATTATCTTCTACTACCTCCGTCCCTTTTATATTGGGACGGAAGGGGGTGTCACGAGTTTTAAGAAAAGTGGGTTTGTGTGATTGATATTAATTGATAAAGTCAGAATAAAGCAAGAATGATTTTGAGTCATACAAACTTTACCAAATAAGGTATGAGACAATTAAATAGGGACATCCCAATATGGTAAAACGGAACATTTAAAAGGGGACGGAAGGAGTATTATTCAAATTTGAAAATGTATTTGGATCTGAGAATATTCCTGAAAGCATGCATGGATCAAATATCAATCTCTGAATTGGTTGTTCGAGATTGCTTATATGTAATGGTTTATGCTAATAGCTCATTCTGATTTGTATGGAGTATTTTGTAAACAAAGCTGCAATTGGAAAAGAATGCAAGAGGCTGTCAGTTTTATACGGAGTATATGTTTTTGAAAATTTAATAATTCTTCTGTACTAGACTATCGAAGTGCTAATGGATCACGCTATGCATTCAAGCTATATCCCATTCTTTTTTCAGGGTCAGGGCAGTTTAGGTGAACTCTAAGCAGGGAGGTTTGGGGGTTAGGTATGATATTTTTAGTGCAGATGTTTACATGAATTATGTTAGGGTGTTTTGAACATTGAAGTCAGTTGGCTCAATTACTTAATGGGTCTTTGTGTTTCTTCAGAATGCAATGGTTAATAAGAATATGATATAAGGCCTTAAACTGCCCATTACCTGATTCTTCTTGTTAATTAATTTTTTATATTTCATTCAACTCAATAAATCTTTCAGGAAGAGGAGTTGTTCGATCCATCTCTGCCACATGTTGGTGTAATTGAGAAGTGTTATGGTCACAACAACATAATCATATGGCTGGTTTTGGAGGTGAATTGAGCAGACGGTACTTAAAGAGTCCATCTTCTATAAAGAATGATCATCAAGCCAAGTTGAAAGCTGGTGATTTTGACAACTAGTGTGAATGCATTAGAAGATTAAAGATGTTACAAAGCCATGAAGTGTCCGAATTTTAAATGGGCTGCTACATCTATATTATTTAGATAGTTTGTTTGGTTTGTGTAAAACATTTCTTAATAACTTGGAAACTGGCACAATGTGATTGATTGAAAATTTATAGTGAATGAGTATTTTGGAAGAGTATTTGTAAATTATGGTTGTATATTTTCGGATCACCCGTTATGTAAGATGCATTATAAAATCAATTTCTATATGAATTTAGCAGTTGCAATTAATAAATAGTATGTGTGTAATTTTACTTTAGCGAAGGGCTTCATGGTCGCAATTGCTCCTAAAAATGCTCCTTAATAACATTTTTAGCGGCCAGATTATATTTGGTCCCAAAAAGCATTAGCGACCGACCACTTTTTCTGGTCGCAAATTGTCTTTTGCGGCCAAGCCAATAGGGACTGTCGCGCGACCACATTTTTTGGTCGCAAATAATCATTAGCGACCATTTTTTAAGTTTTTGCGACCAAATTTCCCTTCGCAAATGAGCCTTTTTCTTGTAGTGAAAAACATGCCATCCCTTTTTGCCAAAAACATACCCAACAAAAACACACTTGCGGCTGCGACTACCGAATTTATCAGTTTTAGATTTCAAATTATAGGCATAGCAAAGACATCCAAAGGTGCGCAACTGGTCATAGCAAGGTGGTTGACCAAAAAGAATATCATAAGGCGTTTTAAAATGAAGTACAGACAACGGTGTGCGGTTAATCAAATAGGCGGCAGTGAGGACACACTCACCCCAAAAAGAAATAGGCAAATTAGCCTGAAACCGCAAAGCCCTCGCCACATTAAGAATGTGTTGATGCTTGCGTTCGACCCGCCCATTCTGTTGCGGTGTCCCAACGCAGGAGGTTTGAAAGATAATCCCACTAGTTTGAAAAAAAAATTTCAAACAATTAAATTCTGTTCCATTGTCACTACGCACAACGCGTACCTGTTTAGAAAATTGTCTCTCCACCATAGCAAGAAAAATCATAAACATTTTGAATACTTCAGTTTTGTCCATCAACAAATATATCCATACAGCACGAGAACAATCATCAACAATAGTCAAAAACAATTTTGCACCACAAGAAGATGGAGTATGATAGGGACCCCACAAATCACAATGGACTAACTCAAAAATATCATGAGTTTTATTACTACTAATGGGAAACGAAGCCCGGTGCTGCTTGGCCCTAAAACAAACGTCGCATGCGGAATTAAAAGAGCCCCTTAAATCACTTACTGGTGCTAACCAACGCATCACATTGCCAGATGGATGTCCCAGCCGTTTGTGCCATAAATCAAAGATAGAATTTTTGCTACTTGCAACTGTCAAAATGCGGGCAGTAGGTGAGTCTTGAAGATAGTACAACCCATTTCTCCTCTCACCCGTTCCAATCAGCTTCCTCGATACTCGGTCCTGTATAACACACAAGTCAGAGGAAAATTGAAAAAAAAACAATTAAGCGCATCATTTAATTGAGTCACCGAAATAAGATGACACTTCATTTGAGGAACAAATAGGACGTGTTGCAAACATAATCCATTAGAAAATTTAACACATCCTTCTTTAGTAGCTTGAACCGTTTTTCCATCGGGCAATCCAACCGAACACGGAGTTATGTTCTGAGTTTTAAATAGAAGATTTAAATCACTACAAATGTGATTTGTAGCGCCGGTGTCTATGATCCAAGTGCCGGTGGAAAAATTACCTGCCATGCGACCAGACGATGATTGTGGGTTACCAAAGGCCGTTATCAAAGCCTGCCATTGCTCTGGGGAGAACCCAGGCAATGGTGTACCTGCTGTTTTATCACATGCGGCTGGTTCGTGTGGCAGAATGGTGTCTGCCACTGCTGCGTGAGCTTTAGCCATCGATTTGTCTCGTCCAGTCCCCTTCGGTATTCCCTTGCCGCGACCTGCATTTTTAGTGTCGGCCCTGGGTCTATCCCCCCACCAATCAGGATACCCCTTTAGCTCGAAGCAGCTATTCACATCATGGCCGGTGTATTTGCAGTAAGAGTAAACTAAGCCGGTCTTGTCAATTTTAGTTCCGCGCCCGTATGCACGTCCATCAGTTTTGACAGCAAAACCGAGAATATCCGGTGTTTCCGAACCAGCAGTCATGCCCCTCACGCGTTCTTCCTGCACGGTGTGTTGATATGCGCGATTCAGAGTCGGAAGTGGAACCTGCGTGAGAAGCTGTGACCGAATAGGACCAAAAATTTCAGCATTTAGTCCCATAAGAAACTGATGAAAACGTTCATCTGCCCTGCGTTTTTCATGTTGCTTTCCCACGTTACAAGTGCAACGGCCACATTTACATTCAATTATTGGTTCATGATTGTTTAATTCATCCCACAGAATTTTCAATTTGGCATAATACATACCAATTGACATTCCTTTGGCCTGTGTACACCTTGCCAAATCAGTTTTGACTTGGTGTAATTTCGGGCCGTCTACGGCTGAAAAACGTTCTCGGAGATCATCCCACAGAGCTTGTGCATTATCATACATAGACATAGTATTCTTCACATCCGCAGAGATGGTGTTGAGGATCCAGGACACCAACATAGAGTGAATCGTAATCCAATCATCCTCCGTACATGGCGGTTTGGGTTTGGTGATGGTGCCATCAACGAACCCATATTTCCGTCTAGCACGCAACGCCAATCGAATCGCATTCGCCCAATTGTCATAGTTATCTCCATTCAGCCGCACCGGGGTAATGGAGTCGCCTGGACGATCTTGCGGCCCCAAAAAATAGGGCGAGTTGTGGTCTATCTTCGCCGGTGGCTGCCCGGCAGCGTCATCTTCGTCATTGGCCATGGCAGCGGTTTAACGCTCTGATACCATGACAGATCGTAGGGAAATAATAGGGAATAAAATCAACTTTATTATTATTCTTGTTCTACTTTGAACCCTGCGGCCAATCCTTTAAATAGGAGAAGAACCGATACAAGAGAATAGCCTTTCTAAAAGGAAACAATCACAAATAATAAAAGAAATAATTACAAGTTATTTGCTTAACATAAATAATATAGTATATCCCGTAATACAAACAAATGTTCTAACATAGAGTAGAATCTAAAAGGCGATTCATCCTTCAAATCCTTCAAAGATACCATGGTCTGGATGGTTCTTTTTTTTTTTGACTAATTGGAATTTGTAGGACAAAAACAGTGACCCAAAATATTACGTTGTACTTTATTTATTATTTAATAAAATATAAAATCATTATATGGATTAGTATGTTATTCATTTTTAATCATATGTCCTTTAATGTAATTTCATGTTATCCGACACTTTTTTCAGCTCGTTTGCCAAACGGGTTTATTTAATTCAGTTAACAGTTTAGATTCAGCACTTCAAAATTCACCTCCAGACGATAGTCTCTTATTCAGACAACAACCCCTAATTCAAACATTAACCTTCAGTTCATTATGCCAAACATAGCCCACATGTAGCGTTTCATACAGTCGACCGTCTCTGCTTCCTAAATTGCTCCTACATCTTGCATTTAGGAATACATCAATTTCAAACACACTTCGATGCTCATGTGCGGTTAACTTGTCCCCTGAAAAGAATTTATTTTCAATCCAATAAAGATGTCTACATACATGTTTCATATTATTTGTTTTTTTTAAATGGTGATTCTTGGAATAAAAAATCTAGAGCTCTTATGTACGTTTTTAAGAAAATGCGATTTCAATTTTTTATGAGTTTATTAAAATATATAAATTCGATATTACTGATTATTTTTAATCAATAATTCATCCTCAACAGTTCAAACTCAGCACTTCAATATTTTGTTCAATTATAAATCATATGTCCTTTAATGTAATTTCATATTATTCTGACACTTTTTCAGCTTTATGTAGTGAACGAGTTTCCTTCATTCACTTAGTTATTTAGATTCAGAACTTTCAAAGTTCAGCTCCAGACAATAGTCTCTAGTTCAAACATTATTAGTCTCCAGCTACAGCTCGTTATGCCAAACATAACCAAAGTCTATTTGGTAACTCTGTCTTCAACAGACATACTCCCTCCGTCCCCTAATTAAGCTCCCCATTGCTTTTCACACTTGTTAAGGAAAAAAAATTGCTGGGATAAACTTTATTGTTTGGATACTGTTTGGCACATTTTGGATATTGTTTGGCACTGTTTAGCACAGTTTGACATTGTTTTGATGTAATTGATTTGTCAAATAAGGAAAGTAGAACTTAATTCAAGGACTACCCAACAAGGAAAGGAGGGACTGAATTGAGTACTCCCTCCGTCCCCTTTTAAATGGGACGAGAGATGGTGGCACGAGTTTTAAGAAAAGTGAGTTTGTGTGGTTGATATTAATTGATAAAGTAAGAATAAAGTAATAATGATTTTGAGCCACACAAAGTTTACCAAATAAGGTATGGGGCAATTAAATAAGGACATCCCAATATGATAAAACGGGACATTTAAAAAGGGACGGGGAGTATAAATTTGCAGTGATCTCTCTCACTATTTACCGTCACAATTAGTTCTGACTTCTGATTACCTTTTCCAGCCGGCAAAACCAATCAATCCATATTTATTTGATGCATGATCTATTATAGGTCCGATCGATCCTCCTCTTATCTCCGTGTTGACTTAGGTTGTACTCCGTATATACTACGTATTTATGTTCTTGTGAAGCCAATTAATTTATCAATCAACTTTGTTTATAATCATGTGAGCACATCAAATTACAACTAACTTAACCTAGCCTCTCTCTTTTACTACGTATTTATTTATTTTGTGTCAAAGCCTAGATGTGCCACGTACATCAGTACACAAAACCTCCAATTATTGTTAAATACTACGTAGTAGTATAATTTTTTAGTACAAATTAACAATACAAATTCATATATATCTATATATCAGGCCTTGCATGCATGGTCTCTAGCTAGCTAAACAGTACTTCAAGCATTATTAAATATTTCATCATATGTAGTAAAATTTACGTGGAGAAGTACATATATGAAGTGGTGGGAAATGATGAGCTCAATGGTTGAGAAACAGACACAGAATCTGGGAGAGAGAGCGAAGAGGATGCCGGGGTTAACGTGGGAGAGGTTTGTGAGTGTGGGACGGGAAGATCCCCGGAGATTAATTCACGCCGTCAAAGTTGGGTTATCATTAACGTTGGTGTCTCTGCTGTATCTATTGGAGCCATTGTTCAAGGAAGTGGGTCAGAACGCCATTTGGGCTGTCATGACCGTTGTTGTCGTCCTAGAATTCACCGCCGGTAAATACTCTCTTGGTCTCTCTAAGATTATCTCGTTTTTCATTTTTAGGAAATTCCACTACGATTGTCTCATATCAAATTTGGTAAAGTTTGTGTGACTCTAAATTATTTTTACTTTATTTGAGATAAGATTATATATTGGGTAGAGAATCACTCAAATAGGACTAGAGCACGGGGGTTATAATGAAAATATGCACGAAACCGTGATTTTTCCATATTATCTAGTAGCAGTAAAATTGAGAGTCACCATGTTTTTACTTGGATTGAATTTGCTGCTATGATTCTGGTCTGATCTGGTTTGTTCTGATAAATGTTTGATCTTTGTGTATTTTATAACTATTTAAATTTTGTCTGATTTGATCTGGTTTATTTAAGTCCGATCTGTTCATGTCTCGGACTAAAAATAGTCCAAGTAAAAACACACTAAACATCAGAAATGCACTTAGCTTGTTATAAAACGTGAATTATCTTTTGACCCTATGATTAAGTCTTGTGAAACAAGAACGTCGTCATTATAACATTATACTAAAATTATCAATTCATAATATCGTCATCTGTCATCATCATATCAAATTCATCACGAAGCAATAATGACATCACAAAATGGTGACACAAAACAAATGTCATCTTGAAGGACACTTTATTGGAAATATTGACTTACAGAAAATATATTATAGGTGACAACTCTGGTACCCATTTAAAAAATGGGGTATCGTACCTACCATGCATTTGATTGGTCCTTTAGTTTAGATTTAAATAATTCAACTGCATCATTCTTATTGGTCCATTTGGACGAAGGTACGGTACATTTGGAGTACCATAGAATCTACCTATATTATATTGGCATTTTATCTACTTTCAAAACATATGCCACCTTGAGTCTCATAAAATTGGCATCTTGATTGATGGATCAAACAAATCAATGTACAAAAAATATTGTCCATCTCGAGTGCATCACATGAACTAACATGTCTAGGGTTATGCTAGATGTATGGGCGAAGCTAGGGGTGGACCAACCTAGGCCCTGGCCCACCACAAATTTTAAAAATACTTTATTTTTTAGTGTATAAATTTCTGTTGTAATTTTTTTCAAAAATATTCTTTGTATCGGCCCAGTGCGGTCCAGTGCTCTGGCTCCGCCCCTTGCCTAGATGCACCATGCATGTTGTATACATGTGGAGGACTCTGGATCGGGGAGTGTTGGTCTTAAAACATGAGTAAAACACAAGCACTTGTAGGTCACTCTTTTATGTAAAATTTGTTTGGACAAATTAAATAAAAAATGCCGTCATTTAATTGATCAAAATGGGGTGTTTTTTAATTATTTATTATTTATCGTTACAAAGAATATATCTCCATAGTTGCGATTTCGTTTTATTTTATGAAAACAAATAAAGTTGTAGGTACTATATTTCAGATGTCTTATTTATGAAATGAATTTATTTGAGAATTGTGTAGGGGCAACATTGTACAAAGGATTGAATAGAGGATTGGGAACGTTGATGGCCGGTTTGCTGGCCTTCTTCATTGAGTATATTACCACCGAATGTGATGGGATTTTCCGGGCTATCTTTATTGGTTCTATAGTTTTCATACTCGGTAATAATAATAAATATAGTTTTCATACTATATAAATAGATAGATAAAATTTCTTAAATATAAATAAAATATAGCAATTTTTCAAATAAGACTCGTTCACTTCTGGTTGGACATTTTTTTTATTCTTTTACTCTTTTAGTAAGACTAAATAATGAAATAATTATGTAAATATTACTAAAATCAAGATGATGGAAATAATGTGACCTCCTCTATGTAGTTACTATATTGGTAGTTACTATAGACATATTCAATTTTAATTTACACGTACTTTACACTCATGATAACTTTAATCACATTTTTGTCCAAGAGCTGAATATGAGTAATATTTCAGAAAAACCTCATAAGTTATTGCTATTTCGAGAAGAAGACATATTTAATCATATTTTAATCCACAATGTTACATATTTTTGCTCCTAATTTTGAGCAATTCCTTTATATATAAAAAGAGGAGACTATTCGATCTCCTCATGCACATTATGTAAGTTTTGCTCAAACTTAATGTACGGCTTTGAAAACTACTATGTATTGCTTTTGACAGTTGGTTTATCTTAAAAGTTTTAAACATGAGGCTAAAAATACAAATGATTCTTATTTGAGCATTGAAATAAATGTCCAAAAACATAATTAAGATATATTATTGCAGGAGCAATAACAACATACATGAGATTTTTTCCGTACATAAGGAAACATTACGACTATGGGTTGGTGATATTCATGTTGACATTCAACTTAATCACGGTTTCGAGTTATCGGGTGGAGCACATACTCAAAATGGCCCAACAACGGGTCTACACTATAGCCATTGGGTGTGCAATCTGTTTGCTAATGAGTTTATTGTTCTTTCCAAATTGGTCTGGAGAAGACCTCCATCATTCCACTGTTAGCAAGTTTGATGGCCTCGCCAAATCCATTGAAGGTATCTATATCTACTTAGCTATACTATTGGTTGTTTACTTTTTTTTCCTATTAAGTTATGTCTCAATTAAGATACTTGTCTGGTTTAAGATGTTAATATGAATAATCAATTTTGTATTATTCATGAGTTATAATGTCAGTGAGAAAAATATAAATCAATTTCACAATCGATTTAAATAAATGAAAGAAAATGTGTCTTGATGCTAGGACTATTGTTTTCTATCTTAATAATTGAGTCATTTTTAAGTCATGCTTTCAATTAAGTCGTAAGCAAACATGACTAATCGCTGAATGATTAAGTAGATATTCTCATTAATTTCATTAGCTCAAAAGTAAACATCTCCTATATCTACTTGCTACGATCCCCTTTTCATTTAATTTTTTTTTTCCTATATTCGACTTCTCAATTTTTGCATGTTTCCTATATTTTGATTCCTATAAATGTTTGAAATATAAAAACTAAATGACAAAGTAATACTCCCTCCGTCCCAGGGAGAAGTTCCCAATTTCCTTATTTGGATGTCCCAAAAGAAACTTCCCATTTTCCTAAATGGAAAGTTATCCTACATTAAAATAGTGCCAAACAGTGCAAAACAGTGCCAAACAGTGTCGAAACAGTGCCAAACAGTGTCGAAACAGTACAAAACAGTAAAATTTACCCCTCAGTAACTTTATTTCCTAAAAATGTGTGAAAGTCAACCCGAGAACTTCTCCCCGGGACGGAGGGAGTAAGTAATATCGATAGCTAGCCACAATTTCAATTAACTTTTCCTCAAATGACTAAATTACTTCAATAAAACGAGTTATGCGACCGGTGGGTAGATTTCATTGTAATTAGATCTCTAGGTATTCGTTAAGTGATTGAAAAATTGAATTGAGTGATATGATTTATTGAGGAGAAATTGGTATGTGTAATTTATTTCCAATATGTTCTCAAATTAGAATATTAGATTGATTGGAACAAATTGTTCAAGTTAAATAAAACATGAAAGAGAACATATTAATTAAGGCATTCTTATGTATTGGTAACATTGGCTTTCAAAAAAAGTATTGGTAACATTTATGTCCAATAAACTGATGTTATAGCTAGCATTGGTAACATTTATGTCCTATATTCTAATTCTAAGAGGTTAATTTATTGATGTCACGAACCATATATAAGTATTAACACTGCTAGACAATGATATATTTGTAGATTGTGTAAAAGGGTATTTTAGCGACGGAGAGCTTGAAATAGGCAAAACAGAAGCACTGGATTCGGAGGACCCAATCGGCAAGAGCTACAAGGCTGTTTTGGATTCAAAGTCCATAGACGAGAACCTTGTGAGTTATTAAAAACGTCACTTTTGAAACATGACTGATTAAATACTTATGTTCTAAAAATTAGCTTTGTAGGACACAAAGCTCGGGACAATTTTTTTTTCCAATTGTTTAGTGCAAACATTTTGCGCTCACCCCACTAATGTATAAACCTTTTATGTAGTATAATTTCTTTTCAACTCAGTCTAACTCAAACTCCTAGATTTGTCCTTATGGGAAATGTTCCTTCTAAAATGGAAATCATTTTGGACCTTATAGATAATATCAGAAATGTTGACGCAAAATTAATGACCCCCAAAATGTATAGATTGATAGTAATGAAAATTGAATTCATTCCATTTGAGTAGCACACATTTATATTGGCAGGCGTTGTATGCGAGTTGGGAGCCAAGGCATACATTACACTGTCACAAGTTTCCATGGCAACGATATGTGAAATTAGGAGCTGTTCTTCGCCATTTTGGGTATACCGTCGTGGCTCTTCATGGTTGTTTACAAACTGAAATTCAGGTAATGAATATCTAAAGTTCCATTTTTATAGGGTTAAATACATTGAATAATCTCAGTCTCATATGACTCAGTAAATGGTTATGGCGCAGTTTTAAATTTGAGTAGTCTTTATATATTGTTAAAGATATTTCATTCATTTTGGTTCTAGGTATGTTAATTAATCAACACTTTTGTGGTTAAATGAAATATGTTATAGACTCCTCAATCTCTTCGTTGTCTCTTCAAAGACCCGTGCATTCGCCTCGCGGGAGAAGTATCAAAAGCTTTGAGGGAACTCGGTGACAGCATTCGCAACCGTCGACAGTGCTCGCCAGAAATCCTTTCCGACCACCTCCACAAAGCCCTTCAAGACCTCCACTCAGCCATAAAGTCCCAACCACGGCTCTTCCTCTGCGGTCGGAGCAGCACCTCTAACATGCTGGCCATGGCTGCAGCTGCAGCGAGGGAGCAAAACAAGCTGTCGCTTTCCAGCGTGAAGACGGACACATCAGCACTAATGGAGTGGAAGTCGAGAAAGGGAAGCTCAAGGGGGAGAGAAGAGGAGAGGAAGACATTAAGACCTACGCTGAGCAAGATAGCGATCACTTCGTTGAACTTCTCGGAGGCACTGCCATTCGCGGCGTTTGCGTCGTTGTTGGTGGAGCTGGTGGCAAGGCTGGAGAGTGTGATCGAGGATGTGGAGGAGTTGGGGAAGATAGCGCATTTCAAGGAGTTTGACGGCTGTGATGGGGTGATCATGATTAATAATAATGATGATGATGCTGCAAGGAAAAAGCCCAAGAAAAAGGCCATTGAGGGTATTGATAACCCTTTGCAAAACCAGCTACCCTCTCAAGCAATGTAGCCTGCATATATATGCTTATCTCCTTGCTTCGTTGTAGTATACTGTCAATAATCAATATTAGTATGATATTATTCTTCATTGTTATAAATGTCATATTGCACTAATCTTCCCAGAATGATACTTCGTTATTAAATAAAAAACTTTTATGTACTTGTAAATTGTAAGACTTGCTTTTATTCCGCAATTATGCGATTAGACTGGAGACACATTTTATATTCTCATAATTATCATCAATTTTCTTGACATCAATTACTGCTCGTGGTTTGTGGTTACTTGTTACGTTATTATTGTTAATTAATATTGGTACTATTAATTTTAAGGTAGATTCTATGGTACCCTTAAGGTACCATACCTTTGTCCACATGGACCAATAGGAATGATACAGTTGAATTAATTAAAAGGAATACAATGGTTTGGACCAATCAAATGCATGGTAGGTACGGTACCCCCAATTTTTAAAAAGGTACCGGAGTTGTCACCTAATTTTAAATGTTGTTTAGAACGTGCAGTTCACCGACCCCTCTCAAAGAACCAATTTAGTGTCTATTGAAATTTCAGAGCAAAAAAAAAAAAATCTACTGTTGAAGATGGAGCCTTGTTCTGATTTCTGGTATATACCCGATCGGGTATGGTGGGTTACCCGACCGGGTATGAGGTTGCTTTACCCGGGTAACAACCTGTGTTCTATACCCGATCGGGTATGGAGGTATACTCGATCGAGTATGCGTGGAAACCTTACTCGAGTAGTAGCCTGGAATCTGTACTCGATCGAGTATGGGAGTATACTCAATCGAGTATACGGGAATTTCAGATACGGGATTAATTTTTGGGCCTGTGGCTCTAATCATTGTTTAGGTTTTCTTAAACCTATTTAAGCACCTCTAATGTATCTTTAAACATACCAGACGCTGGAATAATAATATATCTCTCTCTCGTTCGCCGTGGACTAGCACAATCACCCCGATTGTGTGAACCACGTAAATTCTTGTGTTCTTGCTCTTTAATTTATCGTTTTTTTATCTTAATCCTTAATCGTAACATCTACATAATAGGACCTACAAAATGGAATTCGAGTTACATATATACTGTATAAATTTACAATAAAGCTTATCCCACGTAGGGGTGGACTCGGGCAAGGTGGCTCGACCCGGAACCGGACCAGCACTGTTTGGGATTCCCATGTAGACTACTTTTTTTTTTGAACTCCCATGTAGACTACGTACTTTTTTTGGATTGGGATCCTCTGCCGCACGGCAGAGTGCCTTGCGCGCAGAGGACCGTCAGATGGGAGAAGAGTGGCATCGGGATCTGCACTTCAACATCTCCGACCATCTATGCCTGGACTCGGGCCGGTTCGGGCCCGGTTCGGGCCTGGGGCCGGCCGGGCCTCGGGCCAAGAAAGGGAGGCCCGAGCCCGAACCGCCGGTGGCCGGTTCCGGTCCCGGTTCCGGGCCGGGCCGGGCCGAACCGGCCCAATAATTTTTTTTTTGTTCTCCTATTTAATCCCCTGCCCCTCCCCCTTAACCCCAAACCATCCCAAACCACCTCAAATGGCCCAAAATACCTAATCCAACCTAAAACTTAAAAAAAATTCAAAAAAAAAAATTAAAATCCGGCCCGGACCGGGCCCGAACCGGCCGGGCCGGTTCACCAAAACCTGGGCCCGGGCCCGAACCGCCCAGCAGCCGGGCCGGGCCGAACCGAACCGAGGGACCCACCGGGCCCCGGGCCGGGCCGGGCCAAACAGTAACCGGGCCGGGCCGGTTCCGGGCTGGGCCGCCCGGCCCGAGTCCAGCACTACGACCATCCATCTTTTGATCGGGTGGTTCCCAAGGGCCGGGCACCGTGCCTTGCTTTGAAGTATGGTAGAGGTTCCAAATCCACTTTTTTTGGCAATATGTAGTACTTTTAAAACAGGTAAAGCATGAAGAATTGAAGAGAGGCATCAAAACCGACAAGTCCAATCAGGGAACCGTCTCATCCAATATCTGGTCAAAGCGTTGGGGTTTTAAAGACAAGTACATACTCCAAAATCCGTATACAAAAAGAATATTGCAAAATGAGTTTTGTGCAACATTAAATGCTTACTCCGTATATAATTTTGAAGACAAATTAGGTGTCTACTGTCCAGGGGCCAGAGATGGTTCTGGGGATTTTTATTGTAGTTTTTGTCTTTCCCTTTTTTGAAAAGTAATATTTAATTTATTCTGTATAATTTTTCTTCATTTTACCCGAATTATAACAACTTTTAATTATTAACCACTTTATTAATAAGTTGTCAAAAAAAATCACTTTATTAATAATTATATCAAATCCAAATAAAACATACGTAGTACGAAGTACAACTCAGCACAAAGGGAAATAACATTGAATATGACAAAAGTCAATAAATACATATTTGGGAAATTAGTACTCCGTACAATATTATTAAAAAAAGGATATTAGTACAAAGTACAAACTACAAAATATATAGTGAATTCTTTAAAAAATATTTCAAGAATCAAGACAAAAAAAACATATGCTAAAATGGCAAATTATTAGTTACTGAGAAAGTACATTTGCAATAAAAATACTCTTAAAGTATGTTATTTTAGATCAAAATGCGGATTGTTTATGGGAATTGCAGAATCATGCATCGTGAATTGGTTTGCCAGGGTGCTGGAAAAGAAAGGCATTTGCTTCGCAATGAAGAGGTCACTAAAAAGTTATCCAAATAGGTACACAATATAAGCGATACAATGCTCCATTTTTCAGTAAGTCACCAACCTGATTAGGCTTTCGGTGGTTCTCTTCTATAAATTGATTAAGGTGAAAATACCCCCCCCCCCCCCCCCCCCCCGATTATAGCCTAAAGCTGTATCAGTAAGTCACCAACCTGATTAGAAGAATTGCTGTTTTTTTGCTACAAAAGAAGATTAAGAAACAATGAAAAAAACTATGATAAATCTAGGAAGAAAATAAAAAGGAAAAAATAAAGTGGGTGAGTTCTCCTTAAAGAACACAACCATGTAAGTCCCAAATACAAAAATTTATATTTTCATCCTGAAACCAATTTCCTCTATCCAATTACCTGCTTTCTCCCTGAGCATATGATTGTGGCGAACATGGTGAGCTGAAAAAGGGAATGCCAGCACTCTTTTAACCTGGTCGGGCTTACAGCATTGTGCCAATTGTTTCTGGGCCCCAATATCAAGACTTAAAGATATTTTCCAGATGATTTCCAAATTCGTCCCTCGAGTGATACCACCATAACAGTAACATCATCGTGGTACTTCCTGCGGTCTCCTTGTGGGATGTCAAGCAATTCATGAAAATCCATCCCTGCAACCAACATTACGTTCAGCTCACAAAACATTTTACCAGATATAGCATCCTTATATGTCCTATAACACAATGTCTAACAAATGTACGGGGGGTGGGGATTATATGACCCTGATATATTAGATATCATTCAAGCCAAGTACGCTGTAAAATAAATATCATTCCTAATGTCATGAAGTACAACTTTAAGATGATATATATTTGAGTACAACTTAACCACCTTAGTGCACATTCCTCCTCTACATCCCTTTGTTTTTCAAAAGAAATGTGGATAGAAAGAGAGACAAAATTCATAAAGGTCCTAAAAAATCATGTTTGATAAAGCGCGGGTTTATTTTCTGCATTTTTTCAAAGAGTTACGTACAGCTTATGTAAGATAATTATAGCTAAACAGACAAAAAAGATTAAAGTGAACAGAGAACTAACAATTTAAAACAGAAGTCACTTGGCAGTTGGCAAAAGTAAATAGATGTACCTCATGTACCTTGCCACCTTGGTCAAAGATAAATCTTTTTTAAACTGGGAGTTCAAAAATCATTCCTAAATCTCGAATTTAGTCAAGTCCATAATTATTGCCAATTTACCCATGGTGCAAGGTTGACAAAAAAATCTAGCCAAATTTCAATCCTGATCAGAATTGAGTCTAATGATCGTGTTACAGTAACACTCAATCAGAAGCAAATTTAACACTCATACTTGATTTGTACAAAGAATGCTAAACCGATAAGTGTTTAGGTGTTACTGAGTAGGCATGTGGCGTGATTTTAGTCCTTCAGAAAACTTAAAATATTAGTTGGTATAAGGTGTGTGGATACGATTGATGATGATATGATGAGGCAACCATGTGCATGCAGACAATGCCGAATAGTGAATATAGATCAAGATTAAATTTCACTAGAAGTTCAATCAAATACTCCGTATGAAATAAATTACCGAATAGGCAGCTTTTAAGGAATTGGCTATATTACAAAATTCATGCCAAGGATTACACTATTGTAGCATTTAAGGCTTCCTAATGAAATCACTTAATTTGATTGTCAACACTACTTGATATGCAAGCAGAACTAGGGAGAGTTCCAAAAAATGTAATTCTCTATGAAACTGGACTAACTGCTCAGGGTTTAACATTGTAAGAAAGAAACAGGTAGCAAAATCATTGCTATGACATACATAGGTGTGGAAGCAATGCAACATAACCCTGAAGATATTATACAGAGGACAATGATACGAACATAGAGTATTGGAGTAGAAAATATTATTGATGACGTAGAAAACAAGATGAATACAACGGAAGCCAATTCAAGGGGGGCCCTATCTCTCCCAGATCCCAATTTTCCCAAATCCCTGTCTGCCTCTTCCTTTTTATTCTTTTCCAATGAGGCTTCTCCTCAATCTAACAAATTACTTGGCCCAGTCCACTTCCTTCTTACACCTTATTAAAATATTCATTATTATTTCTATTACTTCTATTGCCATAAGTTCAGGTCCGTATCAGACAACATATAGAATAGCACAATGCCATAATGTTTGCCTACTGCTTTCTAGTTTATTGCATATTAATACCGTTGTTGTAGATTAGTTATGCAAAGCTGTAGATCAATTGTGCAAAGCTGTGAGTGTAATTGATACCAAAATAAGGTATTTATCGCATATATTGGAACACAATTATTTCATTGTCGTCATTAGATAGCATACACAAATTTTTTCACAATCAATTAGGAAAATTTCCGAAATCAGAGTAAACACAATGTGAAATGTGAAAATAGGAGTGTGATGTTTTTTTCCGTGCCGTTTTTTTTTACTAAATAGAGGTAATCACTGCAACTTTAAAATCACACTTACGAGTTTTGGCACTATCAGGCATTCATATGGCAGTAATAGTGCCATATTCTGGAATATCACATTGTTTTTACTCCTACTTAGGGCAATTTCTTAATCAATTACCAGAAGAAAGATTGAAAAAGTAAAATACCAGCTTTCTTGGCAGCACGGAATAAAAGTTCCTCAATCAAGTGCTGGGCAGGATCTCCATCGGGACATTTCTCCATAAAATCTTCAACATGAGAAACAACCTCTTCATTGCTCAAATATTGGTATAAACCATCAGAAGAGAGCACTAAAAAGTGGTCTTTGGGGCAGAGTCTATGGTGACGCAGTGAAGGTATACAAGAAATGTAAGGTGTTTGGCCAATATACTCATTGCGAAACATTTCCAGTAGTGCATCATTCAACTTAGGCTGCATGAACATAGATAGCAAAACAAAAACAAAATAACTAAGATGAGCATAGGTAGTAAAAAATCAGTGCGATGATTTTTTGTATTTTGTCCATATTTATAACAAACAAAATAAATTCACTTTTATATTTATTTAAGACAGAAATGTCAATATACATGGAAAAAACTTACTAACATCTAGAGCACACACAAAATGCAGTTAAATTATTACTCCCTTCATCCCAAATTAAAAGTTATGTATTTCGCTTTTGGGCTGTCCCAAAAAGAAGGTTATGTTTCCTTTTTTGGCAAATGATACTACATACAATTCACATTTTACCCTTCCTTTTACTTAGATCTACATCTGTGTGCTTCCCATCTCTACTTACTTTTTGACTGCTTCAGAAAAAAGAGGGGGTTAGTTTATGTTTTTTATCCCAGTTTCTTTATCTGAGTGCCCAAAAGTTTTGACACTATTGTTTAGTGATGGAGGTAGTACAAGTTTTCACATTAAAACCTTCATTAACAAATTATTTTACAGTCATTATGTCTCTATTTGCGCAACAAACCCCTGACAAAGATATCTCAAGAAATTTAAAGAATACCAACCTGTTTCAGGAAGCCTGCCCCAAAAGCTCGAGTGACCTTTAAGCGACCTTTTACTCGGTCGTTAACAATGCAGTTACTATCATCAGGGTGTTCATTCCGAATTCTAGTAACCTCCTGAAATAGTCATAGGGACACAAATGAGTTAAGGGTATCAATAAATTGAAGGTCAATACATTTAAAACATGTGGGGGGAAAGAATGTAAAACACAAAGTACAGTTATGCAACTATAAATCTGAGACCAAAGTCACTAAACAACCAAATTAATTGCTTCCTACAAATTTTCAAAAGGAAATGCAACTACTATCCATAGATAATGTTTATAAACTTTAGCAATTGTAACTCAATAAGCTTCCTGAAAAAGTAAAGTATGCTAGGTTACTTCAAGCCTAGATGAAACTAAAAAGGAAATGGGAAAATAAGATCCATAAGTAGCTATAAAACAAAAACCTACAAAACAAGGAGTCCGATGAAATCTAGATAATACATATATAGAAATAAAAAACAATGTTAACACATTAAAATAGAGCATTTGAATTACAAGTCTAATGATCAACTTAAAGTACTTAAATTATGAAAACAAATTAAATAATGACATAAAGATGTGGTTCATCAAGTGATAGTTCGGTGAAAACAACCCCTTGCAGAGTCTCCTAAGTGCCCCACCATGTGTCATCAAACTTTCCCCATATTACCCCCCCCCCCCCACCTCGACACATATTTGGTGTGTTCAATATGTATTGTGGCACATCCAAGTGTGTCCAGTGTCTCTGGGTGTGCTGCATGCATACTTCAGCTGTTTAGAAATGCCTTTTCTTCAGCACAAAAATCAGAGACCCATATCAATGCCAATTGCTTTTGTTTAAATATACCGATTCGCCAGCCAACGAAAAATCCATAATAAAATAACACCAATATGACCTGTCATTCTGTGAATCTTTATAGGACAGGTGGAAGGTCATGAGAACAATAATAATGCAGTACTATTACCAATGAACATGAGCACTCTAGTAACTCACAGGCAAAACAAAGCATCACTAAGAACTAATGACAGTATCAGCCAAAGGAACATGTAAATAGATAGTTCCTGGTTTTCTAAAACACCCTACAAGAAAGTAAAGAACTATGGATACCCCCAATGACCTAATGAACCATGGGGTATGTCTAAGTATCTAACAGACTAACACTACTCAGTAGAATTTCATGCTTCATGGCATTTCAAAAAAGGTTCATTCGTTCTCTAACTGAACCTACCTATAAGAGAAACTGAGCCATCTGCACTTAATTAAACAATGAAAACTTAGAATTCTATGGAAACAATGTGCTCCAGCGGACTAGCTAAATCTTAGTAAATATTGTTCAGATAAAAGGAAATAAAGAGCGCCCTTTCATCCTCTTTTCATGAACCAGCAGATTAAAAGAACCACCTATAGTTCACCAATTAAATGGAACCAGTGATTCATACTCAACAGTAAACAACTACCATATCAAACACTTCATTGGGCATTTAACTGGCCAGTAGGGCTAATAAACTTTCAAATCCAGAATTAGTGGAAAGATTGAATTGATATTAGATCAAGTCAAATACTACCAACGTGCCAAAAATTGTCTTGTTCAGTCAAAATACAACTTTTAAATTTTGTTAAGTTTTGGGAAGGTAGAACTGTCAAATATCATGATTTGTACTAACATTTTTTAAATTTATTAGTTGGTTTATTTTAGATTACCATATGCAACTTGTATATGACTTTATTTTGGAAAATTATATGAAAAATTAGAGTGGTTTCATCAAACTTAACTCTTATGGGATGGATTGAATAATAAATTAATTAAGAGTGCATGCGGCTGCAGGAGAGGGAAAAAAATTACTTCTTCGATGCTAGTGCTATGATCAGTTGACAGTTGCAGTGCAGTCAATCGAACATTTTGAGCTGAATCTTCTATAATGCTCTCTCCAGCAGCATTAAGTGAACTGGAAATAGGCACTTCAGAACTAGACTGAGCAACTATTGCCCGGCTGTCTCCAAGATTCATCACATAAACATCTTCATCCCTCATCAAAACAACCAACAAGCAAGAACCCATCAAGGCAAGCTCTGGGTACCTATCAAGAACCCTTTCAGTCATATCCAAGTAGGCAAGTTCAGACACTTCAAGAGCTCTTGACATTGCTCTTAGAACCAAGTCGTGATCAACAGGACCAACCTTACGTTTCTCATTTCTAACAGCTCTTTCCTCTTCAACTCTATGAATCTCCTCCTCCTCCACTTCAACTCTGTCCTCCCCTTGCAGCCCAAATTTCCAAGGGAACAATTTCTTGCTCTTCATGTGTTTAGTCAACAATCCTTGTTTCAACTTTGACAATAACAAAGACCTTCTACCCACTGCAGAACCTGCATTACTTACACTGATTGCATCATCTACTGAAAAGGCAAATCTTTCCGAACCAGAAAGATCAAGCCCATGTTCTGTCTCATCCTCAGCCAAAAACTCCCACAATCTCCTCCTCCTAATCTCGATCTCAGTACACTGAAATGTCACCTTCTTTGCTGATCCTCCTCTGTCAGGTAAAGGCGGGTTAACGTCTTCTAGTTCTTCTCTACAACTAGTCTCTCTACAAGTGGTCTCTTCACGGTCCCAAAATAGACCTTCTAGTTCTTTGTACATGGCTTTGTACATACTGCTCATCAAGAACTCAGGGGCATCGGGACCATTAAACCCATCGTATATACCAACAAATAGCCAGCCGTGTTCTTCCGATACCACCACATGCACCCGATCTTCACCTGCTTTCCCTAAAGCCCACTGGACGTTACTGTCCCTACTCTTCTCAGATTCATGGTAGCGGTCTGAAGCAGCCTGTATATCCTTACGGCCAATGAAGTTTCGAACAGGGACAACCCATGGTATCTTCTTATCCGAGAAATTTCTGTTGAAGGCCTTCCGGATCCCAGAAATGCTCCTCCTCCTCCCTTTCTTTTTTGAATGATAAGGACCACCAAGAGGAGCCGAGAAAGTGATCCTGTTTCCAAATCCGTCCGTCCCTGAGGCAGCGGCATCTAGCGGTCCAGAGAGAGCACCCCGCTCGAATGGACCAGACATGAAAAACGTCCGGTCGATGGGAGCACCCGGCGGTTCACCGCCACTTCCTTGTCGAGGAACTGGCTGAAGAGTCAGAGCACTGAAAGAAGAAGTGCTTTCAAACCCGTTAACCACACTGCCCCTGACTCCAGCAGCACCAGAGAAGCCCACGATACTGCCATCAGAACAAGGGGCGTCGTCGTAAAGATTGTCAAGTTGGAGGACGGTTCTGGGAGTAGAAGTGTTAGCACTCACCGATGCCCCGGAAATTGCTCGGAAACCTGTCTCTGCTAGTCCCGCCGGCCTGGGGTTATGTTGAACCGGCTCGTCAAATCGGAGCGACTGCGACGGTGAGAGAAACCGATCTGAGTGGGGAGGAGTGATAAACCGAGATGAAGACCTGACATAGCAGAAAGAGTGTCCGAGGGTCTCGTCCAAAGGCTTGCCGGCGGTGAATGTCACCTCCGGTTCACCTCCGTTGACCGCCGGGTTTGTGCACGGGCACAGCTGCGAAAACCCTCCCCCCATCACATTCGATTCATCTTGACCCCCCCACCCCCAAATCTCAAAATATACACTATCTGCGCATCTACAGGTAGATAGAAAGAAAACAAAGTTCAAACTTTCAAATACGCTCAGTTCAGCAATGGAAGAACCCCGTCAGCCCTGAAACTTTTCTTTTCTTCAAAAACGACTAATTTATTTCTAAATTTGTTTTGCTGTAGTCAAGTCACATCAAGTTTATTAAACTAAAAGCATCCCCAATGGGTTTACCACGCTTATGAGTATATTGAATTGTGTAATTATAGGAAAAAATAATACTAAGATTACTTTTTAGTTATACGTGAAGAAATTATTGTATAGGATCATTTTAGCTATTTTATTAGTAAAGATATTATAATTATAATTTTTTTCATAAATCAGCAGAATCAGTTAATCCAGTCACTTCAGCCAGAATTTCATAAATTTCAGTAGAATCAACCGATTTAGCCAATTTCAGTGTTACCAAACGGGCTCATAATCTGAATAAATTTGGCCAATTGTCAAAGGGAGATTCTAACAAGGATAATTGCAACAATAGGAATTTAAAGTTTAAATTCCAAAAATTTGACTAACACTTCTTATTCTACCATTTCCCTTGTCCTTCATAATATGATTTTTTAAATGATCATTATAAAACATAAAAAAATCGTAAAAACAAATGAAAAATATACAGACCTCAACCATCACCTCAACCACCTTCTAGCACTGCCACCTCTAATTGCCGGAAAAGATTGCCAAGTGTGGGAAACAATGTCATCGTTATGACAATTTTTGAAAAGAAAGCTGGATATTTTTAAAGAGTAAAAATGTCATCTTCATGCATTTTAAGATAAGTGTGGAATTTTTACACAAGATGACGTTTTTTCCATCGGAGATGGTGGATTTGGAAGTAGTGGCCTACATTTTTTACATATTTTATGTTTTTTTTTTAGATTTTGTAATTTTTTGAAATTTTCTCTATTTTTTAAATTATTTTATTTTTTCTCGATTTTTGTATTAATTTGTAAATATTTTTACGATTTTTATGTTTTTATTATAAATAAATCTATTATTTTTGTTATTAATATATAAGTCTATTAGAAATTATAGATTGGGGATTTGGGGGTAGAATAGAAAGTAATATATTACTCCTATATTTTGGGAATAAAAGGAGTACAATCCTAATGTGAAATTTTGGGCTACTTTTTGTCCTATTAAGGTCTAATAGCCGATTGTCAAATTATTAAAAGCCTTTCTAATCAACATAATAAATAGTGGAGTGACTAGTACCTAACATAATAACGGTTGGGTACTATAAAAAATGATTTATTAATAAAATAAATTCCACACGACCACCTAATTTGAGATTTAGGACTTTTTGCATTGGAGGCTTCGACATTTACTGTAACACTATTAGTCAATTTTTTGGTTCTTGACGGCTTTTCAAAAGTAATTTAGTAGCTTCACGATCAAATATGACAAATGTAGCACTATCAGTCTCATCATCAAACTTCACTCGGATGTGATACCTTTACGAAAAGTAATAGTATGTATGTGGATTAACGATGAACTTTTTACTTTAAAAACAATCAAGGTAAGATTAGATATGTTACCTAGGGTAAACATCGACTACATGATGGTTGCAAGCCTCACAAAAGTACCTTCCCGGGTCAGGGAAGACAAATCTCCCATGTTTACATGCAGTATTACATATACCACCAATCTTGACCTAGATTGACATCTTTAATGGTTTCCAAAACAACAACATTGTAGGACCATACAGTGTTTTCAGCAAATGTATAAAAAGATTTTGTAAGTACGTTGTTTAGACAATGAGTAAAGTTTGTAGCTTTGCATTAATATCCACCTTTGAGATGTTCTTCAACTTTTCAAGTGTTTTTAATTGGTGCAATCATGTTGAGAAAATCATCAGAAGAAGAGACCATTGGAGACTGGGTATTTGCTTGGCTTAGAACCTGACAGAAGCTTTCACTACTATTTGCAAGCAACCTATTAAGTGAGTTAAATATGTTACACATATACCTTTTGTGATATTGGAATATGCATGTGTTTTACAAAAGTGAAAGCTACCTATATCTAAAAGGCACAGCCTCTGGAATGTCCGGATCAAACAAAAGCTTGGTTGTGTGCATTGCATTTTGCGGTCTCACTATCCCTGCAAGTTCAAAAAATACAAAGACAAAATATACTTGAAATAATATTTTAATATAAAACAACAATTATATCAACGTCAAAAGCATTTAATTTAAAATGAAATACACCTTTATGAGTCTTCACTTTGGAAAACTAAATAACAAGTGAGTTGACGCCATAACCCGAGGCCATGGATGTATTTAAGTCATCCACATAAGAACAAAAAAGAACACATTCAATCTTCACACTGTAAAATCCATTTTAAATATTAATCAAAGATGTTTTAAATCTTAAATTATGGAGAAAATATATGTTCAAAGAGCATTTACCCTTCGTCATCCAAATGATTTTACTTATTTGGTTCTTGCACACAAATTCTCTTTCAGTTCCAATTCCAGTAAATATGCCAACCACATCATTGAAGACATTTGATATATTATTAGATCATACTAAAATGTAATATAGCTTATCTATACACCTAATTGATTAAAATATCTCCCAAATATGCCTTCATTTTTTTTTTACATATTTTATGTTTATTTTTTTAGATTTTGTAATTTTTTTAAAATTTTCTTTATTTTTAAAATTATTTTATGTAAGGAATAAATGTATTTAGATTTTGATATGCTAGAATGATTAGTACATTAGAGTAACCCCATTAGAAGTGATGTATTAGAATTTTTCTAAGTGTAAGCTTTCTTGAGTAATCGACTGACAGAAGACCTTCAGGCCCTCTGTTGGGTGTTTACTTGACAGAAGTGCTTATGGCCCTCTGTTGGGCTTCTGTTGCACAGAAGAGCTCGAGGCCCTCTGTAGCTGCCTCTCTATGCAACGCAACATAACACCACGCACTTAGAAGTTTTGCAAGCTACCTCGCCGGAGTACCTAACGAAAGATTCTCTCAATTGCTAGGAGTCCCTCAACGGAAATGCTACAGGACAACATTTAATGCTCATTTGACCGAGATTCCTGGAAAGTCTGTCCCAAAATAGCAAGCCGCCAAACTTGTGGGCCCAACCGGTCAACTCAACAGTACGCGCATTCAATACAGTTGTCTCCTCCTCCAACGGGAAGACAACCCATGTATAAAAGATACATGATGAAGAACAACCGAATAACTTTTGCTCTCTCTACAACCTTAACAAGCTTTCTTGAGATTCAAACTCCATCTTCAAAAACAAGAAAAAGCTTACGTTAGAAAGATCATAATCTCATATATTCTTCTACTCCAACAAGAGCAAGTTCCTCCAATTCTTCAACAACTTCAAGCACTTCATTTACAAATCTTTTGTGACGAAGCAAGTTGGAGAAAAACTCTGCTTTTCTACAAAACATCTTTTGCAAAGAAGGGCGTCTTAAAGTATCTGGAGTAGTGAAGTGGTGATACTTCTAGGACACTCAGTGGAACAGGACCAGTCTTAAAGGAAGCAAGGAAGTGCATCCCAGGAGACATCTACACTTAAAGAAGACGTGGAGAGCTTCTTAAGTGCTAGGAATTAAGTGTTGTAATTTGTTTATTACAAGCTTAGTGGAACCGTGGATTAGAGGAACACATTGTTCCTTGAACCACTATAAAAATCCCTGGTGTCATTTACTTACTGCTTTTACATTCAAACTGATTAACTCCAAAGAAGTGGTATCTGTGTACAACAGAACACCTCTTGTGAGTTAACAGAAGGCCTAGTGCCTTTGCATCTCTGTGAGGCTATCCCGACAGAACCTCTACCAGAAGACCTCCGTTGTTAGTCTGTTCTCAACAGAATAGGTTATTCTATTAACCTTGGTACTTAGCTTGAAAAAGTTAAAAATCATAACAGTCTATTCACCCCCCCTCTAAACTGTTACCTCGATAACCGGGACCAACAAGTGGTATCAGAGCTTCCTTGTTCTTGTAATCTTTTAGGTTACTCTTTGAAAAAAGATCCACTTATTCTTAGCCTCTTTATTTCTTATTATGGATAACTCTCTTGCAAAGCATCTCATGTTTTCAGACCAGAAATATGATGACTGGAAGATCCGGATGAAGGCACATCTCTGTGCTCTTCATGATGAAATGTGGGAAGTCTTAGAAGAAGGACCCTTCACCAAGTTCATGAAGGCAAACACTGCACATGCTACTGACAACACACAACCCCAGATGATTGGAAAGACCAGATCTGAATGGTCTAAAGAAGAGAGGAGACAGTACAACCTCAACAACATAGCCAATGACATCCTCTACAAGGCCATTGACAACAGATACTTCAACAGCATCAAGAAATGTCAGACTTCCAAAGAAATATGGGACAAACTTGATCTCATAGGAGTTGGAGATGAGCAGGAGAGAGACAACAAGCTGACCATAGCTATGAAGAAATTTGATGACTTCAAACTTCTATGAGAGGAATGCATAGCTGAGATGCATGCCAGACTTCTGATTCTCACCAGTGAGATTTCTGAGCTACGAAAGGAGCTCATGGTCAAAGAAGTCAACCTGAAGATCCTCAGAGGATTACCCCAGTTTGAAAGATGAAGGTGATAGCCGTCCAAGAAAGCAAGGATGTCAAAACCTATCCCACAGAGAAGCTGATCTCAGATCTCAAAGCTTATGAGTTTGAGATGCATGATGAGAAGGAAGAAGTGCCAGATGAGAGGACCACCACTGCCCTCACAGCCAACACTTATAAGGTAAAAGACTTTGACCCTTCTACTTTATTATGCGACGAATATATGGCTGATTTTGCCAGAAAATCCAAGAAGTTCATGAAGAAAGATGGAAGAAGTCTATCTTCCAGCAGAAAGCCATTCCAGAAGACCAAGTCTTTTGAAAGCAGTGGAGAACTCCTCTGCTACAACTGCAGACAACCTGGACACTTCAAAGCCAACTGTCCACACCTCAGAGTGTCCAAAAGGCAAGGACATGATGGAGAAAAGAAATATGAAGATCATGCCAGAAGAAGGAAGGCATTGATCCCTGAGCAAGCTGAGAAAGACCCCATTTCTGAGACAGAATCCAGTTCTGACTCTGACTCAGATGAGGCCTTCTGTTGCCTTGATGGTGACACAGAAGACCTATGCCTCATGGCACAATCAAATGATGAGGTATTCTCTACAGCTGACTCTATTTCTTCTTCGGTAGGCACGGCCTTAAATGATGATCCAATGTCATCATTTTGGGAAGAGTTCAGAACTATCCAAGACACTTATTCCTTAATTAAAGAAGAAAACAGTAAGCTTAAAGTTGAAATCTCTGACCTAAGGAAAGAGACTGGGTGCAAACTTAATTTCTTAACTAAGGAAAGAGATGAACTAAAAGCTGAAAATGTTTCTCTTCTAAAAAGAATAAGAGAAATTGAAGACCTTGAAATCAGATATGATAGCCTTTTGAAGATGCAATCATCCATAAAGGGTATTGATGACTTTCATAACCTTACCCCTGGTCTTGGATATGTTGGAACCAATGTTCTAAAAGGGGCTAGGCGCTAGTCGGGCGCCAGCCCAGCGCCTAGCGCCTAGGCGGCTAGGCGGGAGCCTAGTCGGGGACTAGTCGGAGACATAGAAATGACATTTTTAACTATATTTTTGCATAAATATGATAAGTAATATTGTATTTTTGTGTGTAAAATACATATACGTATACATTAACAAACATGAAAGATAGAATTCTCACATTTAATCATACATAGTATATGATAACTAATCACTTAACTTCATTATGGTATAAATATAATTACTGATAAAATTTAGGTATATATACAAACATATATAGTTTTATCTTAATTTAAAACTTCATTTCTTTATATCCATGACTAAAGTTAAAGTACTTATATAGCTTAGAAAATTAAAATTTAAAAGTAAAGTAATGTTCGGCGAATCTAAACGGCCTAGGCGGCTGATTAGACTTTTTAGGCGGGCAACTAGGCGCCATAGGCGGCCGACTAATTCACCTAGACGGCAAACCAATTAGTCGGAGCGCCTAGACGAAAATCGGGGCGCCCGACCACCGCCTAGCGCCTAGGCGGGGACTAGTCGGGCGCCTAGAATGAACGATTTTTAGAACAGAGGTTGGAACAAAGTTTGGTGAGCCTTTTATAAGGCCTAACACCCAAGTTGCTAAGGCTGATAAGGTCATAGTGACACAGACTTTTAGCCCCATCTGTCATGCTAGTACTTCTGGTACTAAGGTTATTCACGAGAAGGTCAGACCAGAAAACAAAAGACTAAAGGCCAAACAAAAACAAGTTTTGAAAATAAATGAGCCTGGCAGAAACCATAATAACAGAAGAGGTTCCCAGAAAAATAATAATCAAAGGCAAAACCTCAACAAACATCCTCATGATAACTACAGCAGAGGATACTACCAGATAGGCAAATATCAAAAGAAAATTAACTATAAGCAGAAGAGGTTGTCTGGTCAACCTCAGAAGCCCAAGATTAAGCGCCCCTCTGCTCTTGATAGTATATGGGACTTCTTTCCAACAAAGAAGGCTATGCAGAAATATGCTAACAGAAAGCATGAACCTCACAAGCATCTGCCCAAAGTGAATCATACTGATGTTTACCATGACTACCGGGTGGATAATGGGTACCAGCCACCAAGGTTTCATTTGATGAGACCAAATGGTACCAACTACCAAGAATCCATTACCCCCCAGGATCCAACATAGCTTGGGTACCTAAATCTTCCTTTTGATTTTGCAGGAACTATGTGCTGGAGCTATCTTAGAACAAAAATGGTTTATTGAGAGTGGATGCTCCAGGCACATGACAAGTGACAAAAGTTGCCTTACAGAGTTCCAGAAAATGAATGGACCCAGAGTCACTTTTGGAGGAAATGACAAAGAAGGTCAAACAAAAGGAAAAGGAAAGCTGATCATGAACCAGATAATCATTGATGTTGTCTCATATGTCAAAGGTCTGAAATTCAATCTTCTGAGTGCTAGCCAATTCTGTGAAAAAGGCAACACAGTTAAATTCACAAAGAACTTCAGTTATGTCAAACATGATACAACAAAGGAAGTAGTTCTTACAGCAAACAGAAGAAAGAACATCTATGTTGTTGATTGGCAAACTTCAAAGGATGGTGTTTGCTTGATAGCAAAAGGAGATTCAAAGCTAAGCTGGGATTGGCACAAGAAGCTTAGCCACCTGAATTTCAAAACAATCAACAAACTGGCAAGAGAACACATTGTAGATGGTCTACCAGACATGGTATACAAGAAGGAGACCCTATGCGGCTATGCAGTGCCTGCCAGAAGGGCAAACAAGTGAAGAACTCATTCAAACCCATTGCAGGAGATCTTTCCACTAGTCCTTTAAATCTTATCCATATGGATTTATTTGGACCGGTTAAAACTCCAAGTGTTAGTGGAAAAAGATATACACTAGTTATGGTTGATGACTACTCAAGATACACATGGACAACATTCTTGACCAAGAAGAATGAAACTCTTCAGTAGTTGTCATCTCTGTTGAAGCAACTTCAAACTGAAAAGAACATGAAAGTCAGAACAATTAGATCTGACAGAGGAACTGAGTTTGTCAACAAAGTAATCAAAGACTTCTGTGATCAAAATGGAACATTTCATCAACTTTTTGCTGCCAGAACACCTCAACAGAATGGTGTTGCAGAAAGAAGAAACAAAAGACTGAAGGAAGCTGCAAGGACCATGATATATTGTTGAATCAGGTTTACCAATGAGATACTGGACTAAAGCAATTAACACTACATGCTACACTTAGAACAGAAGCAAGATCCACAAGAATCATCAAAAGACCCCCTATGAACTATGGAAAGGAAGGAAACCCAACATCAGCTACTTTCACATATTTGGATGCAAATGCTACATTCTTAACCATGGAAATGAGCATCTAAAGGTCTTCCAAGAGAAAGCTGATGAAAGCGTATTCATTAGGCTACTCAAGTACTGGCAAAGTCTATAGAGTACTCAACAGGACTCTACATGTAGAAGAATCCATACATGTAAAGTTTGATGATAACACCTCTGTTAATTCTAACAATTGCCAGAACCTGACTTAGTGAATACATGTTAACTAAGGCAATATGTTAACTTATTCTGGTACATTGTATTATGTTCTTACCAAATTTTCACTTCAAAACGTAAAAAAATAAAGTATTAAACAATATAGGTTTACTAAATTTTGTGTATGTTAACAATTACAAAATTATTATTCATTTAACATTCACGATATTTAGTACATTTAAGAGCAACTATAGCTTAGGGCTTTGTTTATTGGATTATAGCAATTATAGTGCTTTGTTTAAATCATAGCTAGGACCGGCAAGTGAACTGATCAAATGTCTAAATTATGGCTGAATTAGGACTCGACGGATCAACCTGATCAACGACTATAAAATCAGTATACATTTATTAAACTTTATATTGATAAATAAATATATGTATATGTAATTAAAACAAAAAGTAATTGTTTTTATAATTAAATAATGGACATACTTAGTAAGCTTTTAAAGCATTACCATAATCTTTATATATATAAAGAGAATATGGTGGAGATCCAAATAGAAATCTATTTGGAGCCAAAAGAAGTGAAAAATTGTTGTCACAATTAATTAAACATTATTTAATATGTCAATAGTTAATAACAATCAATGATTAAGTAGAAAACTCATTAATTGTTGTAAGTTACAAATACAAATTAGAAAAGTAAGCATATAGACATTACATATAAATAAAATTATTAGAAAAATATTAGAAACATTTACATACATAAATTAGTTAATAGACATTTACATACATAATAAATTTTAAAACGAAATGTTCTAACTTTAGAATATAAAAAAAGTACTTCGTATTAAATTATATTCATGAATGATGAATTCAGATACAAATATTATTAAAAAGGAAAATGATACTACCTCCGTCCCCTAAGTTTGGGACAAAGGGGTGTGGTGTGGTTTTTAAGAAAATGTAGAATTGTGTGGTTGATATTGAATTGATAAAGTGTGAATAAATTAATAATGAATTCTAGCCACTCAAACATTACCTAATATGGTATGAGAAAAACTTAATGGGACGGACGAAAAAGGTAAAACGGGACAAACATAGGGGGACGGAGGGAGTAGTAATTAGTACCCCCATAAAATGTGAATGAAATTGATTTGCATGTGAAATACAACAACAACAACAACAACATCCAAGCCTTAGTCCCAAAAGATATTGGGGTCGGCTAACATAAATCGATACATGAGATCACCGCCAAAAGGAAAAGAAAGAAAATAATTTAAAGATAAAAAGATAAGCTATTATAAAAAAGATAATGTACAAAGAGATGAATATAGCTAAAAACGATAAAATAAAAAGGATAAAAGTAGTCTATATATATAAGGATAAAAAGATAAAAAAAAACACAAGCAAAAAATGAGGGGAAAAGATGTTTTGCATGTGAAATATAAAGAAAATTATATGATGGAGATTTGTGCAGATCGTAGAAGGAAAAAATAATTTACCCACAAACTTAATACTTTAAATAGAAATCACCAAAGTTGCATAAATAAAGTTATCAAAGTTTAACGAGACGAGAGAGGAATTGTTATTGGTAATCAGTTGCAAAATAAAATAAATATGCATTCATTTAATTCTATTACATCTATCCATAAAAAAGACGATTTAAATAAATTTATCCATTAGTAAATAAGTAACTATATTAAAAAGAATTCAATCCTTACTAGCTAGATGCAGACAATTGAATAAGGAGAATATGATTGTATTTTATCAAATTTAACACGAATTTGAACTTAACTGAACTAGAAATTAATTATAAGGAAATAAATAGCCACTTTCACAACAATACATTGAAAAAACATAAAAGGGTCAATATATTGATAACTCACTAATAAGTAAACATAGCATGTCGATCTACAATTCATATGATTGGTCTATACCGTTATAAAAATTTCTATACTATGATACCCACTAATAATTTATGTGGCTGATATTGAATTGATAAAATGAGAGTAAAGTAGTAATGATTTAGAATCATACCAACGTTACCAAATTTGGTATAAAACAATCTTAATGAGACAAACTAAAAAGGAAAAATGAGACCATTTTAGTGGGACGGATGAAGTAGTATCATACATGGACTCTAATTTATTTTTATATCATATTTTTATACAATAACTATGTATATACACATTTCTCATGAATTATATTATTTTAAAATAAATTATTTCATCTTTTATATCCGTGCAACGCACGGGTGGATTGACTAGTATTCCAAAATATGATATTAACCATACTAGAATCCATAATGTTACTTTTAGTTTGCATTTACAATATAATTTGACACAATTTTCATTCTTAAATAAATATACAAATGTATTACTTTCATTTTGGGGAGATAATTTTTTTGAGACGTATAAGCAACATGTTTGGTAACACTGAAATTGGTTGAATCGTCTAATTATGTGAAATTTATGATGTTCTAGCTCAAGTGGCTGGATTGGCTAATTTTGCTGAATTATGAGAAATTATATTTAAAAAATATTTTATTAAAAATAAAGAAAAAGTTATATGAAAAAATAGTTAAAATGGTCCTCTGCGGAAACTAGCTTCAACCATCGAGCAAAAAAAAAGTAATCCAAACGTTACTTATTTTTATTATTCCACAACTAACCGCGCAAAATTAAAAGCTATGTATTTGATGAAAAAAGTTGATTGATGATATGTGACTGATAAGTCAAAAAACAGGATCACAAAATGGACTTTGAGATCAGGGACGTGCCTTTAGTGAGGCTAGTGAGTCTGGAGCCTCAGGGCCTCAAAATTACAGAAAAATTAGGGGCCCAATTTTCAAATATTAATAAATACTACCTCCGTCCCGTTGGAAGGTTCCCATAGCAAAACGACACGGTTATTTAGGTGATAATTAAATAAAGTACTTCGGGTATACTTTGAGAAATAATTTTAATCAGTATATATTATAATGTGTTATTATTGATAACTGTGATGTTATAAATGTATTATTTTTAATATTTAATGACTAATTTATCACTTAAGATTGTTAATTGTTTCCTAAAATGGAAATGAAAACTTTCTAATGGGACATCCAAAAAGTGAAAGTGAGAACCTTCTAAGGGGACGAAGGGAGTATATTATAGTACATAGCATATACGAAGACTATGTTATTGATGAATTTCATATTGGTCCATTGTTTTAATAAAAAATGAATATGTTACTAGTGGACAAACGATTGAACGAAGAGGGAAAAAATAGCTGACCTACGTAGAGGAGGATTGAACTTGAAGAGACTTAAATATTTTGTTATTTGATTAGTTCTAATTCCTTGTTCTGATTAAATCGTGACGACCTTATCTCATTTTCTGAATCTTAAAGAGATATTAAGTTTTAATCAAATGTGTTCTTGGAGATAAATCATACTTTTGTCCCGATAACATTGTAACATGAGGAGGTGATGCACTTATTAAGAAAATGAGTTTATGTGATATATATTAAATTGATAAAGTAAGAATAAAGTAACAATAATTTAAAACCACATAAACTTTATCAAATTTGGTAAGAGATAATATTTGGACGGCCCGAAAGAAAAAAATGAGACAATCTTAATGAGACGAATGGAGTATATAGTTATAAAATAACTATAAATCGATTTTATGACATGTGCTAGTAAATAATTTAGCTGTGACAAAAGCATATAAAGTGTATAATCAAATGGGAACTAACCTAGCTATTGTGGTTGGGTTTTGATGTTTTGTCACACTACTTCATTAAATGAGTGATTGGGTTGAATTATTCAAGTTATATGCTATTTATTTTTTGGAGAGAACAAATGTAAACTTCATCATGTTTTATTATTTCTATCGTTAAGTCAAGATTTAAAAGAATATATATTGTCAATTTTCCTACTTCAATTCTGCTTTGATTAATTCTGTTACAATTCAAATTGTGCAGGGGTTATACTTAATTAGTTATTTATAATACATTTAATATTGCTATATCATGATGAAAGAACTTTATTTAGTAAGTTATTTTTGCAACAAGAAAGATCAGGTCCAGCCCTCCCCGGTCCAGCCGCCGTCCGAACTCCGCCGTTTGGGGCGGTTCCCGGTGGAATTTTTTGATGAAATTTTTTGAGCATGTTCTTCATCAAGTCTAGTTTGTCCATACCAAATTTCAGCTCAAAATTCGATCGGGAAGGTCGTCAAATGATTTTTTCAAGTTAACTGGTCCGGAATATGTATTTTCCGGACCAGTTAACTTGAAAAAATCATTTGACGACCTTCCCGATCGAATTTTGAGCTGAAATTTGGTATGGACAAACTAGACTTGATGAAGAACATGCTCAAAAAATTTCATCAAAAAATTCCACCGGGAACCGCCCCAAACGGCGGAGTTCGGACGGCGCTTCCCGTCCCTCCGGCTGGACCTGATCACTTCTCATTTTTGCAATATCTATCTCCTACTTATAAATAAATTATACATTGTAGAAAGTACTATACAAAACTATTTATAGGGGCCTTTTATAAAACTTGACTCAAGCCCAAATTTAGGAATTTAGGTAGAATCGACACTGTTTGAGACTTGTGGAGCTGAATTAATCTCCAAAGCTATTACAGGATTAACTAGCGATTCGAATTGCCCTTTGCAAAGTAGTCGTTTTTAATTATGGTTGTGGTGAGTCTACTAGATTGACGTGTGTCGTGCATGTTGACGTCATTTTAAAAATGTTATTTTTCATCATTTAAAAGAAAGACTTAGGAACCAAGGTCGGTCGTGAAAGTTTATTTTCAAATATGGGTTACTTAATTATTTGTTAATATTTAATAAACAAAGGGAAAACTGTCAAATAGGTCCTCGAACTTTCATAAAAAGCTCAATTAAGTCCTTCTATAGGAGGTTCTGTCTGGTTTTCGCAATTTGGTGCAGTTCCCGTTGGAATTTTTTGATGAAATTTTTTTAGCATCTTATTCACCAAGTCTAGTTTACGCATACCAAATTTCAGCTAAAAATTCAATCGGGAAGACATTCAAATTAATTCTTGAAGATAACTGCGCATTTTTGCGTTCTCGAATTAATTTGAATGGGCTCCCGATTAAATTTTTAGCTGAAATTTGGTATGAGTAAACTAGACTTGATGAATAAGATGCTCAAAAAATTTCATCAAAAAATTCCACCGGGAACCGCCTCAAATCGCGACGACTGGACATAGTCTCCTATAGAAGGACTTAATTGACTTTTTTATGAAAGTTCGAGGACCTATTTGACAGTTTTCCCATAAACAAATTATAGTCTTTAACATAGTATTGGATACTCCACGTTGGAGAGCTTATATTAAATTAGACTAAATTAAATTGCTAGTACGATGTCAAAACGTTTTATGTATTCACTCAATTTTAATCTTCATCTATTCCAAACAATTACGTAAATGTGAAAAAAGTTGTCAATCAATAATCTAGCCCAAAGAGAATAAAACTATCTATAAGCAACAATATTTCTTATTTAGAGGATGCAAAACAAAGTTTTCGATTGTGTGGTGTATTATTATGAGTACTAAAACATGAATAGTAGCCTCTTTATATTGAAGATAGAGGGGTCTACGGTTTGAGGTACTTGTGGTGGTTGAATATATATATAGGGCTTATATTATTAGAGAAACATGCTTGATAAATGTCTTAGGATTTGACGTTAAACTCGAAGGCATTGACCAAACATTACTCGAAGGTGCATCCACAAAACAAGCATTACTAGATGGTGCATTCACAAAGTATGGGATGGAAACACAAATGCAAATATGGAGCTCTCTTTGAGGACGAATGGGAGAAAGTCCATTATTACCCAAAGAACACATGAAAGAGTATGTGTGCTAAAGGAGACGAGTTTAGAAGGTCAGGAAATAGAATTGGAGGGTTGCATTGGAGGTTTAAAGAAGAATATTCAAGTATTTTTCATACCCTAGATTGATATAAAATGACAAACTGATGGGTAATATTTTAGATTATTGTCTTTTCGTGTTTACATTAGAACATAGAATTCAAGTCATAATATGACAATAGAGCTAGTCAAGTTAAGTTATGAGTCAATTATTTATTTAGTTGATTAAGAGTAACTTGCTTAAAGTCGTGTGTAGCTCATTTATCCGCCTCGTGTTTTTCAACCCGATTTGGATTAAGGGGACATGTTAAAGTGTTCGTCTCACATCATATTGGTAAAAAAATAAGGTGACAACTCCGGTACCCATTTAAAAAATGGGGTACTGTACCTACTACTCACATGATTGATCCAAATCATTATATCATTTTTAATTTAGATTTAAATAATTCAATTGCAATATTTTAATTGGTCCAAGTGGACAAAGATATGGTACCTTTTGGGTACCATAGAATCTACCAAAAAATAATACACCATAACATAAAATTCTTAGATATGCATATTCGGTCCAGTCTTAATTTGCTTAGACTTGTACTCTTATTGCGAGATTAAGAAGACATTAGTGACACTTTTTTGATAACCTTTCCATGACCTAAAAATATTTATTTAGGATAAGCCATTCTGAGACTGCGATTAAGGGGCCGTAAGCTCACTTGTCTTGACAATAATTTAGGATCATGTCGCATGAGAGATCAGCCTGGTCCCCTAAATTATTGTACTCTATGCCGCAAGAGCGGTAAGAACTTAGTAATGATTAGCTAAACTAAATTAAAATAATTTCATGCAATTAATTAAGTCTGATATGCCAGAAATGTGGTTGCCCCAGAATCAATTTTCGTTCCCTTCGTCGTTAATTAAGAAGAAACCAATATTTTTATTCGCTCATTCACATTAGTTTAATTCTCAAACCAATCAATCTCGCATGACACATTTATTTAATTTAGTTTTAATCGCTGAATTTAAATAATTCTTGATTCCCTTTTTCCGTCCCTGTGGAGACAATACTCGTACTTATACCACTATTCTACAATCTATTTTTAGTGCGAGAAAACTACATCACGATAACAATAGTATATTGCATATATATTTTTTAATTACATGATTCATTTGAATAAAATTGTGAATATTACAGCATTTGTGCCACTGACTCATTTAGTTTTCTTAGAATATTTTATGTGATACGTAGTGTTATAAATGCTAATCAACTCTAATTTTTTTGTAAGAAGTCATCTTTTTTATAGTGATCGAAAAGATGTTAGAGGTTTTAATGTCATCGGTGTTAGTAAGATAAATTAGGTATTACTTTATAATATTTTATTATTTATTTTTCTATCTTTTATTTAAATAATAAATACAAGAAGACGAGATGGACTACTACTTTCATTTTCTAATTCTAAAATATAGAACTTTGTCAAATAAAATAATAAACATAAGCAACCGAACTTTAAACCGAACCGAACCGAAACCGAAACCAAACCGAAACTTAAATGGTTTTAGTTTGGTACTAATTCTCCCAAACCGAATAAACCGAAACCGAAGAAAACCGAACCGTAAACCGAATAGCCCACCCCTACTTATACTCCCTCTGTCCCATATAACTTTGCCAACTTTCCTTTTTTGGATGTCTCATTAATTTTGTCACTTTCTATTTTAAGTAAAGAAGTTGTGTTTCCAGTTAATTCTCTCTCCTCTGCACAATTTTCAATCACACAATTTTTACTTTATTAATCCCCGTGCCGGTCAAACTTGGCAAAGTTATTAGTGACAGAGGGAATATTATTTTTGTCTATTACATCATTAGTAACCACTTAGGCCCTCGTACTTTTTAAAAATCAATCAAATTCTCGAACTTTGTAAAAATGTTCAGGATCTGTTTACTAACAGAAATATTTTCCAGTTTTCCAGAAAACTCGAAAACTGGAAAACAGAAAACAGGAAACGTGTTTACCAAAGAAATTCCTGGAAAACTGGAGAAAGGAAAAAAGAAAAACGCGTTTACCAAATCGTTTTCCAAAACAGAAAAAATGAAACATGTCTCTCTTTTCCTTAATGATTTGGAGAAGTGACTTTTACTAGTTTTCCAAATTTGGAAAACGCAGATGCTACAGTGCATTTGCAATGAATTTGCATACTTACACCTAGTGGTGGGTCCGGTCCTGTTCCGATGTCGATTCCATTCCAGTATCTCGATCCTCGTACCTTACCCCTTACCCCTACCCTACCCTACCCTACCCACCCAACCCCCACCCCGCGTACCCATTTTTCCTTATAATGACCTTACCCCACCCCCACCACATGCCCCGACCTCGGCCCCACCCCGATCCACCCTACCGCCACCCCCCTACCACCTCGACCCCACCTCGATCCACCCTACCCTACCGCCACCCCCCTACCACCTCGACCCCACCCCGACCCACCCTATCCTACCCCCACCCCTCGTATATTACCACTTACCCCTACCTTACCCCTTACTACACGCCTCCTACCTCGGCCCCACCCCACCGCCATCCTACCCCCCACCCTACCCTACCTCGGCCCCACCCGGATTCCGGGCCCACCCTACCGCCATCCTATCCCAACTTTCTACCCTACCCCTACCTTACCCCAACCCCAAACCCTACTCACTACCCCACCCTACCCCGGCCCCACCCTGGTCCCGACCCCACCCTACCGCTATCCTATCCCAACTTCTTACCCTACCCCTACCTTACCCCAACCCCAAACCCTACCCACTACCCCCCACCCTTACCGCCATCCTACCCCTTCCCTACCCTGGACCCTGGTCCCGACCCCACCCTACCGCCATCCTATCCCAACTCCCTACCCTACCCCTTCCTTACCCCAACCCTACCCACTACCCCACCCTTAACCCTAACCACGACCCTAACCCACCCACTACCCCCACCCAACCCCCTACCCCTAGACCTTACCACCCCACCCCGACCATACCCCTTACCCCACCCCCACCCATAACTTCCCTACCCCGACCCCTACGAGTAGGTATGGGTGGGTATGAAGGGTTGTGGTGGAGTATGGGTAGAGTCATTAGAGTGTAAGATCGTTGTAAGGGTAGAGGTAGGGGTCAAGGGTGTGAAATTGGAGAACTGTGTGAAAAAATTGATGAACATGTTTTCAAATTTGAAAATGGAAAACAAAAAAATAGAAACAGAAAATTGGAGATAGAAAAACTGAAAAATAAAAACAGAAAATTGGAGAACAAAAAACAGAAGTAGAAAACAGGAAAATATCTCTGTTAGTAAACAGGCCCTCAACTTTTACAGGTTGCTTGCCATATCACCAGGTCACCCCTGACGTGGCGCACACGTGGCAGCCCAATGAGCAGTAGTTGTGCTGACGTGACACTCATGTGAAAATCCAGTCAGTCATTTGGTGATGACGTGTCACACACGTGGACCACCAAGTGTGCGCCACGTCAACGGGTGACCTGCTGACATAACAAATAATCTGCAAATGTACACAATTGAATGTTTTTACATAGTTCGGAGATTTGATTGAATTTTCTTAAAGTACGAGGACCTAATAATTGACTTTTTTCGTGAAAGTACGAGAATCAAATTAACGGTTTTCTCTATTTGTAACCATAACAATTAAGTGTTGATGCTCTAAGTATTACTCAAGTTAAAGATTCAGAGACTTTCGAACTTCTTTAAGGCTTAGGATGAACATGAAAGAGAGCTTTTCAACATAAATGATGCTCAAAAACTCAAATAATATTCTTTAAGGCTTTTGTTGTACAAGTAATTGGTAGGTTAAAGTAAAATCTTCTTAAAATGAAAAATTAAAATTGTACATTTCTACTTCGTATTTGGTTAAACAAATTTTTATGGCATACGAGCTTCAAATATTTTGTATAGTACTCGTACAAACTACCAAGCATACAACTGAGAGTTTTTTGAGACTTTTAATAAAAGCTAGAAGCAGACATATATCTAACAGACATATTCTTACATGTCAATCAGTTGGACTACTAATTATATTATTATAGCTAAGTTAGGTTAAAGTTGTGTTTTATTCTAGCTAAAATGAGTTTTCCATCTTTAGATTTGTCTACCCCGATGCGATTCAAACTAGGTATTACTTATGAGAATATCAACATACGGAAAAGATCAGGTCCCTCCGGAGGGACCGAAGCCGCCGTCCGAACTCCGCCGTTTGGGACGGTTCCCGGTGGAATTTTTTGATGAAATTTTTTGAGCATGTTCCTCATCAAGTCTAGTTTGTCCATACCAAATTTCAGCTCAAAATTTTATCGGGAAGGTCGTCAAATGATTTTTGCAAGTTTACTGGTCCGGAATATGTATTTTCCGGACCAGTTAACTTGTAAAAATCATTTGACGACCTTCCCGGTCGAATTTTGAGCTGAAATTTGGTATGGACAAACTAGACTTGATGAGGAACATGCTCAAAAAATTTCATCAAAAAATTCCACCGGGAACCGCCCCAAACGGCGGAGTTCGGACGGCGGCTCCCCGTCCCTCCGGCTGGACCTGATCAGCTCTCTATCAACATAAATACATATAATATCATGAAAAGATGTTCAGTCCTTCGTACAGAATAAGACCGAGAGGATAAGAGAGTTACTCATGTTCAATGATTTTTCATATCATGAACCCACGTACTCCAAAATTTTATGAGAAAACTATTGATGTAGGCTTTGTTTGCAAACAATTAATTTAAGTGCTTTTGACTTTTTTTTTGCAGGGAAAAGCAATTTATTAATGAAAAGAAAAAAATACATGAAAGGAAATGAGAAAAGGAGATAAAATAGCCCAACCTAAAGTACAGTAGAAATCCCTTCCGAAAACCCTAAAGTTCAATCAAGAATTCAATGCTCCATTCGTGTTTGGGATCTAGTCCTCGTCCCATGCGACCGCTGATACTTCTTTCTGTACATCTTAATTTGAGTGTTCAAATTCTCTGTGGGAAGATAGTTATCTCTCGTTACCAACAAAGCTTTGTTGCAGATATCATGATTCGTATCGGAATCCCAAAGATCCTCCTTCGATGAAATAGGGGCTCTCTTCTCACTCTCAGATGCATGACCTAGAAAATCATCCCCTGAGTATACAAGATATTGCTCTTCAAAAATTCCCTCACGTACCCTCAAAAGCTTCTGAAAAAAACACTTATTTTACCAAACAATGCCAACTTTTACTTTCTCGATTTTCGTGTAGAATCTACATTTTACTTTTTCAGTTTTTCTATTACACAAAAAACACTTATTTTTCCAATCACTACCAACTTTTACTACTAATCACTTTTTCCCAAAAAGTGCTTTTATTTAAGCACAATCACTTGCAAACAGAGCGGTAGTCTCATAACTATTCATGTTCTCATTATTAATTCTATAACTTATCTATTTTTTCACCAGGAATGTACCATTTACGTTTGGAAGTTTGAACCAACAATGAGTTTTAAGTATATTTTATATATGCCTTGTTGTACTTTTCGATGGAAAAGTTTTTAATATGCACAAAATTATCAGCTATAGTACACGATCTACATATAACTAAAAGTTAGTGGGCAATAACTTAGCAAGAGAAAATCTTCCAAATTTATTTTATATACTTGATGTGATCGAGGGGTAGTCCATGATCTTAAATAATGTTTAAACAAATATTTCAACATGTCTCCTCCACCCAAATTGGGTTGGACAACATTGATTGGGACACATACATAAATGAGTCAAATAGACCTTTAACCATCAAGGAGTTGCCCAGGCCATAAGGGTGCTTAACAACGACCAAATCACATCTGGATTGGAATTGACTATGTTACCATGTTAATACCTAAGATTACATCCTAAACAGTTGGCTCGACAGGAGGAGCATTACAAGATCTTATATATGTTTTGCGTTTTATACTAATATTTGGTGTGAGATAAAGACAAATGTATAAACAGTACAACTAGTTCTATAACGTTGATCTTGAAATTTAATGTTAGAAGCTTAACACCATTTGGCCATCTTCACCGGATCAAAATATGTTTTTCTTATCATATATACTTCGTATAAAAAAGATGGAAGGGGATTATATTAACTCGAAACCAAATATTTTCAATCTTAATTAACTTGATGTTACACTGACATAACACTTTATAATGGGAGTGAGATACTAAGATGGTGATAAGTTGAAATGAGATTCTGCGATAACCCATAAACCTAGGATTCCTATGAATATTGTACTGCTGACAAATAAGCCATAAATTCATTTAGAAGACATATGTATATGTCGAGAATATAGTATTCAGGTCACATTATTATATTCACGATCTTGTGCGAATCAAAACAAAGAACATATTCCAAAGCATTATTCATTTGCAATTTGAGGTCTAGATGTTATACTTTTCATACATTAGATCTCAACAAATGACGAAAAGAGATTCAACAATTTCAAAAACGTAATTAATTACTACTACGTACTAAATAAACTAGAAGTAACGTACACATATATCGTAGATGCTTGTATACGTCTTGTTTGATTGTTTAAGATTATTTATATTTAATATATATATATTACCCGAGCGACATTTAGAATGAAAATTTTGTAGTTTTTCTTTACTATATTAATAATGTTATTTATTAGGATATTGTTCCAATACCGAATACGGCATATATTGTGTAGACAACGTGTCATCAACACATACGTTTACTTAATTTCGGATGAATCATGTCCAAAAAACATCTCATTGATGAGTCGATTACGTTTATCAGTCAGATATCGAGTCAAAATGTTCTTTATATGGTGTAAATGTAGTTAGCTGGGGTAATTAATCATATCATTTGACAATTATTAGACCCATTTGTTTGCATTAATTTAATTCATGATCCATTGATCCTCCAAAAAGTACATTGGAAATACCATATATATACGTTCTTTAAAAAATGCAATGATTATTATAAAAAAATGCAATGATTTGATTTTACCATTACTTGCATACTTTTATTTTGTTAATTTAAAAAGATAATATTTTAGAAATCATATTTATGATAAACATTAAAATTTTAAAATGTGAACTTTTACTGATAGTTAATTAGTCATTCAACCATTACTAAATAATTAAATATCAAAAGTTGACTCACGTGAATTCAAATTAAATATGTCACAAAGAATAAATAAGTCAAAAATCATTTAATTAGTTTGATAAACGTGAAAATCATTGCAATTTCAGAAAAATTGAGAAAATAATATTCAAACTGATGGATATGGCCTTTAAAAAAACTGATGGACATATATATGTTATTTGTTGATGATGACAGAAAGTATTACTCCGTATTAAAAATGGGAAAACCACAGAAGTACATTCTTAGCCACTTAAAATCATATTATCGTTCAGTAACAATATGTAATCCAAATTCATGTGCCGCTAGGAGCTTCTTTTAATAGAATTATAATAGGACTACTCTTGTACTTTACATTAAACTCTACTAGTATAAATATATCTGTCAGGACTCCTTAGAGAGCATCATTTTCCATTATTTTCACATGGTATCAGAGTCACCTAATTTTTCTTTTCGGTCCATTCTCTCTCTAAATTCCTTAGGCGTCGCGTGCAACCCTAGAGGCTAGAGCCACCGCCGTACCTTCCGCCTACGCCGCCGCAGCATGACCTCGGCAGCTTCTTCGGGCTTCACCACTTCTGCAACGTCCACCGCGGCGATGACCTCGGCTATCTCCAAGTCCTCGGCCGCGGACAGTTTTTCTTTCCATTTCTCACATCTTTGACTTGATCCTAAACCCCAATATATATCTTAAATAAGGGTGGTGTATTTAGGGGGTGTTTGGAACTGATTCTGCTTCTGCTTCTTTTTTAAAAGCAGAAGCAGAATCAGAATCAGTTTTCAGAAGCTGGTACCCCCCAGCTTCTAAAAAATCTGATTCTGAGAGTAAATTAGAGCTCCAGAAGTGCTTCTGGAATTTCACCCAAACACTCCAGCTTCTGCTTCTGCTCCCTGAAAGAACAGAATCAGTTTTGAGAATCAGATCCAAACCCCCTTATTAGAGTTTTAAAAGTGACCGCAACTTAGGTGTCACTCTAGTATGATTTTAACCTTTCAGTGGGTCCAATAATATGAGTAGGTTTAGGTCAACTTTGACTAGATATTGTGAGAGTATAAATTGGTGGAACTAACTGCAACATAGAAACTAGAAACTATTGTACATATTCAGAAATGATACTCCATACTAAAATTTTTACAGAGTTGCAAAAAATTAAAGTATTATGATAGTATAAAATAAGAACTTAAAAACTAAAAGCCTAAAACATATAGACGAATGTTTTAAATTGTTATTTACTTTTTTTTATTAAATCATTAAAAATACCTTTTTATTAAACTCTATCAATTTTAACTTTTTCAAAAGCATTTTTCTCAAATACTATAAAGTATAAACTTTTGCTATTAGACACTTTCATTCTCAAAATCACACAAAACTCTACATTTTAAAAACAAAAGTGTTCAATATACACCTTTTTGTATGCACCATTATATTCGTTGTCCTTATCTTCACGGATAAATAAAGTTGATTGTATGCAAACAATTTATCTAGAAATATAAAAGTTGTCTGTTTAGAGACAAAGTATACGAATGGTGCACACAAAATGATTTACACCATCAAACATTGCATTCCATTTACTTTATGCGGTTAATTAAATTATTGACATGCCATTAAGAACTTCAATACGACGGAGTACCATATATACCATATACATGACATGATACATCGTTGTTTAAAGAAGTTAAAATATTCCATTGCACAAGTCCGCAAGATAATTGATTTTAAATTAATGAAATTATAGTGTGGGTATGTAGTATTTCTGATTATAATTAAAAGGATACTAGTAGTAAAAGATAATTTTAAATCGACAAAAAGGAAAATAATTTTCTCCCATGAGCGAGGGAGCTTAAAAAACATGTTCCACCCAAATTGATGAATAGCGAGAATTTCATGCGTCAAATCAAATACAACAAAATGACAGACAATTTTGGATACCTGAAAGCAACCCTAAATTAGGTCATTTCTGTGCATGATGGAGTATGTGGTAATATGTGGACCAAAAATACCAAAATGAAACAAATTAAAAGCTAATAAAAGCCTTAATGTTTAGAGAGTATAACTCGAAATAGGATTAAAAAGGTTTGAAAATTCCAAAATAAGACTAACATGTTTTTATTCCCAAAACAGGGCTAATTACTGTCATGTTTTGGCAGTACCAGACTTCAAACATGACAGTATCTTCCAAACTTTACAGTAATTAGTAATTACCCCTATTTTGAGAACAAAAAACATGACAGTCCTATTTTGGAATTTTCAAACTGTTTTAGTCATATTTCAGGAATTTTTCCTAATGTTTATAGCACTTTCTCCGTCTCAAAATATGTGATTAGACTACACGAATTTTTAACCTTCAGGTATTTGTGACCCCAAAAAATGAATTATCTATGCACAGACAATTCAGGATCATAGACACTTTAATTTACTTAACTCGGACGTAATTGTCTTTGCATACACTATTACACTTACATGTGTAAGTCAGTGTAGTACACAAAACAAAACAAAACTTATCCAATATGATCATCATTCAACCAAATTTCAACATTTTCCTTTTCAAAATGACTTCCAATATTATAAATTCAATTTTCAACCAATTCTTTTTACCATTCAATGAATTCCAAATAAAAATTACACATAAAATGAGACATATGTAGTAATAATGATTATTATTTTATTGTATTTTATTTTATTTATAAGGTCCAAATTTATAATTAAGACACCACCCCTGTGCAAATTCCCTTTTATAAAAGTGGTGGTGCATGGATTCCCCCATCTCAAGATTTTGTTTTTCATTTATTTTCTCTTTTGTTCAAATACTCAAAACCAATCGCCACCATCCGTTTCGTCAATTCTAGCCCCCACATTCTATATAAACACACTTCACTTCATGTTATCTCCCAACCCAACCAGCTTCAAATACATACATATCCTTTCTCGTCACTCATACCAAACTCTTCCTTCTTTTTCACGAACTTAATTGACAACAAAATCCATACCAAACACATATATTCTCCTATATATCCTATGATTATGGTTTGTTCGGAAGTCTCCAAGGTTATTAGCATTCTTTATTTAGTCATATAGATCATATCGGGATTCACCTGATCGTTAACTTCACGTCACACGGGATGTCGGGATTGTTCGTACTAAATAGTATGAACACCCGCATCCTAAAAAAATTATATGTTACTTGACGAATTAATTATCAAATATTTTAAATGTATTTTGAAAAAATCAGGGCGGAGTGATGATGATTAGTCATGATCAAGAAGAAGAGTGGACTGGGGATGGAACAGTGAACTTGCATGGCCGGCCAGCTATCCGACACCGGACCGGCCAGTGGGTCGCCGGAATGATCATTCTCGGTAGGTTTTATTATTATTATTATTATTATAAAGTCTTAGTATTGATTTAGATATATTTCTCCCCTCATCTCCCTGAAAAGATTTTAAACTTTTACTCTACTATTTACCTAATATGAAAGTGTGCTTATACAATTAAAGATTTTGCTCACTTAGTCACTTGGTCACAATATAATCACATACTACCTCCGTTCTCTTTTAAATGCAACGTTAGACATTTTGCACTATTCACATGTTCTACTTTGACTACGTTTTATTTATTAATGTAATAATATATATTTTTGAAAAAAATATTGTTAAATTTTTCTCATTATAAATTTTCAAAATCTATTTTTTAATTTTTTTTACTAATCAGGAATTATATATATTAATGGTCAAAGTTGTGCCTCGAAAAATGTGAAATGTTGACTGTTGCATTTATTTAAGAATGGAGGAAATATATTACTAAAAAAAAGATGTCGGATAAAAACGTGACTTCTTGTTTGTGATGATATTATGCGTGATTTCTAGTGATGATCGACTATGATTACATTTAATCTTAAATTGTAGTCATCATTACGCCACGCTCATAATAATCTTAATCACACTTATTATCATTAAAATTTTAATTTCAATTATATTTTAGAAAAACTTCTAAATTTTGTTAAACTTTCTTATTAATGTACGTCAAACCTGCAAATTTTTTAGGCTATCGATCATTCTTTTCTCCGTTTCTGGTAGTTTAAGATATGCAACTCTATTTATCTAAGAGCATTTAAGTATACCTATTTTCAATTACTGTTCTGGTCCCGAGGATGCGACCGACCTACGCTTGTCCAAAATTTAAAACAAAATAAAAAAATTCTTACCGATATACGAAGTAATTTTTATATTATTTTGTTATGTTTATTTAATTTTGAAACTTTATCCGTTCGGGACCTGAAAAATAGAGGATGAACTGTTGATTCAAAATCTGAAAAATGAAATGGGTTGGTATATAGGAACCAACTATCAATCAATTCAAAGACCTAAAAATCCATTTATTTTGATTTATTCAATTCTTTATTTATTTGATTGCTAACTTTTGATGATTTTTTCTTCACGAAATTTATAACAATTCAGGTCTTAAGTTGATAGTTTTCAATCATTCGAATCTTGTATTTATACAGTTCACCTTTCAAGTCCCATATTGAGTTATTGACAATTAAACTATTTTTCAGGTGCTCAATTGATAATGTTCTTTTAATCTTTTATATTATTTTCTTTTAGTATCTCCCTCACATGATCTTTAAAATGGTATTCAAGTGTTAAGAATTTTGATCAATAATAAATGAATCATGTATCAATTCAAGACTATAAAACAATCCATCTCTATCACAATCTTTCTTTTATAATTGCATGATTATATTAGACAAAACCGTACGTCATTTACCATCAATTGGTCATATTGCATTTGTGTATTTGCTCCATATAGTTCACAATGTTTAGCCCGTAGTGTATGTCATCATCTTTATTTTGTCATTACAGGAATATATCATAATGATTAAACTTAAAGTACTAATCTCGTGAGCCAAACTTGTAAGCTTAGCTTGTAACTACTCCCTGATTTCAAAATGTAATGTATATTCCCGCACAAACGACATATATGTCCTACTAATCCATTAAATTGTGACTTCTTAACCATGTCTTTAGCCTAACAATTTTCATATTTATACATATATATAATGGTTGTATAGTAGTGGAAATTTCTCTTAAAATGAACACTTTCATAAATCAAAACATTTAATTCCTTCCTTTCATTTTTACATTGGACGAGGTACTATTTTTATTACTATTTTAGAATAGACGTAAGAAGGTACACTTGGATTTAGAATAGTTATAAAAATAACATATCTTTCACACACACATAAATATACGTAGTTTATTGCAAAAGCCATCTAGAGAAATTGTGACAGATATATTCCCGAATATAAAAGGAACATATAGCTAGTTAGATTACCAAATTGAATTGTATTCGATCACAAGCCATAATTTACTAAGACGCAACTTTTCCACCAAACACGTAACTTTTGCTTTTGTGCACTTAATTGTGTAATAAGCAGAAAAAGTAAGGTTGAAGTTACTCTTCTTACTGTATTGGCTGAAATTACTGATCATTTTAGCTATTTTTACACATAATTTTTTCTTTATTATATTAATAAAATATATTTTAAAAATAATTTTTTCTTAAATCAGCAGAATCAGCCAATACAGTCACTTCAACCAGAACTTCATAAATTTCAGCAGAATCAGCTAAATCAGCTGATTTTCATGCTACCAAAGGGGCTCTTAATATAAGTCGCAACTTTAGGCTTTTCCTAATCCTAATAATAATAAGGCCTATAGCAACAATAGTAATACCAATGATATAGTTGTAACACTCATGATGATGAAGATGATCAACATCATATTTTTTGTGGATGATGATCAATCATCATAATAATAACAACAATAAGGCATTTCCTAAATTATAAGGTTGATTCTAAAACAATTTTTTTTCTATATTCTAAATGCATCGTTTTATCAATATTGTGTTTTCAACTTAATTATTTTTCTTTAATTTGTAAATATGCAATTTTTAATTATTATTAGCTAATCAAAGGTTGTATAAAAATACCGAATGAGTTTAATAAGAAGAATGGGATATTAAGTAGCTAGCAATATACTCTTAGTTAAACATTATAAAATGTAATTGGAATATACTTGACAATATTGTAACTCAAATCTTATAAATGTAATTGGAATATTAATTGGAATAGAAATGTGAATAAATTGAGAAGTGGATTTGGTCGGTATGCTTAAGTTAGGTGGGCCCAAATAACACACACAAAGTAAGTAAAGGAGGGAGTGCATGCAAGGGGAAGGAACTTATGCCTGACACGTAATCTACGCCTTTTAAATTAGGTAGCCACGTCATCCTAGACAGCTTGTTCGATGTTTCTATTCAGCGCCACCGTTTTATTTTGCACTCACTTGGTCCACTTGGATGCAGGTTGTGTCTCTATTAATTAAATTAAGAATTTCCATACTATAATAATAGACTAATTTAATTCAAGCAAAATATAAAATTGGAATGTGCTTTACTACACATCAGTATATGTATTAATCCAGCAAGTGCTACCCTTCAAATATTTGGGAGAACTTATTAGAAGCAGTGGCGGAGCCCGAAAAACGTGTGGGAGGATCGAAATGTAATTATATAGAATATTAAAATGGTGGATCGTTACTAAACAATACTTGAGTTAAATGTTCCATATGTACATGGGCGGAGCTAGGGGTGGACCAACCTAGGCCATGGCCCACTCCAAATTTTAAAAATGCTCTTACTCCGCCCCTGCATATGTAGCTGCGATAAATGGTAGTTTGATGAGTTTTTCCAGTTAATGAATTAATATATATGTAATGTAGTTCACACAACTAATAAGTGAATTACGTGTTTTATTTTTAAATTTAAGAATTACTCAATACCATAAATCAAATTTTATTTCTTTTAAGTTAAGAAGATGCTGATTTTCTATAAGTCATAACTTTTTACTCGTAATGAGTTATGAAACCCATAATATATCAAACCAAGGTACTTTAGAGCTCTCTACATTCTTGAATTTTCGGAGGGTGGGAGAGGGGTCGGTTGACCATCCTGACCCCTCCTTGACTCCGCCACCAATTACAAGTGACTAGGTTAATCTACTGGTTTGAATCTTATATTGTCAACATCCCGTGGTACATCTAAATTAGATGATTAGATTATATGGAATGACTAGTAAATGATGTTGCATTGATGACTGTGGGTCACTGTGCTAACATGACAAATGGCAATGCCAAAATGCTCTTATTTGAGAAATTTCTTTTCAATATCTTGATAGGGAAATAAGATTGAAAAACTAGTCAAATGGTGGGATATACTTTGTGATTTGGATTGCCGCAATCCCAGGAAGGGTACTTTCCAATAAGTACAAATATGGGGTTGAGCCCCCCATATAAATAAATCAAAGGGAGATTTTTGTGTAGGTCAAATGAGAAACTTATTTATTTAATGCAGGGGTATAGCATCACAAGCGTAGTAGATTAATGTGGTTTAGCATAAACATTCCAATATACCAAACATGATAATATATAAATAAGTAAATAAATAAAGCGAGACAAGTGAGCTTAACTTCTAATTAACTTCATGTGAATTATATTAACAGTGAATCAAGGCCTAGCTACACTTGCATTCTTTGGTGTTGGGGTAAACCTAGTTTTGTTCCTAACAAGAGTGATGGGTGAGAAAAATGCGGATGCCGCCAACAGTGTAAGCAAATGGACTGGCACAGTTTACATCTTTTCTCTCCTTGGTGCATTTCTGAGTGACTCATACTGGGGAAGGTACAAAACTTGTGCAATATTCCAGATCATCTATGTTATTGTAAGTTCCCATTATTATCACCATGATCTTTCATTACATATACTATACACATAATGATACCTTAAATACTACTTTGAGATAATTGCATTACATTATCACAGGGATTGGCTTTACTGTCTGTGACATCTCAACTCTACTTGCTCAAGCCCAAAGGTTGTGGAGATAAAGAAACTCGGTGTGGGTTTCATTCGAACTGGGCGATTGGTCTATTCTATCTCTCCATCTACTTGGTGGCTCTCGGGAATGGAGGGTACCAACCAAACATAGCCACATTCGGGGCAGACCAATTCGATGATGAGAATCCAAAAGAGAGACACTCAAAACTGGCATTTTTCAGCTACTTCTACCTGGCTTTGAACCTTGGTTCCCTCTTCTCCAACACCATACTAGACTACTTTGAGGATGAAGGAATGTGGGCTCTTGGGTTTTGGGCGTCCACTGCCTCAGCTTTCACTGCATTGTTGCTCTTTCTCGCCGGGACGACAAAGTATAGGTACTACAAGCGTAAGGGCAATCCTCTTTCCAGATTTTGTCAAGTAGTTGTTGCTGCATTAAAGAAGTGGAGAACAGAAATTCCAAGTGAAGAAGATTTATTTGAAGCTGATCCACCAGAGAATGGTTCAAGAAAAATAATGCTGCACACCCAAGGTTTCAGGTAATTTATCTGCCATTTTCATTTCTAGGTTAAAGCTATAACACTTCACATGATCTTATAACGTACTCCCTACGAGAGCCGGTCTAATATTCAATTCTTATTCTATCAGTATAAAAGTGATTCGTATGTTAACAAGAAATACTATCATCAAACTTATTACAAATTTGGAGTGCATTAAGAATCAACCTAAGCGTATAACAAACACTATCTCAAATGTAAGTTTGCATTTCGATATTTTTGACGTTGTTGGGTGGCTTAACAGAGCTTTGACTAACAAGTAACAACCGCTTTTTATTTTTCCCCATATAGATTCTTGGACCGAGCAGCGGTCATAACACCAAAGGATGTTGAGAAGAAAAAGCAGAATCCATGGCGCCTCTGCCCAATCTCGCAAGTTGAGGAGGTAAAGTGCATTCTGAGGCTGTTACCTATATGGCTATGCACTATAGTCTATTCAGTTGTTTTCACCCAAATGGCCTCTCTCTTTGTGGAGCAAGGGGATGCCATGGAAACAAAGATCTCAAACTTCAGAATCCCCGCAGCAAGCATGTCAAGCTTTGACATCTGCAGTGTCGCTGTCTGCATATTCATATACCGGAGGCTCCTCGACCCACTCATCGGGAGGCTAAAGCGGGGCCCTTTGGGAGGTGAATCCAAGGGGATCACTCAGCTTGAGAGGATGGGAGTGGGGCTCGTCATAGCAGTAATGGCCATGCTTTCTGCTGGGATTGTGGAATGTAATAGGCTCAAGTATGCCATTAAAGAGTGCATTGACTGTGAAGGCATGAGCTCCTTGAGCATACTGTGGCAAATCCCTCAGTACGCACTGATTGGTGCTTCTGAAGTCTTCATGTATGTCGGGCAGCTCGAGTTCTTCAATGAACAGACACCAGACGGGCTGAAAAGTTTCGGGAGCGCACTCTGTATGACATCAATATCGCTCGGAAACTACGTTAGCAGTCTGCTAGTGAGCATGATAATGAAATTTTCGGCTAAGGATAGAATGCCTGGTTGGATTCCTGGGAACCTTAATAGAGGACATCTAGACAGGTTTTACTTTTTGCTAGCTGGTCTGACTATCTTAGATTTAGTAGCATATATTATGTGTGCAAAGTGGTACAAGTCTGCAAGGCTTGGAGTTCATAAATTTGAGAAGGGTGGTGATGAGCAAAAGGATTGTCATGGAGTTTAATAATAACTTAGGTAAACTATGTACCTTGTACAAAATACAGCAATATATTTGTTATGGACGGAACCGTCAGTCTGAATAAGAGACATTGTACACCTTCCCCCAAAACTTACCCTTAAGGGTTTGTTTAACTTCCTGCAATTGCAAACTTTTACACTAAGAATTCCAACAACTAATTTGAGAAAGTGACACGGACACAAGGGTAGGCCCGAACCAGTTCTGGTTCAACACCTACAGGTTACGGGTCAAGAGAAGCAAGGAATCCGAACCGTTAACGAGAATAATCATCAAGTTCAGTTCTGGCCTTGTTCCCAGGGTGGTTGTGGTCTGGTATTTTGCCTACAAAAAGGCAGGAACCAGTCCAGTTATATGTTGGAGGAATCAACTGGACATTATTTGGCCGAGTTCCCAATTCAGTTCAGCCCAGAAAAGCGCTCTAGTCTCTAAGCGAAAAACCGACTGAACCAATCCAGGGTAGTCCTAGAATTGGAACCGCGCCCACCTCTACAAAGACATGACACAGTTACCTGTTAACCCTCTATAAAGATAAATGTTATTGTCCCAAAAAACAATGCTATTTCAAAAGATTTTATTGTTCAAGAAAGAAATACCATATAATCAAACGAATATGTTTTTAATCTAAGTTTTTAAAAGAAAAGATACATGCAACGTCAAATATCATGAATAATTTAATATCCCAAATAAACTCTGAAAATATAAGAAATATTTTAGAACATTTAAGAGATGTACTTAATAGAGTAACCAACAATAATAAAGAGCATTAACACAAGCATAGATTGCCTCCCAAGTCCCAAGAAGCCCATTTGGGATGGATGCTAGGATTGCTAGGGAAAGGGTCTTTAAACCTTAGCATAGAACAGGGCCACGATCGCACTCTTTCAGAACTTTCAGTGTCTTCTATGTTGTTATTGAACATGCCAACATCACTACACTTAATGACAGATGCTGGAAAATTGGTGGCTGGGTGGGAGACATAATTTTTATGGGTATTTGGGTATAATAGTATATTTTTTCTCCCTTCAGTCCAAATAAAAATATCCATCAATGTTCATATCACGAAGAAAGGGTAAAAAAGATTCATAAATATGACATAACCATCTAACTATTTGATACCACGGCTTCAGTTCAAAAGTTCAGTTTCATAAAAAAATCAGCTTTGGACTTTCCGAACTTGTATGTGATGAGTAGATTCTCTACGCCAAATTGGCTGTGCTCCGCTCTGAACAAGGGTCACAAACTGTCCTTCGGTGAGTAGGCCCTTACTCTATGAAAAGAGTGAAAATAAAATGTTATACGTCAAGCAGAGTGCTGGAAAAAAAAAAGCCAAGGAAGATCACTACTAACCAATAGAAGCTTCAACGCTCGAGAAAAGGTCTCCTCTGAGTCATTTGAGAATTCCATATATACAGGCACCACACCCTGATAGAGAGCAAGCCTCTGCTTCAACCTTTGACTGTTGATCCAAAACAAAATGATACTACCATTAATTAAAGAAGAAAAAGTGCATTCCATGTGATGTTATTCTTTTCTTCCAAGAGATGCAGCTTACTTGTTTGTGAAAGCAAAGATTGCCGAGTGAGGACGATAATGGCTTAAAGTCACAGCCATTGAGCCAGTTCTTGTAAAGACAATGATAGGGGTGTTAAGTTTATTGGCCATTGTGCTTGAATGGTAAGCAAGCAATTCTCCCATATGGCTCTGCAGAAACAAACATATGCCAAACAAATTATTGAAAGCAACTTCTATAGGCTATAGCCATATGTAGTACGTATGAGCCTTGTTTGAATAAGCATTCAATTCTCCGTAATTCCTTCTATCCACAGAATCATGTGTGCCACAGTGTCAATGAAAGAAAAAAAATGCTAAAAAGTTCAATTTTTTATGTAGAATAATTTACAAAATGGTTAGGAAAATTAAATATAATTAATGAATACCTTGTGCAAACCCGATGGCTGTAGAGAAGATGTTCTTGTTGATAGAGATGATTCAGTCCTCAATGCTACAGTATGCATTACAGTTACAGCTTTCAGGGGATACCTATTATTCACAACAACAAAACAAGTCTAACTAAAAGCTAAAAGCGAGAAAACAAGTCAAATTATGAACAGAAAAGACATGCTAGGATTGCTAGCTTAATTGGAATAAAAGCTTCTGAATTGATTAAGTGCAAGTCTGAACACACCATTTCATATTCTCTTTAGCTACCAGCAAAGACTGATAATGAGAATGAATCTCTCAAATGTGAAAACACCAAATATGATGTTTAAATGATAGACATAATGCATAACATACAATGCATACAAAACCACAAAACGAACAATGTCATTTGCAGTGTTATAAATTGAGAATTTTGTCATAATTGCTAAAGTCGACCGAATGTTAAGGCTATACAGCGAAAGCAAGTCTGTTTTGTAATATTTACCTTTTACCTTCGGAAGTACGAAGGAATATCTAATTTGAATAAATATTTTTTAAAAAGTTTGCAAATATTTAGATCGTGTAGTCTTTATACATAAAAATATACGTAGTACAAAGTAAAAGAGTGTGAGCAATTATCTAAAATTGCTTCATTGAGTTCAAACAAAGTCTTTATTTCCCCCAAGTTTTCTTTCCTTCTAGATCTCGTCTCCATCTTCCCCCCACTTTCCTAACTTTTTAAATTGTGGATACAAGAAATGCAGTTAATTGTGTGTCAAAAGCATGAGCCAGAAAGAAGTCAACACATACTTTCCATGGGCAGTTTCCCCAGAAAGCATTATTGCATCGGCTCCTTCTCGTACTGCAACTGCAATGTCAGAGACTTCAGCCCTAGTAGGAGTTGGGTGATCAATCATGCTTTCAAGCATATTAGTTGCTACTATGACTGGCTTTTTCATGCTGCGGCACCTTTTAATAATGTCTTCCTGTTACATAAAACCATCAAAGAACACTTCAATCGTTTTTTGAAGGATTATAATAAAAATTTAAAATAAGCCACACACAAATTCAGTAATCTAAAATATTCTGTGGGTGGGCGTTAATTGTAATTTGTAAATGTCAGCGAGTGGACAGTGGTGTATAAGGAAACTTTACAGGTATCAATAATCAATCCTCAAATTCAATCATACGTATATTACAAACTAAATTAGTTTCATTAACAGTTAAATCGTAGGTTTTTATGTGTTTATTTATTTATTTATTTATCTTAAGACCTGAGTTTTCTACTATTATGAATTGAAATAGACAGCATGCTTCAGGCTTCAGGGAAAAAAAGAATATTGGAGGATGCTTATTTTAACCCCAAGAAAATGCGTAACATAGGCTTAGCTATCAATTTCTTTATTTGTCTTCAGCAAATTGAAGATATAATCTTTCAAAAAACATAGGGAGGGTAAGAATCAATATTAAGCACACAATACCTGCAGTAAAGGAACTTCCTCTATTGGGAGCTCAGAACCAAGGTCACCTCGAGCCACCATTGCCTATTTTCAATGACATTATTCAGACATAATCAAAATTTTGAAAAGGAGATTAAATCTCAAAATTGATACATGCATGTATACACACAACACACACACAGATACACACACACACATATATACTAAAGAATGGGGTGGATGCCTCATTGCGTGTTAAAGTGATGAGAATTTCACAAAATCCAATAGATCCAAAATGCCTAAACTGCTTATTTTCTGCTTTTAAGATCAGATATTTTTACACTCGTCTTTCATGGAAGAGAAATAATGCAGTGCTAAAGATACAAACACAAGAGATTTCTTCCTAAAATAAGAAAATAAAATAATGAATTATATGTATTTGGGTATGCATATATGAGTATATGTATATACATGCAGCATTAGCAAAAGTTTTTTTTATAAAGAAAACAGACTCCATCTGAAGCAGAAAGGATGCTGTGAAGATTTGGTATAGCATCAGCACTTTCAATTTTTACAATCACATGAATATCAGCATTGCAGCCTGCAAAAAAAGATCCACAAGTATCAAGTGAATAACGTACGGAAATACTTTACAATAAAGCGTCCAAATTTGTGAGAAATTAAAAGACACTTCACTTTTTAGATAATCTTTCAGCTCATGTACTGCATTGGCATCCTTCACAAAAGAAACAGCATAGAAATCAACTTCATTCTTCACACCAAACTTAATATCTTCCCAGTCTTTCTCTGTTGAATGATCATATGAAATTAAGTAGCAAGAAAGATAGAACTAGCTATTGGCAATTCGGTGTGTACGAAAAACAGACCTGTTATTGAAGGCAAAGTTGCACTCTTCCCACGTACATTCAAATGTCGCCTTGACTTTAGCTCTCCACCATCAATGACCTCACATCTCACCAAATTGTTTGTCTTTGATTTCACAACCAATGAGATCATTCCACCTATTACAGGGAACTACAATTATTCTGGACTTGTCTATAAATAGTGCAATCGATGAAGTTTATTAACGAAAGTGGGGAATCATTTAATAGGAAACTACAAATTATTCACATACTAAATATAATATAATTTGAAATATATATATTGAAAGTTCAATGAGTCCACAGACTCAGTCCGTGGGTAAATATCAAACAAAATCATCATCCCAAGATCAGCAGGGTTAGGTCAATGTTGAGCAAGGCTCCTGTAGAGCATTGCCACATCTCTTCACTGAGTAAAGCCGGTTGTTGCAGTTGATCTCAACCAAATGCTTATATTGAATGAATATAAAAAATTCTCTAATTCTGTTTCGGAAAGAGCTTAAAATAATCACCAAAATACCACCTGAAATTATAAATAAAGAGCCCAGGTAACAATAAAAATTTTAATACGGAGTATATGGATTGCAATTTTATTTTCTTCAAACAATGTATCAATTTTAAGTTATTTAGTGCAATGTTTTTCTTTTTTATCATTTATTTAGCCCACACCCCTATTATTTAAGTCTAGTATCCTATATTTACCCACTATTTTAAGTTTTCTTAAGTTTTAGTGTAAACCTTTTCAATCTTATCATTTACTTAGCCCACCCTACTATTATTTAAGTCCAGTATAAACCTACTTCTCAGCTCAGTCCCTAGATTTATGAACCAGCCCCTGTCAGATATTATTGGGTTTGATGAGAGTGTGACTTTGGAGAGAGCGAAGTGGAGGGAAAGGAGAGTATACGTGTGGAGATCGATCTGTTTTTGTTTGTCTACTTTTTTCCCTTTATCATTTGTCAATTCATGTTATCCAGCTCCAAACTGTTTTGGGGCTAAGGCTTGGATAGTGTTGCTCTAATGTATCACAATTAAACAATCAATTTAAGATCGCACAGTCATCCACACAGTTTACTGAAACATTTCAGAAGCTTGGAATGTTATGGTCTAGTACTCTACCAATGATGATCATAACGACAAATATGATACGAATGATGCTTCTGATAAAACAAAATAATAAAAGTAGTATTAACTTTAATTAATAATAATAATCATTGTATAACAGTTAAAGGTTTTGCGTGAAGTCACCATCAACAAGAAGTATATCCCCAGCATCAACATCATTTATGAAATCAGTATAGTTCACACTAACAGTGTCAACCGTGCTCACTCCTTCCTTTGTAGTAAAATTAAACTCTTGACCCTCCTTAAGTTGAATTGGCTGTGCCACATCACCACTTCTCACCTCAGGTCCCTGAGTAATACATAAAAACTATCAATGCCTAATGCAGGTGTGAGCAAGTCTTTCTAAAACCAATGATCGGTCCAACAGCTGAGAATATAGAAGGAACAAGCAAACAAACAATTAGCAATTCAAACACACAGCAAAGCATAAATTGTATTCAAGACACCAGCAGAATGAACTCAGTGTTATTGTGTTAATCTTATGACACCAGAAGAAAGTATGGTGTTTCTTTCATGTGGAAAGCCTATGCATTGCACAGTCACCTCTGAGAGTATCTCCAATAGTGTTTGTGTGTGTGTGTATGCTGAATTAAAACTTGCAAGTAAGATTGTACAGGAGAAAACATCTACATAACAGTGGGGCAAGAAAAAGTTTATATATACATAATTTCATAAATAAAAAGACTAGCCAGATAGATCACCATTGAATATATGCAATAAAGGACATTGCTTTATGTGTTAAACTGTATATGAATGTGGCGAAGAGTTTATGCATGCAAAGACTATCAAGTTTTGCCCGCATTGTCTAGAAACTTGAGTTACAAGTGCAGTGTAAAACGTCCTCATGGAGAGAAGACGTTTGTATGTAATAAAAAAAGAAGCTCCAAAATAGAATTACTCTATTTTACAGTTACAATTCCACAAAGAACATAGATGTACCTTTGTATCTAGCATTATGGCAATAACCTTGTTATCAAACTGTGCATTATATTCCTTAACAATGTCAATGGTTTTCTGATGTGAAGCATGGTCCCCATGGGACATGTTTAGGCGTGCAACATTCATTCCAGCATCTGCCAGTTTCCATATCATCTCAGGTGAACTTGTTGAAGGACCAATGGTGCAAACTATCTTCGTTTTCCTTTGACCATTCAAATGCACATTTCCTAATTGCAGAACTCGCTCACCTGACTGAAACGAACAGGATTACAAATGTTGTCATGTTTTTATTGGGGGGCTTACCATAAAAGAGGAAATGAAAATAAAAAACTTCATAAATGATAAACAAACATAAAAAAAAAAAAACAGAGCAGTCAATGATCATTGTTTATTTGTTTATCAATTGATTACTTCTGTAGGGAGAAAATGCTTATAAATTTTGAGGCAACTAAACAGAGAATTCGAATATGCGGGGTGCAATTTACCGTAAAAAACAAGGCAAAAAAAACAGCCATTTTACGAAACACAAATCACTCTGGACGTCTATGTTGCACGGAAACATAGAAAATGATGAGAAACTTCAACTTTTGCTTTTGCTCAAAAGAAGTTTCGGGAGTTTCGAAAGAGTTTTGAAATGAAAAAGCACTCTTTCCTCAGAGTTTCTGTGCTAATGTGGAATAAGGAGATATGCCGGGACTTACAGAGGAAGCAGCACCGTTAAGTGAGGACAATTCAGCGTTAGCTTTGGAATTTACGCCTTGAGAACGCACGGGCTGAATTCGATTCCGAATAGGCACTCGTTTTCTGGTATCGGGACAAAGGGAGAACAACGAGTGATCTCTGCAGATGCTTCTGGCCGATGAGAGAAGACCGTGTGATCGGGTCTGGTCGGCTTTCAACGCGTATGATCCTGCCGGGAAATTGATCGTCGACATTGTGAAAAAGACACGAGGAGCAGAGTGAATGCAGATGGACAGAGTGAGTGTTGAGTTGCTTTTTTACAGAGATGTACTTCGTATATGTATATATGGAGAGGGGAAAAAGATTGGTCTGTCGTTAATTACGAGGCAGACAAGAAGAATGGCGGTTATGGGAGTGTGACAGAGGAGGCACAACAGAAATGTAGAGAAGACGATAGGTGAACGCACAAGTACACAACTTTTGCTCATACAGGACACGCGTCAATCATAAGGAGTGTGGCAGAGGTTTTATATTACGGAGTATTAATTAAAAAAGGGGGAAATTTGACAAGAATAATTTAATATAATAAACTTATTTTTACGTAATTTCAAAATAATTTGTCACTTTTTACGTCACAATGGACCCTGACCGATCTATGACTGCCTCCGTCTCTTAAAATTTGACAACTTTTTTTTGGGGATGTCGTACTAACTTTGACACTTTTCCTTTTAAGTAAAGAATTTGTGGTTACAGTTAATTCTTTCTCCCTGCACAAATCTCGATCACACAATTTTTACTTTATTAATGCTTGTGCTGGTCAAACTTGGCAAATTTTTAATGGACGAAGGTAGTACTATACAAGGTTTTTTATCGTTTGTTTCAAACTCTTACATACAACCTAGGGTTGTAAATGAATCAAATAATTTGTGCTCGATTCGCGATTCGAATTCGTATAAGACGACTCGAATTCGAAAAATTCAAATACAAATACAAATATGAATATTAAATTTGATTCGAGTTGTTATCAAATACAAATAAGAATATCAGTGTATTCGATTCAAATATTAATCAAATATATTCGATTAATAATAGTGATAATATTAATAATAATAATAGTAGTAGTAGTAGTAGTAGTAACACTATAATAACTTTTAAAAGAGAGCAATACCCTAAAGTGTAGTTCATGTATACATTTATGCATACAGATTCTAAGTCCATTTGTAACAAGTCAGAGTATCAATATGAACACAAATCGGATTTTTGGTTCAAATGTCTTTCAAATACAATACAAATAATTATGTATTTGATTTGCAGAATAAAATTAGAGTCGTTTGACTTTGATATATACAATTATCAACTTATTTCACACACGATAAAAAAAAAACTTATTTCACACATTATAAGTATAATTTCTAACACGTGTGTTAGTGTTTATTTCAAAAAGTTTGAAATAGATTTATATTTGTTAATCATAAAATTGATTCACTTAAGTATATCGTGCACAATCTAAAACTACATTGATCCATTGAATTTAAATTCTAAAAACACATATTAAGTCATAGCGTACATTTACAACATAAAAAAGTATAATAAAATTTATTTTAAAGTGATATTTGACTAATATTTAACCTATGCTCAAATATATTCGATATTCGTATAAGATTCGTTAACTATTCGTATTATTAAACAAATACAAATACAAATCGAAATTAATATTCGTTTCATATTTGAATTCGAATTCGTATTCGAAAAAATTAAACAAATACAAATACAAAATCCTACTATTCGACTCGATTCGGTTCGTATACAACCCTAATACAACCTTTGGCAAATCTGCTCAAAAGGTCTCACTTTTCATTTTTCCTTTTTTCTCCCTAAAATTGTTTTTTCTTTGTTTTCATTTCTAGACATTTTTATCCCTTTTTCATTCGTATTGTTCTTATTTCTTTTCCATTTTTATTATTTTATTTCTTACTCTATTAAGAGAGTTATTTTTTTGTTAAATTTCCTTCCCAAATAGATCTTTTTGTCATTTTCTATGTCTTCTCGTATTTTTATTTCATTTCCTTTTTTTTTGTTTCTCGTTTTAATCGTTCTCTTCTTATAAAAGATATTTTTCCTCACTCTACTTTTCGTTATACTTTCTTTTTATTTTCACTTTCCCACTTTTTTCTTCTTGTTACGTTTTTTTAATGTTTTTTCTTATTTCTTCTTGTTATCTTAATTCCACCATCAAGTAGGTATTATATTTATAAAATGTGTAAAAGTATGGATTATTGGTGTCAATTTTACTTTGTTACTTTTTAAGATATATTAGGGCTCCTGTAGCCGCTAGAGCCTTTTTTTCGTCTTCAATTTTTCGAAGGACGACCGCCTAGTTCTTCTCGGTGATCTCTATCAACGGAAGATCGCTTTCGTTCTACGGTGGAGTCGAGCGAGGTCCTTGTTGCTACTTTGGCGTTTTTCTGTCCGTGGGGTTCATCGTCCGGCGATAACAAGGAAGCAGATTTCGATGGAAGACGTAGTTCACCAATATAAACAAATGGCTATTGGGGCTGATAAGGAGGAGGTAATATTTGACGAGGAAGAGGAGGATGAGGAATCAAGCAATAGCTCAACAAATTTCCCAGTGGTAGGCTTGATTCTGACTGATCGCAAGATTAAATTTCAGTTCTTCAAAGAATTGATGGCCTCGTTGTGGAGACCTGTTAAAGTTGTTTGAATCCAGGAAATCGGTGACAAAAGATATATCATTACTTTTTATCACATATTAGACATGAGGCGTGCCTTGGATGAAGGACCATGGTTATTTCAACGAAATTTATTGTTGCTAAAAGAGATTCAGGTAGAGGATATTCTTTTGCGAATCAAACTTTATGAGGCTGATTTTTGGGTGCAAGTGCACAATGCTGCTTATGGCTTTATGAATCTGGGGTCTGCTAGACGTATTGGTAATTATATTGAAAAATTTATTAATTTTGTTGATAAAAAATTTGATGAAAAATGGAAATCATATTTGAGAATTAGGGTTCATATGGATGTTAGGAGACCCCTGAAAAAGGTGCGATGTTAACAAAAAGGTGGGTTTTAGTCAATGGGTGGATTTTAAGTATGAAAAACTCTCAAATTTCTGTTATGTTTGTGGTATTATTGGACATTCTGATAAGTTTTGTCCGGTAGTATATGAGGGGGAGAATATCACTTTTGATAAAAACTATGGAGTGAATCTTAGAGCTGGGATCAGGATGAAGATCAGTCCTATAGGGGTTCAAAGTGGTTGGTTGAAGGGTCCTCCAGTACTGGGGTGGGGATGTCAGATGGACAGGATACTGATAGGTAGGACTGGAAGGAGACTACAGACACTGGAACTAGCTCTATCAAGGAAGGGAACTCAGTTAGTCTAGAGAAGAACTCGGGGGGAACCTAAGCCAAGAAGGACATCGGAGGAAGGGAAACAGGAAGCTGCTACCAGGGAAGGCATGACACTAGACGGACAAAAAACAGAGCGGAGGCAGACCTCCCGTAAGTCCGCCGATTTACGTTGAGTGGCCGAGAAGATCAAGGGAGGCGTCGGTGGAGATGCTCATGGCTTTGGAGAAGAATAATTATTTTACTGCTATTTTTATTTTGGTTGTTGTTGATCAGACTATGTTTTTTCTGTTGTTATTTTTTTCAATTGTAAGACTCTTGCATTAGGATTGGGTGAGTTTTGGTCTGCTTGAATCGTTTGTGGCTCAGGTTTGCCCATTAATGGATCGACGAGTTATATTACTTGTTTGAAGATGATTAACTCCAAGTCTGGTTTGCGGGATGACAATTGTATGTGGCTCTTTTATCTTTTTACTCCATTTCTGAATGCTAATGCTTTGATATCAATTTAGAGAAAATTACCCACCGTATCACTAAAACATCATGTTTTTACCAATCTATGACTTAGCCATGTTTTCTTCCTACTGTGATGCTTTAATACCATACATCATGATTTAATAATTTTTTACCCGTATTTCAATTCCACCGGTGCCCTCCACGTTAATTAATTAATACGGAGTATCTTATGGTTTGCTCCTTTTTTTTCGCACATGATATGCACGATCAACCGCTGCACTCCCGTTAAGAATATAATACATACTATATATCAATCGTTTTAATTAATATCGATCTATAATTGCGGAAACCATTTTCTTCCTTCATTCTCCATTTCTAGACCACCAACAGGATAGTACCGTGTGCCGTTTTGCTCCTAGTATCCATGAACTCCCTCCCTGGAAATCCTGCAACAATATGGATAATACTACAAACAATACTGCCCTCATACACATTTACTACCCTCTTAAACAATTACTTATATTTTTATATTTACTGTCTATTTCATTTATGGATCATATATAGAATGCAAATATTTACTAACGAATAAAATAATTCATTATTTACTGTCTATTTCATTATTTACTTATATTTTTATATTTATTGTCTATTTCATTATTTACTGTCTTATGTTAATGCCCATTTCTTTTTGTCCGCTATTTAGTGCCTATGCTCACCCGTCAACATTTATTACTAAATAATTCATTATTTTTACTGCCTATGTTTTTTTAAAAGGATTTTACTACCTATGTTATTCACTGTCTTATGTTAATGCCCATTTCTTTATTGTCCTCTATTTAGTGCCTATGCTCACACGTCAACATTTATTACTAAATATTTCATTATTTTACTGCCTATGTTTTTTTGAAAGGTTTTTACTGCCTATGTTATTCACTGCCTTATTTTAATGCTCATTTCTTTATTGTCCTCTATTTAGTGCCTATGCTCACACGTCAACATTTATTATTAAATATTTCATTATTTTACTGCCTATGTTTTTTGAAAGATTTTTACTGCCTATGTTATTCACTGCCTTGCCCATTTTTTTATTACCTAAACTATCGGCCATTGCTTTTCAAATAATTACTTTCTTTTGCAGCATATCCTTATTTACGATGAAGAGAAATTAAAGCATACATTAGGCTGCATTAATTATTGTTCCTAAAAATAAGGAATTAGTTCGTATATGCATAAGGTCATTATTGGTTATTTATTTTCATCATTCCAGCCGGCCATGTATGTGATGTTCCATTTGGTCATACATAAGATTAAAAACATATATGGTCATATTCTTATAAAACTCATGAGTTTTAGTAATATTAGAGTATTTTTCCCATCAATTTAAGCCCCTCTTCCAAAAAAAAAAGACTATATTAAGATTTTCTCGATTTTGATTCGGTTCGATTTAACATAGTGTGAAATAAATAGTTCAAACCGAATAAGGCACTGTTTGATTATATACAGAGTATATGGTTCATCGAGATTCCTTAGTATTATACTTCTTCCATTCTTAAATAAATGCAACAACCAACATTTCACATTTGCCGAGACACAACTTTGACCATTAATATACTACCTCCGTCCCGGAAATAAGTTCCCGAGTTGACTTTCACACATTTTAAGGAAATAAAGTTACTGAGGGGTAAATTTTTCTGTTTTGACACTGTTTGACACTGTTTCGACATTGTTTGACACTGTTTTGCACTGTTTGTCACTGCGTTGATAATGAAATGGGAAGTTTATTTTGAAAAATCCAAATAAGGAAAGTGGGAACTTGTTTCCGGGACGGAGGGAGTACAAAATTTTCTATTAGTAAAAAAAATTAATAAATTAGATTTTGAAAATTTATAATGAGACAAATTTAAAAATATTTTTCAGAAAAATATATCAATACATTAATAAATAAAACATAGTTAAGGTAGAACATGTGAATAATGTAAAATTCAACATGTTGCAAAAATACGTTCATTGCGCGTGTGTACTATTTTATGACATACTCCGTAATAATTTTTCATGTTTCAAAATTATAGGTTCTCCTTATAGAGTATCAAATTAAGGGGCAATGAAACCACAAATGGTGTGTTTCAAAAGAGTAAATAAGACATCAAGCTAATGTTTGGAACAAAAAACACATTTTTATGATTTTATTGTCATTGAAACCACTTGTTGAGGTTTATTCCTCCAGGTCCAAAAGCCCAACACGTTCCTTTGGCTGTCGTTGGAATGTTATGGTCAATAACTTGTCAACTCTATTATGTTGAGTATGATGATTACACAATAACGGCCGAAGAGGGTCTCCGGATCAGATTGAGCCAAATGCTAATTGAAGAGCTAGAGAGAAGTATATTACTTGTGAGTACCAAATTGCTAACTCTTTACAATGAAATAAATGTTGGTATTTATACTATGAATGAGTAGTGGAGGAGGGTCACATGAGCGACCCTGAGTGGATGATCTCTCAACCATAAACAGGGCCGTCTAATGAATTTGGAGGCCCCGGTTAAAAATGTAAAATCGGGGCCCCACATTAATATACTAGCGTTTGCTCGCGCAATGCGCGAGAGTCATTGCCCAACTGTTAAAAGAATGCTCTTATTTTGCAAATTTTTGGATCAATTATATTCCGTTCCTCTCAAGTATTGTGTGGAAGGTATTGCTATATTATTTAAAAGTATGAGATTATTATGTGATTTGGATTTACTTTGTTTTTATGTTCAAATATATAAAATAGTTATAAATTTCTATACAACATGAAATCTACAAAAATATAATCTGGGGTGTTCATCATTTCATCTGTTTGCATGTGTTTGCAGATATGGAATTGAATGGGGCGAGTTTTCTATTTACTTGTGCAAGTATTTCATATATGACGGATTAGAAAATGAACATGCTTTCCAATATGTTTAATAGCATTAATTGGGGAGATGGAGGCATCATCATTAAGTGCAAAAGCATTTTCAGTTTGGTTGGTTTAACATACCAACAACAGGAGTTATGCGGATAACTTCGTAACCTTCAAGTAGAGTTAACGGAGGCTAATATCTAACGGTATATCAAGGGTAAAGAAGTCAAATGAAAAGTGGGTATTATTTTTTAATAACAATGTACAACATCTTATGTATAGAGTGTATTGACATAAATTAAGGGTACCAACCTTGATTCACAATTATAATTTTGTTAGAAAAAAAAATCTCAATCTAAATACTTATACTCAAATCAATTGAATACTGATTGATAGAGTATATGGGCCTGGGCCCCATGGCCCACATACTCAAGTCAACGGTGACCAGAAGAACACCACGTGGCCCCCTTCGGCCAGTGGGTCCGCATCGGCCAGAAACCGAACCGGCCCAGGAAGCACGCCGGGACTCCCGGGGGGCCGCATCGACCCATGGACCGCATCGGCCATGAGACCGCATCGGCCGAAAGGCACCGCATCGGCCAGACTTCGTCCGGGCAGAATGCATCTCTCTACTTTATTTACTAAGTATTGTACACAGCCCATTAGTGGCCCTATTTCGCCCAAAGAAGGCATGATTGTTGTAATGGGCCTCCTAAGCCCATGGCTAGGAGCCCAAATCCACATTTTTACCTATAAATAGACCCCTTGGGGCTAGTTATAGGGGGTTGAGAAATATAATTACTCACTTTCTCGCTCTAGCTCTCACTTCTCTCTAGAATTAATACTCTATCACTGATTAAAAGAGAAGAGAACTAAAAGAGTAAAAAAACAACGGAAAAAATGATGGATCTATATTTTTCTTCCTTACTAAGTAACTATGTTTTACTGATTATTATTAATATACGGAGTATAATTTTACTATTATTGAAAAACGTACTCCGTAGTAAAAAAATTTTAAAAATTTGAGCCCCCATAAATTCGGGGGGCTTGTTCTAAATAACCCATTGAGCCCCCTAAAAAACGGCTCTGACCATAAAATCCTCCATATCGCTTACATTAAATGCACTTCCTCGCCAATTATGAGGTTTCCGGCCAATCCTTTTGGTCCGATCCTCCACAACTTGTTTCTCACGGCGGAGTAAATGACTCAAGCGTGATGGTTAGACCGTTCGAAGGATATGCTTCCTAAGTGATGGACTCCGTTGATCCTGGGCCTTCCTAGGATATTAGGGTATGTGCCTGGACCGAGACCCAATATTCCAACACAACGATTTTTAACATAAACGAATATCTCCAGTTCTCCACACAACTATACTCTGTTAACTTTCTCTTTGCACCACCACATCAAATTGTAAGTAAAGCAAGAACAACCATTCTCTTAGTTTGGAAAATCTCTTTGCACAATATCTCCCTCTCTCTGGCCTCTCTCTCAGAGTGAGAGCTAATTGAGCAATTGACCCACGGCCAAAAGCGTAGGAAGACTCACTCAAGATTTAAGAAACAACACTCGTCGTAGGAGCATACCACCCTATTCCAGAATAGGCAACTGAAATTTGAAAGTCAACAGAGAACTTTTTCAAAATACACTTTACACAACTTAAGATTGATACTTTATGAAGCGATTTTCAAGATTTGAGAAATTTCCAAAACAAAAACTTATACTCTAGAGCTTGTAGCCTGTAGGGATGAGAGCTTTGGTTAACTTAGAATTCTTATGCTTGCAAAACTAAAAAAATAGTGTATACTTTAACAAATAATATATACTTCTATATTTTTGTATTCCTTAATAATGTGTTATATCTACTTCTCAGCTCCACCTTTTACTGTTAATTAATATTTGATTCTTAATTTGTTGCTCACGTATGAGTTTTTTTTGCATAATGCAGTCATGGGTTTTGATTTGTCAAAATTGATTTGGACAAAGATTATACATAACGATTACATATTATAATTGCAAGCAAAAAGAAGTGTTGCTCAACTGTGAAAAACATTCTACAAAGTGCCATAAAAACATACGTAGTATAACATTCCTACGACATCAAAAAACAAAAACAATTAAACTTCATTTATATACTCTATCTTTCCAGTTGTTTCATTTTTATTCCATGTACCACCACAATCAAACTTTACATTTATCAAGCCATCCATGCTGGATAAAAATTCTTAAACATAATCAAAATGCTAAAATTCTAAATTTGAATTACCTTTACTTTTAGTATATCCTTTATACAATTAGTCTCTTTCATTTGGATCTCTCTTTCGTTGTATATCAAGGGTTTTAGATTTTCTGGGAGTGTAGTAACCGTTAGTTATGTAAGTTAAAGGCAGCAAAAGACTATCACTTCTAATTTTTTTTTTTTAGACCCCAAGTTTGATAATATTAACGGGAAGATCGGTTGATGTTTGGATTCGGTAAAGGGGTGTTAGGAATGAAGTAGATTCATTGATAAAATAACCACCAAAGTAGATAGTATGTGTTTTCTGTTGGAAATATTTTAAGTATTTCAAATGAATAAAGTATAAATTATTTTTTCATTAATTTTGTAATCAACTTTGACATGTTACATTTATTTTACTTTTAATCAATTTTATAAATTAAGTTTTGTACGTTATTGTTCAATAGTGTGTATTAATTAAATCCAAATAAAAGATACTTGCTATCATAACGGTAGCTTCACCGTTGGAGTTTATTACTATTCTTAAAGTATATTTATAACATTAAATTAAAGGCTCCAACGTTCATATATATGTTAGCTGGGCATATACGTGTATAAATATACATTTGCATGGAGCTGGGAATAGATATGTGTGTGTGTTCGGCTATCAGCTTCTCGAGGTGATAGAAAAATTATTTTGAGCTAAAACATCCCCTAATACTCTCACTCTGCTGGATTAGTATAATTCTTCATTCACGTTGTTCTGTTACCGGCTTACGCCGAAGAGCTCGTTATATCTTGGGGAAAGGTTTTCGCTAGTCGGAAATACTTTCTTGAGGACAGCGTCTGACGCGTCTCGAGCTAGATTATTTTCTAACGTTTTTTGCAGGTTTATCCGGCCGATTATTACAACAATCTCAAGAAAGTATTTAGCGTCGGATATGTCTGCACGTGTGATCTCACAAGGCGTTGTCGCTGCACTCATCACGGCCATGTTATTCTTGCATGTGTGGTGTGATTTAGACTGGTATTTGGATATATCTCTACGTATAATGCTTACTCTTTTTACTTTCCTACTTACAATAAGCCATACTTTAACACAAATTTTTGAGAAAAATATTATTGCTTTATTTAGTGGTAAAATGACAACTATGAAAAACAACCCACTAAAATCAAGTTTAAACTTGGTTAGTAGTGATGATAATTTTATTGCGGTTGTTTCTCAAAGTTGTAAAACTAATGATGTGAATGAGTGGGTGGTAGACTCCGGGGCTACCAAGCATATTTGTAAAAACAAAAATGCTTTTACCTCCTATACCATCATAGGAGATGGTGAAGAGCTCGTGTACCTAGCGGACTCTAAAACTGTTAAGGTGCATGGAAAAGGGAAAGTTCTTCTTAAACTCACATCGGGGAAAACTTTATCACTAAATGATGTGCTTCATGTGCCCGAGATTCGGACTAATTTAGTTTCTGTTTATCTCTTGGGAAAAGTTGGGGTTAAAGTTTCTTTTGGTTGTGATAATTTTGTTATGACCAAAAATGATGTTCTTGTGGGAAATGGCTATTGTAAGAAAGGACTATATATACTTGGCATTTCTGAAATATTGCATGATAATGCTTCTGTCTATTTAGTTGATTCTTATAATGTGTGGCATGCTAGATTAGGACATGCAAGTAATTCTTATATTAAAATGCTAAATGATTGTGGTTTGATTTCTAGTAAAAATAAAATGACACTAGAAAAATGTGATGTTTGTGTTCAATCTAAACTAACCAAAAAACCTTGTCCCTCCACTTATAGGGAATCGGAATTGCTTAGCTTAATTCACACGGATTTAGGTGATTTAAAAAATACAATGACTAGAGGTGGTAACAAATATTATATCACTTTTATAGATGATTTTTCTAAATACACTAAAGTTTATTTGCTTAAAAATAAAGATGAGGCTTTTGATAAATTTTTAGTGTATAAATCCGAGGTAGAAAATCAATTAAATAAAAGGATTAAGAGAGTTAGATCAGATAGAGGGGGCGAGTATATTTTATTTAATGATTTTTGTGAAAAAGAAGGGATAATTCATAAGGTCACTCCGCCATATTCACCCCCATCTAATGGAATAGCTGAAAGAAAAAATAGGACACTAAAAGAGATAATGAATGCTCTTTTAATTAGTTCTGGTGCACCTGATAATCTTTGGGGCGAGGCTATTCTTTCTGCTTGTCACTTACAAAATAGGATTCCTCTTAAGCACAATAAGAAAACCCCTTATGAATTGTGGAAAGGCTTTGCACCTAATTTGAAATATTTGAAAGTGTGGGGGTGTTTGGCTAAAGTCTTATTGCCTGATCCTAAGAAGAGGAAAATTGGCTCTAAGACTTCTGATTGCATGTTTATTGGCTATGCTGAATCTAGTGCTGCTTATAGATTCCTTGTTTTGCAAAATGGTGTGCTTGAATGTGATACAATTGTTGAAACAAAAAATGCTGAATTCTTTGAAAATGTGTTTCCTTTGAAATGTGAACACAAGACCGTTGCACCATATAGTGAGTATGATCCATTACAAGGAAATGAAACCTTTAATGATGAACCCTCTAGTGATAGTGAGCCATTAAAAGAAAATGATTCTTTTAGTGACGAACCTTCTCTTTTGAGAAGAAGTAAGAGACCAAGGATAGAAAAATATTTTGGAAATGATTTTTATACATATCTTGTTAATGATGAACCTTTAACTTATTCACAAGCTATTTCTTCCAAAGAAGCTCCTTTTTGGATTGAGGCCATACAAAACGAAATTGATTCTATCAAACAAAATAAAACTTGGATTTTAACCGATTTACCGAAAGGTTGCAAACCAATCGGATGCAAATGGATTTTTAAAAGGAAATTAAATCCGGATGGTTCAATTGATAAATACAAAGCGAGGCTTGTGGCGAAAGGTTTTTCTCAAAAACAAGATGTTGATTATTTTGACACATTTGCATCGGTAACGCGTATTTCTTCTATACGAACTTTAATTGCCTTGGCTTCTATTCACAAACTTTTTATTCATCAAATGGATGTGAAAACTGCGTTTTTAAATGGTGAGCTAGATGAAGAAATTTATATGGTGCAACCGGAGGGTCATGTAGTTATTGGTGAGGAACACAAAGTGTGTAAGTTGATCAAATCTTTATATGGTTTGAAACAAGCTCCAAAACAATGGAATGAAAAATTTGATGAAGTGTTATTAGCTCATGGTTTTACCTCACTTGAAGTAGATAAGTGTGTATACACTAAATGTGAAGATGGTGTGTGCATTATTATTTGCTTATATGTGGATGATATGTTAATTTTTAGTAGTAACCTTGAGTTAATAATTGAGACAAAATCCTTTCTTGCTTCAAAATTTGTTATGAAAGATTTGGGGGAAGCAAAAGTGATTTTGGGTATGAAAGTCATAAGGAAGGATGATGGTATTATACTATCTCAAGAGCATTATGCTGAAAAACTTCTAAAGAGGTTTGGACATTTCGATGTCAGCCCCGTGAGCACCCCTTATGACTCTCATACACATTTGAAAAAACATAGAGGTGATCCCGAGGCTCAATATGAGTATTCCCAAATTATTGGAAGTTTATTACACTTGATGAATTATACGAGGCCCGACTTAGCTTATGCTGTCGGAAGATTGAGTCGATATACTCATAATCCAAGTGGGGATCACTGGACTGCGTTGAGGCGGTTACTCAAATATTTGAGAGGTACCATTAATTATGGTATATTTTATCGTGGGTTACCCGCTGTACTAGAGGGATACAGCGATGCTAACTGGGTCTCTGACTCAGATGAGATAAAATCCAATACTGGATATATATTCACCCTTGGAGGTGGTGCCATTACGTGGAAATCAACCAAACAAACTATAATTTCTAGATCCACTATGGAGTCCGAGCTTATTGCTTTGGAAGTAGCCTGTAGTGAAGCGGAGTGGTTGAAATCTTTCTTAGCAGAAATTCCGGTTGGTACAAAACCAATACCATCTGTGTCTATTCATTGTGATTGCAGAAGTGCAATAGATACTGCTAAGAAAATGTGTTATAATGGGAAGAATAGACACATTCGTTTAAGGCATAAAGTCATTAAACGATTATTGAAGAATGGAATTGTGTCCATTAATTTTGTGAGGTCACAAGGAAATTTAGCGGATCCTTTGACAAAAGCCCTAGGACGAAAATTAATAACCGAAACATCTAAGGAAATGGGACTAGTGTCACTTTGAAACGAATGGGGATGGGAACCCTGTTGGGTGTGTTTCGGAAAATAAAGAAAATTAATTAAAATAAATTAATTAAATAAAATGACTAGAGAAAAACAAGAAAGGAGATGAAGCAGATTTAGTCAAAGCTCGTGCTACGCACGGTGTCCTTAAAACGTATTTGTTGCCTCCCACGGTGCTAGGAGCGTTGCAACAATCGTTTCCCAGGATACGATGACTACGAACTAATGTTTGAGCACACAAACAAAAGTTCCAGCGAACGAGAACACAGTATGAACACAGGGGAAATTTTCGGAATGCTAGCAGTGTGTTTTTAGAGCTAAAACGTGTATGGATTTGTGTAAGAACGTGTGTAAGAAGTTGTCTTGTGGCAAACCACCTGCCAGCCATTATATAGGAGGATTTGTTGTGTGTAAATGGTGAATTAATGGACCTGAACGTTGGACATCAATGACCAGTCCGTTGGGCATTGAATCGTCCATGAACTGTCCATTTAACGCTGCATTAAAAGATATAAACGTTGGGCATTAATTGTTGTAACGTTTCAGAAGCGCGACAGAAGACCTCCATCAGAACACCCCGGGAGGGGTTCTGATCGGAGGCCAATCAGAAGACCCCAACTCTGATCCGCGGCCATCAGAGTACCCCCAACTCTGATGGGCGGCCATCAGAATACCCCATCTCTGATGGGCGGCCATCAGAATACCCCATGAGGGGTTCTGCCATCAGAACACCAACGAGGTGTTCTGATCCGTAGGCTTCTGTCCGAGCACTTCTGCCGCTGGGAAAAAATTAAACGTTTCGGGAAGAAAACAGTATCTCTTGAGAGATAGATTTTTGGACGACATTCGTGTCCGCAGGTCGCCCGCGCACGCAAGTCGCGGTTTTTCTTCTCCGAATTCGGGATTTGATTTGCACCCCCCCCTGCGCGCGTGGAGAGAGCCTTTACCCTTAAGAATCTTAACTCCATAAGGGGGGAGTCCCTTTAAAAAGGGTAGCAAATCCCTAGAAATTAACACACTAGAAACCCATCCTTTTTCCCTTCTAACGGGTAAACTTCGAAAAGCGATTTCTCATTCACCCGTTATCCGTTTTGAGCGTACCATATATCGAATTGTAGCCCTTAACAAGGACAATCCGAAACCACTTTGACCCGACCCAAGTCGGAAGTGGACCCCACTCAAAAAATTGCCCCAAAATAACCATTTAATGCAATTTTTCACACATTTTTCCAACAAACCCAACTTGTGTGATTGGAGATCCCATGAAGCAAGTTCAAATGGGTAATAACAAGTCTTCCATTTAGTTCTGCTAGCCTAACTAAAATTGTTCATTTCCATGATGTGAGATATTGGCTAGAAACCGCATACTTTGAGAGGATGAGCTAAAAGCTCTTAATGATTATCATAGCCCTTACTTTTAGGGTGGTGTGCAAAAGCGGTACACACTTGATGATATCACCTATATGAGTGTGAGGTGGGGCCGCCTCCATGAAGCATGACAAAACTTCTAGAGCACTCATGAACACCAAGCATGCGCATGGCCTTACGGCGCACAACGGCGTAATAACGAGAAATTGTGCGGGGTGAGACACGACCGTTAAGACCCTGATTTACCAATAGTAGCTTGTTGGTTCAATAAACTATACGTTTCACCAAAAGCTCGGTTTATTAAGACTTAATCGTCTCGGTTTGGTTCAAGTCTACGAACACCAGATTTAAAGTCTCATTCCTTTAATCCAGCAGAAATTTTCTAAACTATTTTCTAAACTCCAAAAATTATTCATTTGAAATATGTGGGGGATTGTTGGAAATATTTTAAGTATTTCAAATGAATAAAGTATAAATTATTTTTTCATTAATTTTGTAATTAACTTTGACATGTTACATTTATTTTACTTTTAATCAATTTTATAAATTAAGTTTTGTACGTTATTGTTCAATAGTGTGTATTAATTAAATCCAAATAAAAGATACTTGCTATCATAACGGTAGCTTCACCGTTGGAGTTTATTACTATTCTTAAAGTATATTTATAACATTAAATTAAAGGCTCCAACGTTCATATATATGTTAGCTGGGCATATACGTGTATAAATATACGTTTGCATGGAGCTGGGAATAGATATGTGTGTGTGTTCGGCTATCAGCTTCTCGAGGTGATAGAAAAATTATTTTGAGCTAAAACATCCTCTAATACTCTCACTCTGCTGGATTAGTATAATTCTTCATTCACGTTGTTCTGTTACCGGCTTACGCCGAAGAGCTCGTTATATCTTGAAGAAAGGTTTTCGCTAGTCGGAAATACTTTCTTGAGGACAGCGTCTGACGCGTCTCGAGCTAGATTATTTTCTAACGTTTTTTGCAGGTTTATCCGGCCGATTATTACAACATTTTCCCCGTAATTTAGCTAAGGATGTTTTCACTTGGAATGTTTTTAGTCCCAAACTTGACCAGACCAGATCAAAACGTACACACCAGACTTTAATTTGATAGTTATAAAATACAGAGAAACTAAACATTTACCAGATCAGATCAGACCAAACCACTTTAGACCAAACCAAACCAGATCAGACCAAACCGGAAAATTTCAGTCAAAGTAAAACATCCTTAGTATCTTATTTTCTCTCTAAGTTAGACCTTAGTCGCTTAATTGCCCCCTTAACCCTAGTAGATATCTAAGAATTGTTGGAAAAATGTGTGGAAAATTACATCAAATGGTCATTTTGGGGCAATTTTTGAGTGGGGTCCACTTCTGATTTGGGTCGGGTCAAAGTGGTTTCAGATTGTCCCTACTTAGGACTACAATTCGATATATGGTACACTCAAAACGGATAACGGGTGAATGAGAAATTGATTTTCGTAGTTCACTCGTTGGAATGGAGAAAACTAGGAAAACATGGGTTTCTAGTGTGATTTTTTCCTCACACCGGAAACCCAAGGGAACTTGAACCCTTTATAAAGGGAAACCCCCTTAAGGAGTTAAGATTCCCTAGGGTAAAGGCTCTCTCTCGCGCACAAGGGGGTGCAAATCAAATCCTGAAATCGGAGAACAAAAAGCGCGACTTGCGGGCGACCTGCGGACACGAATGCCGTCTGGAAATTCTATCTTCTAAAGATAAACGTTAACTTTTGTTCCTCCGTTAATTTCCTATTTTTGCTCCAGGTTGGAGCAGGCTACTGCTATGTCCGTCAGTAGGCTGCTGCTCCGTGCCATGTTGAACGTCCGCAGCAGGCTACTGGTGGGACGTTACAACACATTAAATGCCCAACGTTCTTGTGACTTATTGCAATTAAACGGACGGTTTTCTGGACGAGAATCAATGCCAACGTGCTGGACATTGATTGCCAACGTTCATGTCCATTAAACATTCATTAACACAACTCCTAAATTAAACCTTCCTATAAGTAGCTGGCATGTGATTTACAACAAAAACACCACTCACAAACGTACTCACGCTTTTTTAGCTCTGAAAAAAACCTCAAGTTTCCAAAATTCCTTCTGTGTTCTGCCTTTGTTCACGTTCGCCGGAACAATCGTTTAAGTGCTTAAACGGTTGCTTGTTAGTTATCGTATCCTGGGAAACGATTCTTGCAACGCTCCTAGCACCCCGGGAGGCAACGAATACGTTTTAAGAAAATCGTGCGAAGCACGAGCTTTGACTAAATTACGTTTCATCTCTTTTCTTGTTTTTCTTTGTCATTTAAATTAATTTTAATTAATTAATTTTTCTTTATTTTCCGAAACACACCCAACAAGAACCTCCAATAATGTAGACTCTAGATTAGCGTTTTTTAAATCAAGTTTTCTTTATAATTAACTTGAACTTCAACCACGTGTTGCACAGAATGTATTTTTTTCATATTTAATCTTTGGAAAATCCGCAATACTTTTCTTTATGATGAAAAAAAAGGTCATATTCCTGAGGCTATCAAAGCTATTAAAAATGATCTTTTTGCCTTATCGGTTGCCAAACCTTTTATCACAAACACCTCACATCCTCAAATCAATCTTCTCACTATAAGACCCAAAAAAATCCTCACCATACCTACTGTTGCCCATTGGATAAAACCCCCCAAGGAGTACTTCAAAATAAATATGGCTTCTTGCGATCTTAATCCCAATCTCATCCGCACGGTTGCTCTCATCCGCAATGCCACCGGAAGCTACACTGGTCATATCTCCCAGATTGATAAGCATAATGACCATTCTCTTGCTATTTATGATGTTATGATTAACCTTTTTACTCATCTTAATTTTGATAATATTATTATTGAGGTTGATAACAGAGACATTTATGAAGGCATCATTGGTCATTCCATTCAACACTGGAAATATTGGTCCCGCATATGCACTGTCAAGAAAAAGCTTAAGGAATTCAATTGGACAATCATGCACATCAATCGTGAAGTCAACAAAGCAGCCGATTACTTAGCTTACCGCTACACTTCCATTAAAACCAAAAATCATCATTTCAACCAATTTGTTGGTATCCTAAAGTTTGACGCTATTAGTTATCCTTATGTTGTTAATCTATGAGTATGCGTTGGTTTGGTCCTCCTACTCCATGTAAGTTTCTTTGGTTAATAAATAGGTGGGGTGTTACCTGACCCTCACCCCAAAACTCTCGGGTTTTGGACTAAACCGGGTTCTAAAAAAAAATATAGATGCAAACATTAAAAAGTTGTAAAGCTTAGTTGTGATATTTGTTTATATGGAGAATAATTTTAAAATGTTGTGTGATTCTTACTAAGCAATATTAAAGGATGACACCCCTAGCACCGTCAGAATAGTTAATTGGCATGATGTAAATAGGTCTTTAATCACAGACTGATAGATAGTGAGTAAAGTTTTGGTTCAAGTACTTGCAGAGGTTTTATGCATTATTGCACTTTTACATAGTAATCTACTAATCTAATCTAATCTCTCATTGCATTCAGTGGAGGAGCTAGGGGGGCATGGGGCAAGCGCCCCCGCTTCGACCAATTTTTTTACTAGTATTACTTATAATATATTTCTTGCCCCGGCTTCTTTTTAAAAAAATAATAAGTACTACGTACAACTTAAGGTTTATTTAAGATTAAGTGTTAAAATAAATAAAAAAAATTAAAAATAAAGTCTAAAAATGAAATATAGAATAAAAGGGAAATAATTGAGTCATTCACCAAAAAAAGTGATGCTTAAAAAGACACAAATGGTCATCTAGTCTAAAATATCCTTAGACAAAAATATCCTTTACTGAGTTTTTTTTATATCTTTTCAAAAAACAGATTATACGGAGTAGTAAAATGCATCCGTAGGAATAGGGCAGGTGTGCCGTACAACGTACAAAACCTTTCCTCATACTCCGTATTTATTTTGTGTAAGTATAAACATAAAACAAAAATTACACAATGAATCAAATTAAATAAGGTAGATTCTATAGTACCTTTAATGTACAATACAATTGTCCACATGGACCAATTAGAATGATGCAATTGAATTATTTAAATCTAAATTAATAAAGATATAATGATTTAGACCAATCAAATGCATGGTAGATATGGTACCCCATTTTTTAAAATTGGTACCGGAGTTGTCACCATCAAATAATGGCATACTGAATATTCTTAGTCCAATATAATTATAAAAAAATTACCCATACTCTATGGATGGATATTTTCTATTCAAATCGCATAACTATAAAAAATTCAAAAAATGAGATAATCACTTTAAATAATACAAGCATAAGTCATAACCAATAATAATACAGACTTTGATTTTTTTTAATAATATCAACAGTTTGGATATATATAAAAATAATATAGAACCGTTTTACTTTTATGGGTAACGGGGTGGTTACAATTTTATAGATGTCCGCCCCATTACCCGCCATATACCCTCTCGTTTATTTTTAGTTATTTTTTTTATTACACTTTATATATTATTTATCCCACAACTAATAAAAGGTGAGATTTTCCTCTTGTCATTGTTTATTTAGGGACAACATATGTACTAATTATAGAGCCCGTTTAGTAGCACCAAAATCGGCTGTTTTGACTGATTCTGCTGAAATTTATGATTTTCTGGCTGAAGTGGCTGCATTGGCTGATTCTGCTGATTTAAGAAAAAATTATTTTAAAATATATTTTATTAATAAAATAAAGAAAAAATTATATGTAAAAATAGCTGAAATAGTCATCTAAAGTAACTTATTACACAATTCAACCAAAAAAGTATTTTCGACCTTACTTTTTCTGCTTATTACACAATTCAGCGCACGAAAGCAAAAATTACGTGTTTGGTGAAAAAGTTGGCTGATAAGCCCGATAAGCCAAAAAACAGTGTTGCGAAACGGCCACATAATGCATGATTGAAAAATTGATAATAGATTTTAATAGTCTTGTTTGAATTTTATCAGATTTTTTCGTGATTAATTGTTTTTCAGAGTAAGTATTTTTATATTCTAATTAATTGAGGTTTTTTTCTATCTCATCTTGTAGATATATGAAACTTTTAAGTAGCGTCTGAAGTCTGAATTCATTTAGCGATGCCATTTTTGCCTTTTAAAATAGTAATTTTGGTATTAACATATCAATGACTGATTTAATAGAGCGGTGACCCACGATTATACTCGTTATCCGTTGGGCCGGTTATGGGGCGTTGCCCGTTGAGTAGTGGGGCCATTATGGGCCAGAGAAATTATCTAATGGGGGCAGGTGCGATTATATGTATAACCGTTCTCGATCCGCCACATTATCATCTTTGTGTGATATTGAAGATGTGTTATTTAAAATTAAGATTATTTGTTTCTTATTTCTTTTAGTTTTATTAAAATATAGATATGTTATATGTTATCTCAGCTATAGTTTTTGTTAAAATGACAAATAGATTGAACATCCATAATTTTAAAATAAGAAAAGTAATTAAACAAGAGATTGGAAGGAACTTGGAGAACGGAGAAAAAGAGACAAGTAACGTTGATCCACTACTAACGTACTATTTCGTATAATTAAATAAAGGGATATTACCCAAAATGGGACTAAAAAAGTTTAAAAATTCTAAAATAGGACTTCCATGTTTTTATTCCCAAAATAGGACTAATTACTGCCATGTTTTGGCAGTACAAGACTTCAAACATGGCAGTATTTTCCAAATTTGGCAATAATTAGTCCTATTTTGGGAATAAAAACATGGCAGTCCTATTTTGGAATTTTCGAACTTTTTTAGTCCCATTTGGGAACTTTCCCAAACAAAGGGACTGTGCGAAAGGAAAAACGTGAAGCGCATACAGATGGGCAGATTTGTCCATGTCTGGACAAAAAGGGGTGCGCTTAGACATATGTGAGGTGCGCGGAGAAGGACCGTTAAATCATTCAAAGTCCAAGCCACCACTTAAAGTCTGAAGCCACAAAGTAATTAAAAATTCAAAGCTTAAAATTAACAAAAGACCTAGGAGGTGTTTACTTCACTGCTAAAGTCACAGTTAGGTTAGTAAGACAGGTGCAGTAAACACGCACACTGCTTAAAAAGCCGCTTACTAACCGAAAGAGGTGCTTAAAGTGCCGCTTATTAAGCATACCACCCCCCCATGTATTAATTAAGCGGCACTTTAAGCTTTTTCAGTTTCCGAATTTACCCCTTGCCCTTAACTTATTGTTATCCCTGCCCCACCTCGACCCCAACCCCACCCTACCCCCGACCCCACCATTACCCCCACCTACCCTGACCCCCACCCTACCCCGACCCCACCCTACCCCCGACCCCACCCCACCCTACCCTTACCCCACCTACCCTACCCCACCCCGACCCCACCCTACCTACCCCACCCCTACCCTACCTAACGACCCCCACCCTACCCTTACCTACCCCGACCCTACCCCTACCTACCCGACCCCCTACCACTACCCCGACCCCACCCTACCCCTACCTTACCTGTCCGACCCCACCCTACACGTACCCCACCTTACCCCTACCCTACCCCATTACCAGACACCCCCTACCCTACCTAACCGACCCCCCACCCTACCCTTACCCCACCTACACTACCCTTACCCCGACCCCACCCCTACCCTTACCCCACCTACCCTACCCCTACCCGACCCCACCTTACCCCTACCCCTACCCTGACCCAACCCAACCCTACCCCATCCTACCCCTACCCGACCACACCCTACCACTACCCTACCTACCCAATCCCACCCCTACCCTACTTACCCGACCACACACCTACCCTTACCCTACCTACCCCACCCCTTACCCACATACCCGACCCCACCTACCCTATCCGACCCTACCCCGCCTCAACCCCCACCCTACCTACCCGAACCCACCCTACCACTACCCTACCTACCCAACCCCCACCCCTACCCTACCTACCCGACCCACCCTACCACTACCTGACCTCAATCACCCCACCCTATACCCCTTACCCCACCCCTTACCCCACTATACCTAGGGTGGTGGGGTCAGGGTGGGGCCGATGTGATAGAGGCGCTAGGGGCAGGGTAGGTGTGGTGGGGTAGGGGTAGGGGGTGGGTTGGGTAGGGTAGGGGTAGGGGAGGGGTTGGGGTAAGGTACGGTAAGGTGGGGTCGGGGTGGGGTCGATGTGGTAAGGGCCTATGGGGGTAGGGGCCTATGGGGTCGGGGGTAGGGTTGCGGTAGGGTAGGGACAGGTTAGGGTGGGGTCGGGTAGGGGAAGGGTCGGGTAGGTAGGGTGGGGTCAGGTAGGTAGGGTAGGGGTAGGGGGTAGGGGTAGGCGGTGGGTGGGGTCGGGGTAAGGTAGGGTGGGTAAGGGGTTAGGGGTATGGGTACACATATTATATTATATATAGTTGTGTTCATGAATGTTTGTGTGTATATATATGTATAGGGTTATTTTGGACATTTTAATGTTAAGCGGTGTTTTAAACCGTTTGAAGTAAACACGGTCTTACAACATTGTTTATTTTATGCGCCGCTTATTAACACGGGTCTTAATAAGCACCGTTTAATAACCGGTGAAGTAAACATGTCCCTAGGCTCCAGCAGTAGTCGGCAGTCCAGCTTCCCACCCAGCGAACAAAAATGAATCGGAAGTTGAGAAAGCAGGCAGGAAGCGAACGAAGCAGCATCGCTCCCTCTCCGGCTTTTCTTCGGATAGAAATCTACCTTCCTTCTCCAGTTCTCCCTATTTGTTCTTAGATTCCCCATTTTCCAAGTAAGTTTTTCATCCGCCTATTTATGCCCATATGGGCCATATTAATTATTTGCTCTCATTCCTAACAGAAAGTCAGAAATTATTTGTGTGAATTCTCAAATCTCAGTTATAGATGCAATTTAATACTATTTGTATAAGAAACATCTTTAATTCATACTTGTTTTTGTTATATTTAGGAGTATGAGTTTGGATAACTTTGTAATTAAGACTAAGAGGTCTTTGATTGGAGGTGTTAGTTCTTCCAATTGTTCCTAATCAATCTATCTCTAGTGTTGGAAATGCCATTGTGTCAAATGAAACTATTGCTAGAGATGAGAGCAATGAGAGGGACAAGAGAGCCCGAATAGAAAGTACACATGAATGGGATATTATTATGAGAATTATGAGGGAATGGCTTACCCTAGAGGTAGCCGTATGTGTGTATATATAATAATTCAAGAATAAGTAATTACAAAAGTATCCCTACATTATTATCTATTACACTCCCTCAATCTGTGCAGAGGGAACAACGCGCAGATTGGATTCAAGAAAATTAAAATGCTAACTAGATAAGTTTTTTGTAAATATATCAGCTAACTGATACTGAGTATGGATATGCTTAACAACTAAATCACCATGAGCCACACGCTCACGAACAAAGTGATAGTCAATCTTTATGTGTTTGCTCTGATCGTGCTGAATAGGATTAACCGCAAGATATGAGGCGGAAACATTGTCGCAATATAGTTGAACATGCTGAGAAATAAGGAAACCCATATCCGCAAGTAATGAGCGAATGAACAAAGTATCCTGAACAGTGTAAGCCACAGCTCTGTATTCGGCCTCCGTAGACGACTTCGAAACTGTAGGTTGCTTTTTGGACCGCCAAGAAATTAAATTGTTGCCCAAGAATATAGCATACCCAGTGGTGGATCGACAGCTATTAGGACAACCGGCCCAGTCTGCATCAGAATAAGCAACAACAAGAGATGGATCACCACTCTTACGCAACCATAGGCCCTCGATAATAGTGCCCTGCAAATACCTGTAAATACGCTTCACAGCTAAAAGGTGAGTAGTACGAGGAGCATGCATAAACTGAGAGACCAAGTGAACAACATAGGTAATATCCGGTCTAGTAATAAGCAAGTATTGTAAGGCACCAACCATACTGCGATATTCAGTACCATCAGCAAGTAATTCCCCATCAGTTAGAGACAAAGTAGTACGAGTAGGGAGAGGTGTACGGACTGGGGTAACTGTATGAAGGTGGAAACACCGTAAAAGATCAGAAATATACTGACAACAGGGCTAAAAGTCTCAGAAAAATCTACCCCGGCCTGCTGATTAAAACCTCGAGCCACTAAGCGAGCTTTGTGACGCTCAATAGACCCATCAGAAGTGTATTTTGTTTTATAAACCCGTTTACATCCTACCACATTTTTTGTGCTATCACTAGGTACTAAATCCCAAGTCTTATTAGCAATGAGAGCATTAAATTCTTCAGCCATAGCCGCCCTCCATTTTAAACTTTTATTTGCCTAAGAAAAACAAGTGGGATCAGGGGGCACTCCAAAGAGCTAAGAGATAAAATGGTTTTTGGTTTGTAGATGCCATCTTTGGCCCGGGTTCGCATAGGATGGACATTTTAGACAGGTTGAGGACTGGATGGTGGGCTGGGGAGAACTAGAGGGCTTGACGGTGAGCTGGTCAGGGAACTAGTGAGTTGATCGGTGGATAATGGGCTAATTGGACTGAAAGGTGGGCTAGGTGACGGGCTGGATAGTGGGCTGGTTGATGGGCTAGGCCGAGAGTTGGGTTCAGAGGTAGGGCTGGTAGGGAAGGTGTGGGCTGGGCTGGAGTGCTATGCCGAGGCCGACTTTGAGGTACTGGTGGGAGTAAGAGGCTGAACGATAGTATGTGGGAAAGGTGATGGGGTTATGGATGGCCTAGGAGGGGACATGGGGGCTACATTGGTGGGATAATATGTGAGAGAAGGGAGTGGTTGAGTGGTCGGTTATGTGGTCGGGGAGAAAATGGAAGAGAGGGTAGAATAAGGAAAAACAGTCTCGTGAAAAATAACATCACGACTGATATACACTTGTCCAGTGGTGGGGTCAAGACAACGATAGCCCTTATATCCCGGAGCATAGCCAAGAAAGACACAAGGGGTAGACCGCGGTGATAGTTTATTGCCCGAAGTTGCGACTTTATTAGGAAAGCATGCACAACCAAACACACGTAAAACTGCATAATCAGGGGGTTTTGAAAAAAATCTAGTACAGACTAAGCCCCTGTAGAACTGGTGTGGGAAGACGATTAATGATGTACGTTGCCGTATAAAGAGCATCAATCCAAAAAGAGGGAGGAAGTTGTGCATCAATAAGCATAGTACGCATTAATTCTAAAAGGTGTCGGTGTTTTCGTTCAGCCACGCCATTCTGAGCAGGATATCAGGACAGAATTTCTGAAATAAAATACCACAAGTGAGAAAATGATTAATAAATTGGTGATTATTAAATTCACCCCCTCCATCATCACTCTGAAAATATTTTATTTTACAACCTAAAAGATTTTCTGCTAATTTTTGAAAATTACAAAAATGAGTAAAGACCTCAGATTTTCTATGCATGGGATAAACCCAAGTAAATCTACAGAAATCATCAATAAAGCAAACGCAATATTTATAACCAAAATGAAAGAAAACAGGGGACTGCCAAACGTCAGAATGAATTAATTTAAGGGAGCAGTAGTAGTATGTAAAACATCTTGAAAAGGTAAACGATGAGATTTGCCCAGTCTACAAGAAGTACGTAAGTGATTAAAATTACTAGAAGAAAAAATTGAGTTTGTGCGCCGAAGAGAGGACAATATGCTATCACCACAATGGCCTAAATGCTTGTGCCATACCGGGCCAGGTACAGAGGAAGTGAAAAGGGCTAAGGGTGGAGTGGAGGCGGTGAGAGGATAAATCCAATCCTTATTGGAAGCGTGGAGTAGAGTTGCCCCCGTTTGATTGTCCTTTACAGAAAAAAAGATTTATTAAAAATAGCAGTGCAATCATTATCCTCACACAACTTCTGAATATAGAAAGTAAATTAAATTTTAAGTGAGGAACATGATACACCGATTTCAATATAAGTGGGCGACCTAAAGAAGGTAAATGCACATTGCCAATTGTAGACACAGATAAAGTAGTACCATTAGCGACTTGCACATTAGTGGGGCTAGTAAGTAGTAAGAGTGGATTTAGAATGCAAAATACCTTCATTTGGCGTCATATGAGCGGAGGGACCAGAATCTGGATACCAAGTCGCTTCATTAGTCTCACCGGTTGGTAAAGCAGCTAGGGCCGGAGTAGAACCGGAGGTGAACTTGGAGCAAGTTAGAGCAGAATGACCCGAAGTGAAACATAATTGACAGACAACGGGGGGTGGGGGGGATGCATAAGTATGATCAACCGATGGGAAACCTGCATTGTTAGTATGAGTACCACAAATATAATATGGAGACAAACAAGAATTTACCAAAGGGATATTACCCATACCTGCACCGGATGCTCCCGAATGGAACTGCGCATGAGTCCCCGCAAGCTAATAGTCAAATCCACGTGGAAGGTGTTGCTGTCTAGCGGTACCGGAGTAGCCATACCCTCTGCCACGACCCTGGTGACCCTGCTGTGAGCACTGCCCGCGACCGCCGCCGCGACCTCCTCGCGGTGGTGCACCCCCTCGGCCATTATACTGGTGTTGCGGGCGAGAAGGCTGCCCAGTTGACTGACCAGTGGCAAGGAAAGCCTGGTGCTGTGGAGAAGTAACATCCCCTGCACGCATGTACTGGAGCCGGTGCTCTTGAAGCACTAAATTGGGTTCCAGTTGGTCAATTGTGAAGTTGGAAGGAATGTATGCCAGTCCGCCAAGCAATGATTCAAAATCTGGACCCAAACCAAGTGGAGCTTACTCAATAAGATCCTTGTCACTAACGGGAGAATTAATCAAGGCCAGGTTGTCCGCCGCAACCTTAATTTCCCGGAGATATTTGTCCATGGTTTGAGTAGACTTCTTTTTTATGTGAGAAAGTTGTCGTTTAAGTTCCATATAACGAGCAATGCTAGCAGACATAAACTATTCTGAAGTCTATCCCAAATTTGATGAGAAAATTTAAGATCATGTACATCAATCAAAATATCCCGAGAAAGAGTGGCGAAAAGCCATGAACAGACAGTTTGGTCTATTTTCAACCAATGTTGATAATCAATATTAACAATCTCTCTACGGGAAGCATCCAAAATATACGGAGAAGGAATAGATATAGTACCATCCAACACACCCAATAAATTATGAGAGACCAAAAATGATTCGAATTGTGTTTTCCACGGCAAATAATCTTCAACCGAATTTAACCGAGTAGTGACAATATTTGTGACATTCAGGGTGGAGAATGTCAATTGAGATGCCAAAGTGGAGAGATAGGATTGAGAATTACCAAATCCTGGAGGAGGGTGTGTCTGCATCGATGGAGATGGACCTGGTTCAAGCTGTCCGACAAGTCCGAAGTACTGGGACGACGCACTGGTGACTAGCGGATCAATGTGGGATCGCACAAACGGAGAAGACATCAAGGATTCAGGCTGCCACGTGAAGGGTTGAGGCATTTGAAATAGAGAGTAAGTGGAAACCTGCGGACTTGCGGCGCTGAAAATAGTGGTCGGTGGAATCGGAGTCTGCTCCTGCATGAAGGTGATGATGGGGCGACTGAACTGAGGTTGCTCCAACTGAGAGATTGCGGGTGCCTGGGATATGTTGCTGAAGGACTGGGAAGCGGTAATCATTGAAGAAGAGGCATATATATTCTGGACGCTGGGAATATCGTATGAGACAGAGGCTAGCTTCCACCGAAGCCGACATAGGCACTGTAGACGTAGCGGAAGTCATTAGGGTTCGACGTTTAGAACCTTAGCAGCTGATACCATACGAGAATTATGAGGGAATGGCTTACCCTAGAGGTAGCCGTATGTGTGTATATATAATAATTCAAGAATAAGTAATTCCAAAAGTATCCCTACACTATTATCTATTAATTATTAGTGATCCATTTTTATGAAAACCAATTAATTAATATGCGTCGGGGGTTAGGGATGATGTGATGAGAGAATGTTGTTAAAGGTGCTTGTTAACCAGTATCTCATAAATTTCCACGAACTAAATTTGGAAAGACATTAAGGAGCTTTCGAGGAGAGTGATTTAAAACTTGGGAATGGTTGGAATATAGTATTTCTGAAGATGCCGCTTTCTGTTTTTGGTGTTACCTTTTTCATGGGGGAAAAGGAAAGAGATTTGGTGATGATGTGTTTGTGAGATCGGATTCCGGAATTGGAAGGAAGCTCCTGAAAAATTTAGAGATCATGTTGGTACTATATAGAGTGTGCACAATGATGCTAGTCTTACAATTCATAAATCTTTTCACTTGGTCTATCGTCTTATTGATTTGGCTTTAGTGTTACCGGTTGCAACAGCCACAGTTGAAAGAGCCTTTTCAGCGATGAATATTATCAAGACAGATCTTCGCAATAAGATGAGAGATGACTATCTTACAAATTGCTTAGTCTGCTACATCGAAAGAGACATTTTTCAAGCAATTGATAATGAAGCTATATATTATGCAGCATTTTCAAAATATGAAAACTAGTAGGATTGATTTGCCTAGGTTGCAGAAGTGAATCAAGTAGTATGTAATGAACTATATTTTGTGCTAATTTATTACGCTATTGTCGTTCTTATTATATTTTGAACACGCACTTTAAATTTTTTTAGTCTTCAGTATGCCCCTCCTTGGACAAACCTCTGACTCCGCCACTGATCGCATTTGTCAAAATTCGAACCTGAGACTTACCGATTGTGCCCCTATATCTACCGTCTCACCTACGCCCCCAAATATCTTATTAACCACCATTTCGTATAGTATGCGTCGAATGAAACTTGCTTCCAGAACTAAGCAGATAGATAATGATAACATCTACATGTAATTATGATTCCATACTAGAAAAATGGATTGGAAAACCAAGCGTCCAAGCAGATTGTGTTCCTTCACAATATATCTAGATCATATTTTCGAGGTTTAGCCCAAATTTTTATAACTTTATAATAAGTAGTCTAAAAGAGATCCAAAGTTTAAATCCATTTTATATGACCTAAATTAGGCTATCGTTTACATTAAAAATAACCCCAAGTGTATCATTCACAGTTTGCATGAAAACTGTTACAAAAATTAAATATTAAACAGTCACTATAAACCTGACAGTCCTGACATCACTCGAGTTATTAATCTTGCTTACTATGATTAGTTTTATTAAGTGTAAAAGACAAATGTTTAATAAACATTAATGATTGATAAATATAATGATATACTACCTCCATCCCCGAAACAACTTCCCGATTTGACCTACACACATATTAAGGAACTAAACTTATCAGAGGTAAGTTTTACTGGTTCGACACTGTTTGGCACTGTTTGGCACTGTTTTGATGTAGATAAATTTGTCATTTAAGGAAATGAGAAGTTAAATTAGGGACATCCAAATAAGGAAAGTGAGAAGTTGTTTCAGAGACGGAGTAAGTACTAATTAATATCGATGGACGATTTAAATAAATAACATGAATCATACAGGCTATTTAAACATTCTGTGGTAGCTTCGTAATCTCCGTATAGAGATGACAATTTCGGCCGACCCGTTGGATACCCGCACCGAACCGATTTGGTCAAACTGGGGAAAACCGGTTTGACTGGGGAATGGGTATGGGGCGGGGAATACCCGAATTTTTTAAATGGTTAATGATGCGGTTATGGTTCTATACTAATCCGCCCCGTTATCCGCCCCGAAACCGCCCCGTTCACTAATGGTGCGGGTACCCGCACCGTTACCCGATCCGTAACATTATTAATGAATTATAACTTTTTATATATAAGAATAATAAGTATATATGCTAAATTGTGTATACTAAATAGTATATATCATATAAATAATGTTAAAAAGTATACTACTTTTTAGGCCTAAAACTAAATATAGGCCTAAACCTGTTTCTGGAATTCGGATTCTGGGATGATTACTAGTTACTACCTTTTTATTATGTTACAAGAGATATTAGGAGCATGTCATTCCAATGGATTTAGGCCAGTCTGCTTGATTGCTTAAATATTTACTTTTCTATGTTTTAGGGTGCTTTGAATATATAAATAACAAGTAGGATTAGAAATTGGTTATTTATTTTCTGAAAAAATGGTTATTTGACATCATTTGGGGGAACGGTTACCCGTGGATAAACCGATTCCCCATTGAGGCGGGTACGGTTCAAATAAAAATTACCCGAATGGGTAATGGGGCGGTTTTGGGGCAAACATTTATCCAACGGGGCGGTTTCGGTTTTATGTGTACCCGTCCCCGATCCGCCTCGTTGCCATTACTATCTCCGTATATTTGAACATAGAATGTATCTTTTACCTAAATTTCCCAAATTAGGTAAACCAAGTAACATGTTTCAACAAAAACTATAAAGTTTAGAACCCAATACATGCGAGTTGCCAAAAAGTCGAGAAAACATCGACCGAGACACTCAAAACGAGAGAACGACGGTGACATGAACAATTAACTTTTTGTCAAATTGAATTGTTTGAACAATTAATGGTGATTGTAGTATATATTATTGGACTATAGATCATGAACAATATCTTTAGCGATAAATCATTTATATTAAAGTATAAAATAAGAATAAAACCAATAACATTATAAGATTTTGCTTAGGTTTAATCCTCAGTGTCCAAAGGCCCAACACATTCCTTTGTCTTTCGTTGGAATTACTAGGTAGAGCGGATTGTTTAGTGAGCGTTTTAAGGCAAGGAAATAGCAAGACAAATCTATAGTTAGAGGCAAAGGTAAATCCAACTATATTCAAAGTCAATAGAACAATTACAACACTTATACCGAGCGGCGCTCCGATCCTTTAGACTAAGCTCAAAGCTATTGTGAAAATTAGAGGAAGTCTAATGCTTGAGAATACAAAGTTCTCAACTCTTTTCAATGAAATAGATTCTGTTATTTATAGGTAATAAATAGGTGAAGGGGGTGACATGGCCGACCCTGAGTGGATGAACCCCCAACCATAAAATCTTCCATATCTGGTGCATTAAATACGCTTCCCGTCAACTCTAAGGTTTCCCCGCGAATTGTTTGGAGGAGTTCTGACTTGGGCGGCTGCTGGATTGAGAAGAGTGGCCCTAGTGAAAGGGACGGACCATAGGACGATGCTCGTGCGGGATCGCCAAACGCTCATCCTGAAGTGGCTATTTGTGTTGCTGGCCTGCCTGTGTTTTGGGCTCTTAGGAATATCTGGGCCTGTATTGGGCCAAAGTGTTATATCCCAACAGAATTGATACTAAAAAATTTGTGGCACTACAAAATTATACCCCATTAAATGAGTTATAGGTAGAGAGATATTAAAAACAAGATAATAGATATGTTTGCACAAATGTTAAGGGGTCTAACACTTTGTTGACACGAAAGGTCTAAAATTGAGTTTGTGGTTCATTTGATGAACTATCTACTCTTCACAAACCCTGAGGCTTCAAATAAAGTGTTTTACCTTTGTGACCACTAGAAAGATAGCAAATCTTTGTCATATGTAGAAGCTTAACACATGTTCGATTTTACTTGCTCTATAGACTAACAAAATTGATAAATTATTAAATACCAAATTTTAAATGTTTAGGCAAATGAGGATGTTGGAATTGATGATTTTTTTTAATGAAAGAGGCTTATATTAATAACACATCATTCAGATAGTAGATAATTCGACAAAACAACTCATGACAACCGCCGTCCCTCGAACCAGACTCAGAGTTTATCGCCTCAGCAATATAACTCAATGATCCATTAATGGGAACAAATGAGCAAAAGACGGTTACCGCAGTCATTCCATCACCCACATCCAAATCCAAAATCACAGTCTTACAATCAAAAGAGATAAAACAACAAACAAATACAGACAAATTCAGACCATTAACATAAATAACCGCAAAGAAATAATTTTCTTCACTCAGCCTTCCAAGAATCACCGGCGGCGGTTCAGGAGGGGGTCAGATTGCCTTCACTCCATCTTCTTCCTTCATCGCCTTGACCGACCCTTGCCGGAATCTCCCTATCCACGAACGAATTGCCGGAAGACGGCACCGCTCCTCACCAAAAGACAATAGCGGACAAATAAAACTCTAGCGGTGAAACCCTAGAGACAGGACGCGAATCCTGGACGATGCAGTCCTCCTCCTCCTCTTTGACCGATGAAAAATCGATCGCCGCACTCTTCATCTCCATGGCGGAGTTGTCTGCCTAAACCCTAAGCGGCTTGAGATTATGACACTTTACGAACAAAGTTAAGCCAAAAATAAATGGAATTGATGAATTATTAGATACTAATAAGTAATACGGAGTATATAAAATTTTAATTATTACGGAGTATATATATAATGGTTCGTTAGCGGTTCCAAATACATATTTATTCAACCATTAACAAATACTCCATAAATGTTGGAATTAAACCGAATCGGGTGATAACGTTTCAATCTGATTCGATTCTCCTCTTCTTGGTTTAAAAGTCCCAACTTTACCTAAAAATGTTTTTACTTGAACTACTTTCAGTCCCGGTATAGACCATAGTTCTGTAGCTATAAAATATACAAAGAGCAAACATTTTTCAAAATCAGACCAATCCAGTTCAAACCTGATCAAAGAAAAATTAAACAAACAAATCACACGAGATCAACAAATTTGGATCCAACCAAAAACATTTTAATTCCGAATTTTGGCCCGGAATGAGTTCGGCGAACCCGGAAATGAAATCGGGCTGGGAGTTTGGCGAAGCTCTCTCCCAATTCCTCTGCAGATGAAAGAAACTGAACTGTAAAGCGAACAAAACAAGATGAAGCTCTCCCTCAAGGTTCACGACCCCCGCCGTTCTCCGCCACAACCGCAGCAGCTGAGCAACCACCAGAACCATCTCGAAACTCGGCCACTCCTTCTCAGAGCTAAAATCCCGATTGCCATTTTCAACCTCCCTTTTATTTCTGGCTTCACCACAACCACTCAACACCCTTCTGACTTATCCGTCTCCCTCGCCACCAACTTCTCCTCCGGCCCGAATCTGAAACTCGCCTATACTGCCTCGTCTTCCTCATCAAGCTCCGCCGCACCTCCGCTAACACTGTCTCTCAAATCGGGAATCGGCGTTTTCGGGTCTCCGAAGAATTCCCCTCTTATCATTTGCGCCAGTTTCTCGTTGTGCCCACTGAACCCCCAGCCCGCCCCGACTTTCACTTTACTCCTCAAACCTCAATTTGGTTCTTTTTCTCTGAAGAAGGCTACTTCTTCCAACCCTAACCCTAGTCCTAAGCACAACGGTTTGTCAAATTCATTTGGGTTTGTTCCATTGGACAGACCTACGAATTTCAAGGACTTCTCCTCGGTTCACAATGGAAAAGAGTCGTTAGTTAAGGGGGTTTCCATCATGGCCAGGACTGAAATGCAGATAACAAAGAAGGCGTTGATTAGTTTCCGGTGGGGTGTGAATTTGCCGGAGGATTTGGGGAATCGAATGCCATATCTGAATCTGAATAAGGTTCGGGTTGAGAGGGTTGACGATGAGGTTAAGGAGCTGAAGAAGGAGAAGAGTTGGAGTGACGTGGAGTTGTTGAAAGGGATGTGTTTGTGGATGAAGAAGGAATTGGATTCACTGCAGAGAGAGAACAGAGAGATGACAGCAAAGTTGGAAACTATGAAAACTGGGCATTTTCTGAAAACAGGCAGTTCTAAGGAAGAGTGTGTTGGGAAGAAGACAGTAGCTCCCATTGTTGAGAGCTCAAGTGGTCTTGAGCAGTGGAGGAACAAAAAGAATTATGGGGGCGACAATGGGAAGAAAGAGGTCAAGACAAAAGTGACTAATGAAAACAGGTCTAGTGAGCTTGAGAGTGAATTGCAGAAAGCCCTGAGTGCTGCCACTGCTTCATCATCATAAAAGATTTGCTCCAATATGGCAATAAGGTAGTGAATATGGAGGTATGCCACTTTGGGAGTGTATATATATGAGCTTGCTTGAAAGTTTAAACTGAACTGAGATTGTTTTATTTCTGCAACTTATGATGATGCTTTGAAAATCAACTGCATTATTGAAAAAAGTACATCAATGGAAGCACATAGAGATTTGAGCATATTGCACTTGTAGCTTTTCTAGTCAAGACTGGGGCTTGATAAACCTTTGGAACTACAGATTATATTGAATTTGTTATTTGCTTCTTTGGAAAACTTGAACTTGGCGTTTTTTTGAATGAGTAAATGATAATTCTCTCCTGGCCAAACTTGTCAACAGAGTTCTCTGTGCTCTTTGACTCTTCGATGACTTCCGAATAGTTCCATTGCAAAAAAATCACAAGGATGGTTGAGGATGGGATTTACTTACTCATACACCGGTACTAGGGATGGGCATATTGGTTGGTTTAACCGAACCAAACTGTACCAAATCGAACTAAACCGAACCGAAACCGGACCATATGCAATTTGGTTTGAGTTTGGTAGTATTTCTTTCAAACTGTATTAAACCGAACCGAATGTAAACCGATAAAAATTGAACAAACCTGAACTGAACTAAAGAAATTCAATAAAACCTTCATATATTATTAGAAAATAAGAAATCCAAACCGAATTGAATCGAACCGAAAAATAGTATGGTTTTTGTTTGGTAATAATTCTTACAACCCGTTCCAAACAAAACGAAAGTGAAACCGATAAGAATCGAACCAAAAACTGATATGCCCACCCCTAAGTGATACTTTCTAAAGAGAGGGTAACTTGGAAACAAGTTAAAGGATGTGCACCTAACTTTTTTGGCCACTTAGGGAGTGTTTGCAATTGCTTCAACTTTAAAAAAGTGATTTTTTAAAGTGATTTGGGGAAAAGTGATTAATAGTAAAAGTTGGTAGTGTTTGAGAAAAAAGTGATTCTGAAAAAGTAAAAATTGGTAGTGTTTGGTAAAATAAGTACTTTTTGTGTAATAGAAAAAGTGAAAAGCAGTTTAAAGCACCCTTCCACCTGCTTCCAGCTTTTAGCTTTTAAGTGATTAATTTAGTGTTATGGGAGAATCTGAGTTTGCACCCCATGTTTTGGGTGATATTTGACTTTGCACCCTACTTTCAAAATCATTAATGTATGCAACCTAATTCACTATAAAATCATTTCACTTTGCACCCTACTCCTTCACAATTTTTGGGCTAATGGGGGTGCATACATTAATGATTTTAAAAATGGGGTGCAAAGTCAAATATCACCCAAAACATGGGGTGCAAACTCAAATTCTCCCATTAATTTAAGCAGAAGCTTTCATTTGAAAACACCCTGTTGGGATATTAGGTACAGGCCCAATATCCCTAAGCCCAAATCCAAGAAAAAGAAGCGGGCCCAAGACAGTCCAAAGAAATTCCCGGACAGCATTCGGGATAAAGCTTATACTTGGAACATTCCAGGGATCACTTACATCAAGGTGCCAGTGCTCAGATACCGATCGGCGTTCGGGATATGTCCATAAGCAGGATAGCACCTATGACGGGGTCCCACACACCGAACACCCTGCCCGAACGAGCAATCAGCAAGTGGAAGCCGCATTTAATGCTGGGTCATGGCGGCAGCAAGTGGGGGCATGGGTGCATACATGGCAGAAGTGACAGCCTACCGGACTTGGCCACGTGTCCACCTCACCCATCCCTATTTTAGTGTAAATACCCATGTTTAGATCATTGTGAGGGGTTAGCATTTTAATACTTAGAGCTTAGCAATAGATTTACATCTCCCATCCTTGTAATCTCATATTCATCTACCGTTCGGGTAGTTTCAGTGTAATTGCTTTATTACAGAATATAAGTAAGTTCTTGAGTTGAATATTATCTGACTATTTTTTACACATTTCAACCCTACCCAATATCCCTATAATATCCAAGGCTTGTGTTGGGCTTTCGGATCTTCGGGAATAAACCTCAACATTGGCGCCGTCTGTGGGAAACGAACTAAAAATCCAAGGAAAACCGCTGATCTGAGCACCATTTTTCTTGAAATGGCTAGGCTTACTACCGCTACACCGAGTTCTACATCCGGAGGCCGAGGAGGCAATAGATCCTCTGAAGGGTGGTCCATGCAAGGACACGCCAGTGGCAGTGCCACCCGAGAGTTCGAGCAAATCATCCCTCGGGACGTAAGGATGAACCCTCAGTTGATGAGAGAGATGGCAGAGGCCATGCAACGCATGGCGGATGAACAGGAACAGGGATACACCGACGAGACTCATGAGCCCCTATCCCCCATTCATCCTATGTCGCCCTTTGACGAAAGAGAAGGCACTGAGACCACCACGGCCTCAGCACATTCCCAGGAGCATCGAGGAAACCGCAGGAGGACCCACCTTTACGGGCATGCACAGTCAGCCCCAGCCAGCCGAACCCCGTCCGCACCTCGGAACGGATATAGGGATCCTACCCCCGTGGTAGACCCCGTTGGACAACACTTTCAGTATATCCAGAGGGATGGGGAACGCTTCATCCGGAGAAGAGCTAACACAACTGCCCCTCCCCAAAACAGAATACCGGAATATGTGGATGCTAGGATACCACACACTCCCCGAACGGCCCAAGACGACGAAATGGCCGAAATGAGAAGACAGATGACTGAGCTCAGAGAGCAGGTCAATCGGACGCCCCAACAAACCCCGCCAGCACGGGTTGGGATCACATCTCCCTTTACTAGGGAAATCATGAACGCCGAAATCCTGAGGGACTGCCGTCCCTCGACCGGCTTAACATACGATGGGGTGGGAGATCCCCACGTACACCTGAGGAGTTACCAGGGTGGCCTCATGCTGCTAGGGGCCACCGACGCGGCAATATGCAGGTTGTTCTTCAGCACCCTTCGGGGACCAGCCCAGGAATGGTTCGGAACATTGCAACCCGGATCGATCGGAAGCTTTGCAGAGCTATCCACCTTATTCTTGGCCCAGTTCGCCTCCAGCACAACCCCGAAGCTGCATTTCGGGTATCTGATCAGTGTGAGACAAGGACCGAAGGAATCAATTTCCGGGTTCCTCACCAGGTGGAGGACTGAAACCCTGAAGGTGACCGGCATGACAGATGAGACTGCCATCCTTCTTTTTACCGATGCCTTTCAAACGGGGGATTTATACAGAGAGCTGAAGAGAAACCCGGGAACCAGCTACCCAGACGTCCTGGAAAGGGCCAGGGGTCATGCGGCCTTGGAAGAAGAGATCAAGATAAGGGACCGAACGGCCCCACAGCCTCCCACTTCAAGGCTGGCAGAACGTTTGGGACCCGCACCGGCAGCGGCAGCACCTCATCGCAGGACTGCGCGCTTCACCCCCCTGGTCATGTCTATAGCCGGTGTTTTTCATTTGGAACACAATGCTATTCCTCCCCCTACTGACACAAGGCCCGTGATGGGACCTACCCCGAATGCCTACTGTAGGTACCACCAACGGAATGGACACTTCACAAAGGATTGTCACGCCCTACATGTGGCAATTGAGGACCTGATCCAAAAGGGCTACCTGAGGAAGTATGTCAGCACCAACCTGAACAACCCTTCCCCCAACCAGCGCCCTCCCCGATCCAATAGCTGGAAGCGGGATGCCCAGCGGGATGCAGAACCCAGTAATGAATCATACCTCCCCCCTATAGAGGAGGCTGAGGGATCCGGGAATCCGGGAAAAAAGGCCACGATTAGAGGTGAAAGTCATCTTTGGTGGAGGAGAGACCGGGGATACGGCCGCCGAACGTAAGAAATTTGAGCGCAGCCTCTATGTCGCCACTGTAGCTGCACCTCCCACAAAGAAGGGCCGCTTGGAGCCAATTACGTTCGGGGTGGCTGATCTACCCAACTCATCAAGTCCGCACAGGGACGAGCTAGTGGTGAGTATGTGTATAGACAACGCCTTGATCCACCGAGTTCTGGTGGACACGGGGAGTAGTGTGAACGTGTTGTATTTACGCACGTTGGAGAAGATGAAGCTGAAGAAGGACCAGCTGACCAAGCTGAAGACGCCGCTGGCTAGCTTCACCGGCAATGTAATAGAGGCAGAGGGCACCATCCAGCTTCTGGTGGAAATTGGTGATGAAACTCACCGAGCGGCAGTCCGGATGACGTTCGCGGTGGTGGATATTGCATGTGCCCACAACGCCATATTGGGTCGTCCAGGGCTAGAAGATTTGGAGGCAATTGCTTCTGTTCGACACTCATGCATCAAGTTCCCAACTGACACTGGAGTAGGAGTGGCCCGAACAGATCCAGCCATAGCCCGAACGTGCTACAGGGAGGCTTTGAAACAAATGACCACCCGGGGACAACGGGGTAAACAGCATTGAGATGCAGACCCGCCGTACGGAATTTGAAGGACGCCCCGAACCAGCCACCCTCCTAGAGTACATCGAGCTTGATTCCCCTCCCGATCGTAAAATTGCGATCGGGATGGACCTTGAAGGGGACATCAGGGAAGGGGTGATCGCTGTCCTGAAGAGATTCCAGGTCCTATTTGCCCGAGGACCCGAAGACATGTCGGGAATTGATCCGGCCCTCATCTGCCACAAGTTGGCCGTTCGGCCTGATGCCAAGCCAGTCCAACAAAAGAAAAGATATCAGGCGGCTGAACGGCGGGAGTTCACAAAACAGGAGGTAGCCACCTTACTAAGAATCAGGCACATTAGACCGGTCATCCATGTTGAATGGTTGGCTAATGTGGTCCTTGCTCCAAAAGGATCTACTTGGAGAATGTGTGTGGACTACTCCGATCTGAATAAAGCCTGCCCTATGGACCCCTATCCTGTCCCACGAATAGACCTGCTGGTGGACGAAACAGCCGGGTGTGAGCTGCTGAGCTTTATGGATGCCTTCCGAGGTTATCACCAAGTCTTCATGCACCCAGATGATGCAGAGAAAACCGCGTTCGTCACCTCTGACGGCGTGTTCTGCTATATCGTCATGCCATTCGGCTTGAAAAACGCCATGGCCACCTTCCAAAGAATGATCGGCATGCTCTTCAAAGAGGTGCTAGGAGTAACCATGGAAGCATATGTGGATGACATCCTAGTCAAGAGCAGGAAGAAGGAGGATCATGTCCGGGACATGGAAAGGATCTTCGGGATCATGCAGAAGGCCAACATGAGACTGAATCCAAGAAAGCGCGCCTTCGCAGTCAAGGGGGGCAAATTTTTGGGTTATATGATGAGCGAGCGGGGAATTGAGCCTAATCCTGAGAAGGTAAAGGCAATCATGGACATGGAGGCACCGCGGAACTTGAAAGAAGTTCAGAAGCTGACCGGAAGATTAGCGGCCTTGAGCCGATTTATGGCTAAACTGGCCGATCGTGCCATTCCATTCTTCCAAATAATGAAGAAAGCCAACCCGTTCGAATGGACAGCACAGTGTCAGGAAGCTTTTGAAGAGTTAAAATTGTACCTGTCTTCCCCCCTGGTCTTGACTAAAGCGGATCCAGGGGAACATCTCTATATGTATCTGGCTGTGGCTGATCTGGCGGTCAGTTCTGTTTTATTGAAGGAAGAGAAGGGTGTTCAGCGCCCTATTTACTTTGTGAGCAAAGCCTTGAACGGGCCAGAAACCAGGTACACCTTAATGGAAAAAAACCATCTTAGCATTGATTGCTACCATCAAGCGACTAGCACCCTATTTCCAGGCACACCCAGTCACCATCTACACTACCCAGCCCCTGGCCACCATACTAAGAAATCCTATGGCAAGTGGGCGTATCACCAAGTGGTCCCTCATGATCGGGCAGTATGAAATAGACTTCAAACCTCGCCCCACAATCAAGGGACAGGCTTTGACTGACTTCATTGCCGAATGCACTGCCAGATCAACTGAAGAAGGAACGGACGGAGAAGTGCATGACCATTGGTGGGAAATGTATGTGGATGGAGCGTCCAGTAACAAAGGCTGTGGTGGAGGTGCTGTGATAACATGCCCCGAGGGATTCAAGGCATACTACTCCGTTCAGTTTGAATTCAAGGTAACCAATAATGAAGCCGAGTATGAAGCCCTTATTGCTGGATTAAAGTATGCCAAGGCCCTGGGGGCCAACAGATTAAAAATTCGTTCAGATAGTCAGCTGGTGGTAAGCCAGATTAATGGATCTGCCGAAGTTAGGGAAGAACGGCTAAAAGCCTACAAGGAACTGGTTGAGGAAGAAATCGGCAGGTTCGAACAGGTGGTACTTGACCAGATTCCCAGGATCGAAAACAGTGAGGCGGACATCCTATCCAAACTAGAATGTGCCGTTCGGGATGATCATGCCCCAGGCATTCCTGCACACATCCAGAGGTTCGCTCAGAGAGAAATACTGACCACACCGGCAACGATGATCCTGCGGGTAGATGCCGTGTCCTATGCCGTCCCAAGCTGGGTCACTGACTTGACAAATTACCTGAAGGATGGGACTTTACCGAACGATAAAAATGACGTGTACAACCTTACTTGTATACAACGAAGGGCCCCAATGTTCGAACTAGTGAACGGACAACTATACAAAAAGACGTTCGGGGGGGCCATATCTGAAGTGCCTTCCCCCTGATCAGGCAGCTACTGTAATGGAAGAAATTCACGAAGGCATCTGCTCCAGCCATCAGGGGCCAAAGACCCTGGCAAGGAAAATCATCCTGCAGGGATACTATTGGCCAACTATTCAACAGGACTGTTTCGCGCACACGAGGAAGTGCAAGATATGTCAGCTTTACGCCCCAGTACCTGGACGGCCTGCAACCTTTTACACCCCCATGACCATATCATTACCATTCGCTAGGTGGGGGATTGACTTGCTAGGGCCCCTACCTAATGCGTCCGGAGCAAGGAAGTACATCATAGTGGGGATTGATTACTTCACCAAATGGGTGGAAGCCGAACCCCTGGCCAGTATCACGGATTTTCAATGTCAACGTTTTGTTTGGCAAAATATTATATGCAGATTCGGGCTGCCCGAGCAGGTCATCATGGATAATGGACGGCAGTTTGTGAGCAAGAACTTCGAGGAATTCCTCACCAGATGGGGAATCAAGCATTCAAGAGCTTCCGTAGCATATCCGCAGGCGAACGGGCAGGTAGAGAACATGAACAGAACCATCATGGATGGTATAAAAAAGAAACTCGAAGATTACACGTCAACCTGGCCCGAGCAGTTAAACTACGTCTTGTGGACATACAGGACAACTCCCCGAACAGCAACCGGGGAAACACCGTTCGCCCTCGCTTATGGATTTCAGGCTAAGGTCCCAACTGAGGTCTTGGTGCCCACTCACAGAACCATCCACTATGATCCTGAGCAGAATGAGGACAATCTGCGTGCTGAACTCCACTTCATAGAGGAAAGAAGGGACCTCTCAGCTTTACGAATGGAAGAATATCACCGGGCGACTAAGAGGTATGTGGATAAACAGGCTAAAATCCGTTCGATTGAAGTTGGAGACCTTGTCCTGAGGAATAGAGAGAAAAGCAAACCGCTAGAGGGCGGGAAGATGTCAAAGAATTGGGAGGGACCATACCGGGTCTGGAAAAAATACCGGATGGGGACCTTTTCCCTACAGGATACCGAAGGCTGTCCGGCAGGGATATGGAACGCTACGCACTTGCGGAAATTTTATCAATAAAAACGGCTGTTGCCACCTCTGAAAAAAAAAAAAAAAAAAAAAAAGAAGAGGGAGAACAATGCTTCCAAAGAGGCCAGAGTTAAGAGGAATATTGCGAGCCGAACGGCATCAACAAGCCGAACGGCATCACCACAAACTCGGCCAAAAGTCTCACCTTGATCCATGGATGTCATTCATCTCGATCCATGGGGAGCCATCATCTCAGCACAAAAAAAAAAAAAAAAATAATAATAATAATAATAATAATAATAATAATAATAATAATAATAATAATAATAATAATAATGTGCAGGATAACCAAGCCCGGACTCAGCTTGGGAGATGGTGTAAAAGATCTTGAGTAGGACGAACCGGGCGGCATCCGAAATCATAGGGTGACCGAGCGGGGGATCGGGACTCTGGTCTTAAAATCTTGCCTTGGCCATGCAGCTCGCCCGAACCTTATGGTGGTGGAACCCGAGCTGTATCCTGGAGGCGAGTCTCCATTTTGGCAGAGAATAAGGGGGAGACCCGAATTGGGAGCCTTATTCTCAATGGTCCAGGATGGACATCTCAACCTCATGATATGGATGACCCCGGACGGTAAAACCGACGGTATGCATCGAAATTATGGGCTTGGAAGATGGCAGACACTACACAAATTGTGAAACTGTCTTGCAGCAAGAGGTGATTACCTTGCGGATAAGGAAAAACACGGATGATAACCCGAACAGGTTACTTCAGCCTTGGGCCTACAAGGCAGCAGACAGCAAGCATTAAACATTAATGACTTGCGCGTTCAGGGAACAACCAGTCGACGGTAATAAACCGGACGGCATGCATCTGAAACAAGGTGCTAGGGGGCGCAGCAAGCATTAAACATTGAGGATTTGCGCGTTCGGGGAACAACCAGCCGACGGTAATAAACCGGACGGCACGGATCTGAAACATGGTGCTCAGGGTCGCAACAAGCGTTGAACAGGCCGAACAGACTGCACCTCAACTTTGGTGCCAGGAACGGGTCGAACGGCTTGCATCTTAATCATGATGCTGACTTATTGTGAAAAAAAAAAAAAAAGGAAGAGATAACTATATTCAGAAATGAACCAATCTTTATTCTTCGGCACTATTGGCCGGGAATTACACATGAGAAGAAGAAAAGGGGATTACAACAGAGATCACTAAGCTACGGGAGGATCCTTGTTCGGCACGGCATCCGAGTTGGAGTTCAGGGGATTGGCTGAGTCCTTGGCTTTTTGCCTCTTCTCCATCACCCGTTGATAAGCACGGCAGAATAACGGATCAAAACCTTCTTCCTTGGGGTCGAAGGGTTCGTCAAAAGACTCCTTGATCACCTCCAGATTCCGGTCGACCAGCATATCTTGGCACTTAACAAGGGTATCTTTTGCCAAAGCATTGGCAAAGGTTGTCCCGGACGGGGTCTCATCCAGAAGCTTGAGGCCATCGTGTAATGGATCCTTGCTCTTCTCTAGGAATTCGCCCAGATGCTTGCCAAGGAATTCCCGAGCAGTATTCTCGAGGGCGAGGTTCAGGCCTTTCCCCCGTTGGAAATCAATCACCGCTTGCTGGGTGATTCTAGAAATATCAACCTGAACGGGGACTGCTGGTTGTCCGCCCTCCTTAGGTTGGGCCTTTTTAAATTTAACACCAGCAGCCTCGGCAGCAGCAATCTTGTCCTTCAACGCCCAGATCTCCCGATCGCGACGCTGGAGCCTCTGCTCCAGTTCGGCCAATTCAGCCCTAGCCTTATCACCCTTATTTGCCCGATCCTGAAGATCTGCGGCCATCTTCCGGGCGGCATCCAGGAGGGTCTTACTCTCATCAAGCTCCTGAGCCAAATGTACCATCTCCCGTTCAACAGCTAGGAAGGCCCGGTGATAATATGTACCGGCCTGAGAAAAAATAAAACAATAAGAGGTACGAATTCGTCCGGAGAACTTCAAACGCAAAAAACCTGGACAGTAAAATACGACCAAATCAGACCAATGGGTCAAATTGGTGAAGCCCTCGCCAGCCTTCAAAGAAGTGCTGCACCACATGGAGGATGCGGTCTGCCCGAACAGCGTCCGGCATTCAGCTCGGGGGCCCATGGCAGAAAACTCCACCGTCAACTGATCGGGGATCGGGAGACTATCTGAAGCAACACCTCCCCTGTTGCCCAGCTTCCTTGAAGGGGGGGGGGGGGGGGGGGGACCGTAGGCATCCTTTCCACAGAAGGATCCGTCAGATCAATGACCTGATCGATCGGGACCAAGGCGCCGCCGCTTTCAATTCTCGGCCGCTTGCTTACTGGCCCAGATTCCCGGCCAGCAAAAGAACCCGGATGACTAGCTTTCTCCTTTCCCTTGCTGACTATGGCGGTGGAGGAAGGAGTAGGAGCAGGACGCTTTATGGAAACGGGGGGAATCACACCTACAGGAAAGAACGAAGAAAAATGAACAGGAGATTGAAGAATATACCGAACGAACTAAGTAATGGAAGAATCATACCAATGCCAGCAGCTAGCATCTTAGCGGGAGTCAAGAAGGACCGTAAGTTCTTGGAACCGGCCAGACGAAGTCTTTCATACTGACAGAGAATAGCTGCATCCACCCTTGGGGAGGCGTCCTGAACGGGGTAGGTGTTCCACCGATCAGGGAAGGGAAGCGGCGACCCCACGAATACAAACACAAATCTTTCCTCCCATTTTTCCGGAGGGGTGGGGTTGTCGGTGAAAAGCGAACGGCCAGGACGGGCCACAAGCCGCAAATACCCAGTGGTCCAGTAAGGCTGGACGCCATAACAGTGCAAAAAGAGGTCCACGTTGGGGGCAATTCCCAGGTCGTGGCACCAGACAATGAACCCATTCAGGATCCTGTAGGTGCTAGGCACGAACTGTGCCGGCAATACTGATACCCGGCGGAGGAACTCCACAACGAACGGGTGCAAAGGGAACCGCAAACCAGCAACCAAGGCATCCATGTGCACCAACACACATCCCGGACGGTGTCGCATGGGATGTTTGATGAACCCCGCATTGAACTGACGGGGTGGAGGTAGTAATTGGCGGAGCGTCTGTTCTGCATCAGCAGGAAGGCGTTGACGTTGCTTCCTGATGCAATGAAAGTTCAGACTATAACGGGGGGGGGGGGGGGGGGGGGGGGGGGCGTTCAGGCATGCCCTTATTATAGATGGCTAGGTCATCTCCCGACTGACATCCATCATCAGGGAGGGGCTGTTCGGGATGAAGTGAGGCAGAAGACCCGTTAGAACCCGACGATCGGGTAGATGTACCTTGATCTTTGGGGTGAGCTTTTCCCCTTGAAAGGCGAATCAAAGTGGGTGCCATCTCTTCGGAGTCTGACGAACCAGAAAAGGCAGACATAGAATAACGAAGAAAATTCTAGAGAGAGAAAGCTTAAAGGAATTCAGAAGCAGCAGAAAAAACTGAAACAAAGTAGCTGCATCCTTATATAAGGAAATGCTACCGCCAGGAATTCGAATGAATAATAGACACGTGTCAAGACGGTTGAGAGAAGTTAAAGCATCCTTTGGGGTGGGTGAACACCCGAACGGGGTCGAAATCAGCAAAGTTCACGAACCTCTAAAAGCGTCTCCCCGAACGGGATAAAAGAAAAGGGCTACAAGCGTTTCCCCGAACAGGAAGGAAATTTATAACGGTGGTAAAAATGATGGGCGTACCCGAACAGTATGGTACGAATGAAAGCTTACGAACGAATGAAAAGGGCACTAGGGTCTTATATTAAGATCATAAGTACAGACTGGACGGGTTCATTATGAACAACATGCGTTAACAAGATTATCAAGTCCCGAATTCTGGATTTAACAAGGAGTTCACCCGAACAGGTGACCTGATCGTTTCAGATTATGGAGATCACCCGAACAAAGCAACATGAAACGTATTGCGGAGGCGAATTGATAGGTGAAAAACAAATATAAAGTACAGTAAAAGTCACAAAGACGAAATGAGCAAGCGAAAGTTGTATATTCATCGGCTCTACTGGCCGGAAAGTACAAAAACTACTGATTCAAAGGAAAGGAAATACAGATAATGTCTAATCTATTGTTCGGGATGATCTTCATCGTCTTCATCATCGTCTTCATCAGCCTCATCTGCAATCTGCACGACCTCCATCCTCAGAGCTCGCCGGCACTTTTTCATCTGTGCCATCAGGGCGTTCAGATGACCCGGATGGAGGTCAGAGGGAAAGTCGGAGGATTGCACTGATCGGCCCATATACTTTTCTAGGAGGGGGAGGAGAGGCTGGAGCATATGTTGGCAGCCTGAACTGTAGATCCCCCGGGCAAGGATATCAGCCCACTCCTTGGTGACAGGATGCTGATCAAGCACCCTGATCCCCTCCTTCTGGCGCTCCTCTCCGGCCACTTTCTCCAAGTGCCTCCCGAAGACAGCGGGGAGCTGTTCGGTGGCATACTTCTCCTTCAGAGCCAGAAACTCCTCTGAAGCCTTGAAGGAATCCCGAACGGCGGAAAGATCAACTGTCATTTCGGCCGGTCCGTCCGGGATCTGAGGAGGAGCCTCAGAGAATTTGATCTGAGCGGCCTCAGCTGCTGCAATCTTGGCTTGGAGAGCGCCCACTTTAACACGGAGCTCCCCTGCCTCGGCTTCTAGCTTCTTCCGCTCCTCAGCAAAAGCCCGCCGTTCGGCCTCTGCTGCCTGTTCGGCCGTTTCCTTGGCCATCAGCAAGCCTTGTTCCTTGGCCTGCCTGGTCTCCTTGAGCTTCAGGCTGTATATCCCTGCCTAATGATCGAAAAGAAAAGTATGAGCACATGATAAGCTGACAAAACGAAGAAAAAGGTAAAAGTAAATTATGAACAAGAAGCTACCTTCAGGACAGTCAGGGCAATGCACTCCTCGATCTCCTCCACCGGTATTGGGGGAAGGTTGTGTCCATTGAGGAAACCAGAGGTGGACCAGATCTGGCTCGCTGGACAGCCACCCCTCTCCAGCATTTCATGAGCAGGATCATAGAGGGAGATCCGCTCGAACTGACTAGCCAGGTCAGCCTGATGGGCAGGCACCTCCTCAGCAGAGAAATGGTGGGACTGTTGGTCAGAAAAAAGCTGATCCATCAGCGTGTCAGCGTGAGTGTGCTGCTCAGGGGCAACCTGCTGCACAGGTTCTACATCCCGAACAGGTTCAGACTGCTCGGGGACGGGAGGGGCGGATTGAGAGGAGGCGCCCTGATCGGCCTTCCTCAACCTCTTTCTTTTTGTCTTCCTCTGCTGCTTGGGAGGAGAAGTTGGTGGCTCGTCATCAAGTCCAGCAGTGAATAGCCTACTATCATCCATGGCCGGTTGTTCGGGATTGGCTCCTTCGGAATCTGAAGATTCGCCTTGCTTTGGAGCTGAAAAGACAAAAGGAACAAATTAGTACCGAGCGGTTCACACGTGGATTAAAAAATTATATCACACGGGAAGGACCGCCCGGGCCATGGTACTTGGTTTTCAGTCAAGTAAGTCCAGGAATACGGGCAGTACCTATCCCGGCCTTAATTAGCCGTTCGGGAGTCAGGTAAGACATAATTTTGAAGCAGCCTCCTGCCTCCACAGCAATGACATCTCTGCTAAGCTCTTCGGAGATGAATGGCTCGGGGGATTTAGGAGGGAATGCGTTCCACTTCCTAGGAATCAAACCGTTCGGGACAGAGACAAAGAAGAACCTATCTTTCCAACCTTTGATGGAAGAAGGGGCATCACAGAACAAAATGTGTCCTGGTCGGGAGCTTACCACCAGAAAGCCGTGGGACTGCTGGGGGATAACTGAAAAGAAATAGTGGAAAAGTTCTAGGGTGGGTGTGACCTTGACACTGTGGCAACGACAAATGAAACCAGCTATCGACCGGTAGGAATTCGGCATTATTTGGGCTGGTACTACATTGTAAAAATTTAAGAGAGAGACAAAAAAGGAGTGAAGTGGGAATCTAAGACCAGCCTTGATTGAGTCGAAATGGACCACAACCATCCCTGGGAAGTGGCGCATTGGGTGAAGACCCGATTGAAGACGGAAGTCCACCGAATCAGGAATTAACATCTGAATTTGGGCCCGATTCTGGGCCGTGAGCTTTTGGCGCATAAGCCTAATAAGAGCTAGGTCAAGCTTATGACAGGAAACGCCGCTTGGAGGACCGGCTTTCATGACTTCCAATTCATCCCCCGATTTGGTGCCATCAGGGTAAACATCGGAGGAGGAAGAGGAATCATTGCCGTTAACCTCCGCCGGAATTGGGACAACTTGCAGCATATCGCTGGGGTTTCCTTCTGGAATTACAGTACCGGAGGTAGAGGGTTCAGATGAACGAAGGGGTGCCATTCTCACTGAACGAGGGAACTAAACAGTAGAAGAGAACTCGAGGGATACCTGAACAGAAGCTGCGGATGAAGCTCTAGAGAGAAGGATGAATTATAAGCCGGAGATGCAAAGTTTCGAAACCCAGAATCAAAACCAGAAGAGCCTATTTATACTCTGTCACGCCGATTCAGCAGCCAATCAGAAGAGGACACGTTTTTTGTAATGATGACGGATACACGTGTCACGCGGATAACCCTCCTCAAGAAATCATGACGTTTATCGGGGAAGTAAAACGGCAGTTGCAAAAAACCGTCAAAATATGCCTCGGGAACCGGCGGAATACCATCCGATACTCGCCCGAACGGCATTCGGGCAGAAATCTTCTACTTCCTTATGCACTCACTACCGTTCGAGACAAAGGAAGTGGGGGACTAATGTTGGGATATTAGGTCCAGGCCCAATATCCCTAAGCCCAAATCCAAGAAAAAGAAGCGGGCCCAAGACAGTCCAAAGAAATTCCCGGACAGCATTCGGGATAAAGCTTATACTTGGAACATTCCAGGGATCACTTACATCAAGGTGCCAGTGCTCAGATACCGATCGGCGTTCGGGATATGTCCATAAGCAGGATAGCACCTATGACGGGGTCCCACACACCGAACACCCTGCCCGAACGAGCAATCAGCAAGTGGAAGCCGCATTTAATGCTGGGTCATGGCGGCAGCAAGTGGGGGCATGGGTGCATACATGGCAGAAGTGACAGCCTACCGGACTTGGCCACGTGTCCACCTCACCCATCCCTATTTTAGTATAAATACCCATGTTTAGATCATTGTGAGGGGTTAGCATTTTAATGCTTAGAGCTTAGCAATAGATTTACATCTCCCATCCTTGTAATCTCATATTCATCTACCGTTCGGGTAGTTTCAGTGTAATTGCTTTATTACAGAATATAAGTAAGTTCTTGAGTTGAATATTATCTGACTATTTTTTACACATTTCAACCCTACCCAATATCCCTATAATATCCAAGGCTTGTGTTGGGCTTTCGGATCTTCGGGAATAAACCTCAACACACCCTTTTTAACTTATTTTAATCAATTGCAAACACTCCTTTAGACTAGTTGCAATCTTGGAGTGAAAATAATAAATTTAATGTTTTCACCCCATTTCTTGTTTAATCAATGGTATAGGAAAGGCAGAAAGTGAATGGCTAACTTAGGGTGGGGAATAACCAACTCACTTTTCACTCCCAAGAGAGAAGAAAAAGCAAAAAGTAGGAGAAAAGACCAATGAACAAAAAGTAGGAGATGAGTCCCATGTTAAAAAAAGATCTTTATTTTATTTAAACTCATATAACAATATTGCCTATATAATTTCTTTGAAAAAATTTGATGAGTGAATATATTGACGGTGCATGATTGCAAGAAAAAATTGGATTGACTTAATGAATACACCAATTTGGTACAAACTAGTTGGGAATTTGATTTAATGATGTAGTAAGGTTGCGGATAGTCTTATAACTTACTAGTATAATCTTATTATGTTCATGATGAGCAGTGGCGGAACCAGCACGGATCAGTTGGAGGGGCACATTAACACATAAATCATACTACCTTCAATCTTTTTTAATTGCATCATTTTCACTTTAATGTTTGTAAACGCACAAGTTTTACCACCAAAGCCGTCAATATATTTAATTCTCTATTACTAAAAAAATTTAAAAACAATAATGAAATTTGTAATGTTACGAATTAAGCAATATTTTACAAAAAAAAATAGTTATCACGCATTAATAAATGTAATTAAAATAGAATATGGGAATAGTATAAAATTTTCAATGTTACAACTAAAGGAATAAGAAGGATATCATACATGATGTATGGAAAAAGAAAACAAAAAGAAATTAATTTTGTATACTCCCTCAGTTCTCTAATACATGTCTTTCTTTCCATTTTGGGATGTTCTCTAATACATGTCTCTCTTTCCATTTTTAGAAAGTTTTTTCAATAAATATATCTGTAAACCCTCATTCTGTTTCCTACTTTTTCATTCTCTTTCCTACTTTTTCCTTTACACACAACTCACTACACCTTTTATCTTACCCCTATTAGTTTTTTCTTAAATCTTGTGTCAAAAGCTATACTCCCATCTATTAGAGAACGGAGGAAGTATACACAAGTCAAACTAGCATAAACTCTATTTGTAATAAATTATATTAAGAGCCATAGTAACCACTGGACATGTTGATCCAATGGTCGATCTTTTCCCTAAGTTAATTGTTGCCACATGATGCTAGGTCAGTGGGTTCAATTTTCAGCGGTGCTTCTTTTTTGGGAAATACGGAGTATTGCTTAGCAATTAGCTGTGATCCGCGGGGGCGAATTCTATTTTGTTCACCCCTTCATGGAGGGTGAACATCACCCCCTCCCTCCAACACATGACACTTGCCATTACAATTGCAAAATTTAAATGTTTTGCAATGGGGTGAACAAAATAGAACTCCGCAGGGGCAGCCCAGGCGCAGGGGCACACTGCCACAACGGGCTTATGATCGATCTGGGAGTAACATATATATATTAAGCAAATAAAAATCTGCAGGGGCACGGGCACCTCCAGCGCCCAACGTAGTTCCGCCCCTGATGATGAGAACTCTTTGGCCACTTATAATTTATTAAATAATTGTTCCAATCCAAACCTAGATATCTGAGTTTCTTTATTACTGCACCGAACAATACCGTTCCCAACCATCATGGACCGCCCAAGTTAGTTGTGTGTCTGAGTGAGTGTGTGTTAGTCTATGTATGTGTGGGACAGGAGCGAGCTTCCTGTGTGGAGTGTGCTAAAAGAGGGTTTGGTCTTTTTGTATTTGGATGAAAGTGAATCCTGTATTTTATTCTGTGATAATCAGAGAACTTTTTAATCCAAGGATATATTAAAACCAAGTGTGTAACAATCTGGGCACTTTTTTGTAGGGATGGAGATGACTTTACTAAGAAGAATGTAATAATGGCTTGTGGTTTGTATATACTCCTTTTTTGTTCTATAACAACTCTCTTCTTTCTTTACAACAAAATTCTTTCTTATTCTTTCATTTTTTTTCAAGCAGAATCTGAATTTTTTATTCTCAGTTAAAGATAGAGGATGCATTATGCATATAAGCAATGGAAACAGTAACTTGGAACCAATAATGTAATTCTCCGTAATCCTTTTTTCATATCACAATCACATGAAAATCTGTGATATGCTTACGGAATTCGTGTTCGAATATGGAAGTATATAAGGGGTGTTTGAAACTGATTCTGCTTTTGCTTCTTTTTAAAGCAGAATCAGTTTTCAGCCTCCCGCAGCTTCTTAAAAAAGTTATTCTAGAAGTAAATTAGAGCATCAGAATCACTTTTACATTTTCTCCCTGAAAGAGCAGAAGCAGTTTTAAGAATCAGATTCAAACACCCGAAATAAAATTTACTTATCAAGGATATTTTTAAAGTGATCTAAGCTAAATTTAATGCGGAGTGATATTCTTAAATACACCTCAACAACTATCTCTAAATTTATTCCACACATGAATACATGGTGTCTTTAATTATTCACCTATCACACATTCTTGCATTCACAAATCGTCTAGATTTACATTCTTACATTCTTCCATTTTTTTTTACAAATCATCTAGATTTATGTTTTGCTATTAGATCATTACCATTATAATATACACTGTCTCGTTAATGTTTACTTCATCCATCCATTATATTTTGTAGAGGAAAGCAAAATCATAGGAACCAAAATATATTTAAACAACCAAAAAAGTGAAAGAAGATAATGTTTTAAGGGACGAGATAGCATTATTTTATTGAAATACCATTTTACTTTTACTTTCATTACTTTCAATATGGTATTTAAGTAAATTTATTGAAAGAGGGAGTAATAACTATTGTAGTACTCCGTGCATGGCCTTATTCATTCCACATTTTAATTTATCGGCAAACTGTCCTCGCATTAATACCAAAATAAATTCTTCTAACGGTGCTTCCGTTGGTGCATTCAAAGCAAACTTCAATTCATACCTAGGGGTGGACTCGGGCCGGGCGACCCGGCCCGGAACCGGTCCGGCCCGGTCACTGTTTGAACCGGCCCGACCAGGGACCGATCCGGGTAGGCCCGACCCGCTGGAGTTCCGGGCCAGGCTCAGGCCCTTGAAAAGGTGAACCGGCCCTGCCGGTTCGGGCCCGGTCCGGGCCTATTTTTTTTTTTTTTTTTTTTTTTTTGATTTTTTTTTTAAGTTTTTGGGTTGGGCTGGGTATTTTGTGCCATTTGAGGTGGTTTGGGATGGTTTGGGGGTGAGGAGGGAAGGTTGGGGGTTAATTACGAAAAGCCAAAAAAAAAAGAAATTAAGTTGAACCGAGGCACGGCCCGGCCCGGCCCGGCCCGAACCGGACCCGGGGGTTACCCGGGCCGGTTCCGGGCCTCCCCTTTCATGAACTGAGGCCCGGCCGGGCCCAGGCCCGAACCGGCCCGAGTCCACCCCTATTCATACCAATCATACGTACTGTGAGCCTGTGATGCTATCAATCTGTATTGAAAATTACATAATTTTCCATCACAAGATAGAGTGATGAAGTAATCATTGATGCAACATGGATTATTTACTTCTCAACTACTCTGCTTCATTACAACATCTTTATCCATACTCTTCAAAGGGTTTTTATGATTGATTTATGATTGGCATGTTATTATCATATAAGAAAATTTCAATCAATATTAAAGCTTATGAACTCCCCCTAAATCATGGTCTCTATTTGTTCAATTTTTTATATGAAGCTTCTTGCTAACTTCAACTCTTCAAGTTAAAAGACATGATCGCATTAAATGTATTTATTGAAAGTTTAAATAATCTTGAATACTCAAGAATTTGATATTTTATAGTAATTTTTTTAAATAATATTTCAAAATAATCTCTCGTCTTCAACCACACTCTAAAAAGTTCTTACACATCATCAAAATGATCCTCAAATAAACTCATTAATCAAGACATGCTTTTATTTTTTAGGGAGATTTTAGGAAAAAATGGGATATTTAGGGACGGTCCATGAATGGGATGGATTGAGATGGAGAGAAATTATAAGAAGATTAAATGTTAGTAGGTCAGCTAATAAAGTATGAAAAATGAAAAATTTAAACTAAAAAACTAAAAAAATGAAATAAAATTAAGATGTCTTGTGATTCAGATCAGTAGATCATCTGTTGAGCATATTTATGACCAGAATAAATATGTTTGGACAAAAAATATTACGGAGTATTATTAAGTGTAGTAACGATATGTAATACGGAGTATGTCAGACAAAATGTTAAAAATGAATATTAACTTATGTAAATAAAATTTTCATGTATAAATATTTTACTTTTAAGTTTTATTTATTTGTTTTTAATTATTTTGTTTGAAACGTTATATTACAAATATTGTTTCACTGTAGTTCGAGAGGTAATTCTCTCTCAAACATCCCTCTTTTTTCATCAATGATCCTCAAGAGAGATAATTTTTACTTCTATTTATTCGCAGAGCCCGTTTGAAAACCCTGTTTTTCGGCTTATCAGGCCAATTAACCAACTATTTCACCAAACACGTAATTTTTTATTACGCGTGCTGAATTGGGTAATATTAAGAAAAAGTAAGATTAAAATTACTTTTCTAGTTGTATCGGCTAAAGTTACTGTAGAGGATCATTATAATTATTTTTTCATATAATTTTTTCTTTATTTTGTTAATTAAAAATAATTTCATTATTTTTTTTCTTCAAAAATCGGCAGAATCAGCCAATCCAGTTACTTCAGTCAAAACTTCATAAATTTCAGTAGAATCAACCGCTCCAACCCATTTCAGTATAATCAAACGGGCTTGTAGATTCGTAGTATTTTATCTAGGGGTGAGCAAATAACCGATTCAACCGACCTGACCGAAAACTGGTGACCGAACCAACCGAAAAAATCGGTTTTCGGTCGGTTATCGGTTATCATAAATTAAAAATAATCGGTTATTCGCTTATTCGGTTTTATTTGTCGGTTATCGGTCGGTCACCGATAAGCGTCCGATTTTTTTGTAAATATTTAAGTAAATATACTCCATAATAAATTAATAACTCCTTAGTAACGATAAAAAAAGAACTTGATAGTAATGAAATGAAATAATTACATAAATATGATCAAAATAAAGATGGTTTACAAAAAGATGACTACTTACTAGAGTAGTAATACAATAATAGTAATTCATGTTCAAGTTTTGAACATAAGTTACAACAGCTCTACATTGTAGTAATGAATAGTCATATTTATATAAATGAGTTTTATTTAATAATATTCTTGTAAAAAACTCGAATGAAATATGAAGTCCTGCCGACGCCTATTGAACTCCACCTACAAAACTCATCAGTGGAATGCTATGGAGCCCGTTCTTCAATTATCCACTTCCCCGTTTCTTTAACTTGTATTCTTATAATCAATTCATGGAACACCCTCTTCAAAATTTCAAACCTCCACGTACACCTTCATTAGTTCTGGAGGAATCAACCTTGGTAAAGAAAAATCAACCGAAATCCTTATTTAATCGTTGCGAAATTGCACACATTTTTTCTTTTAATGTTTTCTAGATTCTTTATTATCTTACTCAACATCGCAGATCTTTTGATTTTCAATTTTTTCTTTAGTGGGATTTAAAATATTCAGAAACTTTTAGATGGGTTTGCTCATTTGGGGTGTAAAGATTAATAAGATATTAGCTTATTTATTCGCTAACATATTCTTTTTTATTTTGTTTTCATATTGAAAAAGACAATTGTGGAACAATGAAGTAGTTTCAACGTGGGATTTTTTAGTTTTTGTAATCGTATTGGACTAAGAACAATTATTTACATTTAAATATGTTGAATCAATTTTGGTATTTATTATTTTATCTATTAATGTGCTATCTACAACTTTTATAATTTTGAAAAATATATGTTTTGGTCGGTTATGTTCGGTTATTCGATTACCGACCGAAACCGAATGACATTTTTCAGTCGATTTTTGTAATGTTGTCGGTCGATTTTCGGTCGGTTATGAGAGGAAAAAACATTGGTCGGTTATTCGGTTATCGGTTGGTTATTTGACCGACCGACCGAATGCTCACCCCTAATTTTATCAAACTAATATTTTGGTAAACGGTTTAGTATTTTATCATAACATCTAATGACACTGTTGTATGTTTATATAGATTTCACAATATTATTTTGATATTTTGAATAGAAATAGTTAATATAAACATCAACTCCTCAAATGGGTCAAAATATAGGTCTGATTAACATTAAAATGACTATTACCCGCATGTGATAGTGCCACCCCTAAATAGCTCATGAGCTACACCATCAGGAGGTGATTTATAAAATTGACAACAAACGTAGCTTCACATTAAAGCATCTGTCAATTGGCTTCAATAACCATATGAAAATAAGAATATATTTTTCGAGTTTTTCCATGACATTTTGGGCACCAATTTCTATAATGACCGTCCCATCATTGATGTTTTATCCAACTTATTGCTAATGTGATGATTGTGATCCTTACCGAACAGTCTACTGTACGAGCTTCCCAACCGTCACGGATTAAATGCCAATTTGCCATCATAATCTATCTCCAGCCACCCATTTTCGCGAAATACTCTCTCCCTATTTTTTTTGTTTGTTATTATAGGTATTGGCACATTTTTTAAGAATGAAATAGTATAGGTAATGAAATGAATAATGTAGAAAAAGAAGGAAAGATGGTGAATAAGTATGAAACAGATGATAAAAAGTAGATAAAGTATGAGTAGTTAAGTATTTTGAAAGGAAAAACTTACAAAAAATGGAAAGTGTAATAAATTTTTGAATAAATCCAAAAATGGAAAGTGTAGCAAACAAAAAAATGTGGAGGAAGTATAAATTAATCATTTGAAAGGATAGTTACTAATGTTTTGTACTATCTCCGTCCCGGAGACAAGTTCCCACTTTCTTTATTTGGATGTCCCAAAAGAAACTTCTCATTTGCCTAAATGGAAAGTTATCCTACATCAAAACAGTGTCAAACAGTGCAAAACAGTGTCAAACAGTGTCGAAACACGGAAACAATGTCGAAACAGTGTAAAACAATAAAATTTATCCCTCAGTAAATTTGTGAAAGTCAACCCGATAACTTGTTCCCAGGAAGGAGGGGTAATAAAAAAAGTTAAGCTTACTAAAGTCATGAGAAATGGATGTAGCATAATCAATTCATAATTTTTAATGGATTTCGTACCTCTACATCGCACAGGTCACCATATTACATTTGAAATTTAAAGAATAGACAAATATACTCCGTCCGTTTGACTGAATAAGAAAAATGAGTAGTTAGAGTTGACTGGACAAGTTTGCCCTTGATTTAAAACGATGGAAAGCTGAAAAATGGACCGAACAATTTATTCGGACAACAGTAGCTTCACTTTCAGAAAAGTGACGGAACACACACATATTCAAGTATTCAACCGCCGGAGTTTGGGAGTCGGACGCAGAGAAAAACACGACTTCAGAGTGTTTGCCAGTAGGGTGCTGGGCAGGGGTAAGATTTTTTAGAATACGTTGAATCATCAATAGGGTAAAGTAGTCTTTCCATTTGTTTTTAATAATTAATACCAAAAATGGAAAGTGGCTATATTTTGGAATGACTAAATAAGAAAAGATGATTAAATAAATAGGAAGAGATGCACTATATCACATAAATTGTTAAAGAAAATCAATATTAAAGACTTTTTTCGCGACAAATTAAATAAAAAATAAACTATAAAAGTTCGTACTTCATGTTGGGGTCACTTGCTCTGTTTGACCTTTTACCTTTGGGGTGTAGGCGAGTAGCAAAGAACATTGTTGCAAAAATGTCTAATATAACTAACTTTATTAAATGGAGTGCAAAAATCTGTAAACCACTAGTTACAAACTTAATTACAACAACCACAATAACAATGTAGTATACACCAATAATAATAATAATAATAACAACAACAACAACGACAACAATAACTGTTAAAGCATTTGTCCCACACCGGAAAGCTATAAAACAATTAAACACTATATAAGGCTTTAGGCTACTCCTCCTAATAGGTTGACCTTTTAGGATAGAACCCAGAGTCTTAACATGGTATCAGAGCCGATTCCAGTTATGGTTTGACGGCTTGTTTAGCACTCATGATTAAGGGTTGTTTGTTAAGGGATTGTTTAGCCCGTTTATACACCCTGATATTGTCCAGCCCGGTTCAGGCTGAGGGGCGTGTTAAAGCATTTGTCCCACACCAGAAAGCTATAAAACAATTAAACATTATATAAGCCTTTGGGCTACTCCTCCTAACGGGTTAACCTTTTAGGATGGAACCCCGAATTTTAACAATAACAATAACAATAAGGGCAGTCTAATGAATTTGGAGGCTCCGTTTGATATAAAAACTAAACAAAAAAAATTATATTCAAATCAATTAAATACTCAATAAACAATACAATACAAATTTCTAATAGTTACTTTAAATTTGACTTAAAACAACACAACTCATTACTTATTTACTGTATTTTATCGATCTATATTCCTATATATACCTCACCCCGTATGGCTGTATAATTTACTAAAAAATTGAGATCCTTTTAATTGATGGGCCCTATTCTGTAGAATGGATTTAACATCTTCAATAATAACAACAACAACAACAAAAAATTTTATTCATGTCCTAGCTTGCAGCCTTGTGTGGGGTGTGCCTATATAAAGGAAGAACGAAGTAAGGCAGCTCTCAAGTGTCAATTCAATATCCAATTTCGGTAAGAAATTCTATCGCATTCCATATAGAGCAAACTTGGAAGAGCTGAGCCGGAGATGGGGTTAAAGGGTAAGTTGATAGCCGCAATTGAATTCAACGCCGGTGGAGATTTGTTTCATGAACTCTTCAGGTACAAACCACACGACGTGTCCACGGCGAGCCCAGACAAGGTCCAAGGTTGCGATTTGGTTGAGGGTCATGAGTTCGGCCACGTTGGCACCATCATATGTTGGAAATACACCCATGGTACGTATATACCCTCGTTAATTTTCTGATCTAACTTGATCTAGTCTGATGGTATGTGACTAAAAATATTTTTAATTATGTTGGTTTTAGTTCCAAATAATCCACACCCGGCCGTATATATGTTTCGATAATTATATAATACACATATAACGTAATTCTATCCAGAGCACACCCGATGAGTTCAGACTAAAACAGTTTAGACCAGGTCTATTCAGACTAAATCTGGGTTAAACAAACCAAACCAATTCAAACATTTGTTTAAATTTCTTAAGTTAATTTTGTGATGCACATGCAGACGGGAAAGAGAAGAAGGCAAAACAACTTATTCAAAAAATAGATGAAGAGAAGAAGCTGGTTGAATACAAGATGTTAGAAGGAGACTTGATGGAACAATACAAAGCTTTCTTAATAACAATCCACATAGAGACAAAGGACGGCATTGATTTGGTGACATGGACCTTAGACTATGAAATGCCTAATGAAGATGTGGAACATCCCATTTCAATGCTCTCCTACTTCATCAACCTCACCAAGGACATCGAGACTCACCACACTCCCAAACCTACTTCAGTTTGATCGGTCCATGTTTCCATCTTATGATAAAATGTTGTTCTAATTAATAAATAAGAAACTGCATTTGTAATCAGTTTATTATAATAAAGCAAGCATCACAAAATCATGTTGTAAAAACATGTTTTTTAGTGCGGGATTTCTAATAAAATGGTTGTTGTGTTTGTATTTAGCCTTTATTTTATGAAGGACGTCCGTTTGCAACTGTGTGTGTAAGTGTGTGTGTCTTGGGATGACTGCAAAATGGTTGTTGTGTCTTGAATATTACTAGTAAGTTTGAATGTACGCATTTCGTTAAGTGCTTTGAATTTGTATCCTAATAAGTACATGCATGTTGTAAACTGTATGGATCCCCAGAAATAATAAAAAATATAGCCATATAGGTTATACTTCGTATAATTTTTCAATTATTTCATTGCATGAGACCAACTATTTGCCACCCTTCATGACCATATAGTTTGATCTAATATCAAATTTCCATATGAGATTTCATTTTAAATTCTCTAAACTTAATTGGAAGGCCAGTCTAATATATAACTTAGGGCATCCCCATCCATTAGAGTATTTGCGGTTTAATTGGGTGATGTGGAAGATTATTTGAAAGATTATCATTGGGAGTAAGAGATTATTAAGGGAGATTATTGAAAAAGAAAATCCGGTATCAAGATTTGGATCCCAGATTATTTTAGGTTGTAGTTAGATTGCATTTAATGCATCATCTAGAAAAACTAATTATTTGAGTATTATGGTTGATGGAGAGTTTTACGATTTGAGATTATTTAAAATTTATTGAGTAAATGTGATGTGACAAATTAAAGATGTGTGATAGAAAAACTATTTATTTTAAGATCATGAATGAAGATGCTCTTGTACGTTTATTTTCAATTCATGAGGAGAAGTAGGGGCACACTAGCCTCCAATATAGAAAAAAATGTATTAAATACAGGAGGGTTTGGTGCATTAAACCCGTATACATTAGGAAAAAGGTTCAAATAAGCCCTTATACTATTTTGTAATGTCATGCCATAACTCTCGCATGAAGTGCATTATATTCAATTAAACGTAAAAACTAAAATCATCAAAACAAAAAAAAGGACAAATTGAAGTGCCATAACTTAAGTGCATGAAGTTCATTATATGTCGTGCAGTGAATGCCGTCATAAAGTGCAGTAAATGTTGTGCTATAACGCGTTCATAAAGTGCAATATTTTTCGACCTTCCACATTATAATATAACGAAATTTTCTTTTCTTTTTCGATTTTTAGTCATATTTCGGGGGGAAAACATAGTTAGTCATATTTTGGGAAACTCGATATGTTTTAGACTTTTAGTCATATCTTGGGAATTTTTCCTATTAATATATCAAATATGTGACCCTATTTTCAAACATCATTCATTTGATGGTTTGGTATCAACTTTTGATGTCGTAAATGACTGAATCTCTTATCGAATATTCAAATATTTGTTATTATTAGAGATCGTTTAAAAAAAAGTATGTATTATTATTGATTTATGGGTGTATTACAATCTTTCTAATATTAACAAGAAAATCCAAAAATCAATCACAAATATCCTAGAGTTCATCTTTTTTTTTCCTTCTATTTTTGCTATAGGAACCAAAATATTATGCTACTAATCATGTATGCAAAACCTAGGCAAAACCCACACCAAACGATCGAATTAACATCACATACTCCTTTCCTAATGGATTACGTTTGCCACGCGGCCAGTTAAACTCTGGATAGTAAGATGGATTACGTTTCCTAATACTGAAAAGGATTCCTTTCAAAAAAGATACTGAAAAGGGTTAGGACTCGTGTTAGTGTTACATTAGATCAAATGACCAGGATATAAGTCATATAACCCCCTATAACAGGTTTTGTCATTTTAGCTTTTCTTTTTATCTTTTTCTTCTCTTTCTTGCTGCATAGTAGTTCTACGATTCTCTTTTGTTCGGTGTTTCCTGATTCCTTTTTTTCCTTCTATCTCAATCTGGGTCTATGTTCTCGCTGGAGTCGCTGCACACTTTTGTTATCTTTAATTTTCATTTTCTTCGTCATTTTCTTCATCTATCACTCCAAGTTTCTTCCAATGGTTTGTATTTTTAGTTTTTTCTTTTTTTCCCCCTTTTATCCTTTTTTTCATTTAAATTTGTTGTCTTCTCCCACGATATATTGTCTGAAATTAGTTTCTTAGGATTTCAATAAATTAATCTGAATCAGAAATATGTTCATTCTTGGAAAAAATAAAATCCAAATGTTAATAAGATTCTTGGAATTTTATGAATCCGGGATCCGAAAGATACACAAATTATCAATCTGTGATTTGAAAAATGAAATGTATCAGTATAGGATCATGAAAAACTATCTATCTAAACGTCTAAAACACAAATTGATAGTGACAATGACTGAATGAAGATAAAGCAATTCAAAAGCAAAAAAATACGGAGTACTACTTAGAACAGGATGGGGAAGAACAAAAACGGCTGGAACAAGATGAAGTACAGGAAAATGAAAAAAAATGCGGGTGACCCGATATTACCGGTTGGGAGTAGGTCAATTGGCCTAATTGATGAGTTTTTGATAATAAATGGATATATGTTTATGATGCTTTATTTAGTAAAAGGATTTATGTGATGTTTTTGCAATAGATCGGGTTTGTTTGACTCTTTTTCCTATGCATTGCTACTCCTATGTTTACACTTTATCTATAGTGTACTCATATTTAGAACAATTTTTTCATACTAAATAAACTTGTACTAACAACTATATATGCTCCGTAAAATTTTATTTCAAAATGACACCCGTCACGGTCAGAGCACTAGTTTAATTGAATTAGTAGTTCCATAAATTGTTACGGAGTATATTGTTTGCAAGTAAGGCCAATTGACCAAATTATATTCTTTATTAAAAAAGGAATTACGAACTCTACATAGAATAAAAATGTGTTTGAATTTTAAACCAGAATTATTATATTTTTAATTCTAAATAAGATTAATACTGCCAAGTTCGAAAAATACTAACAAATATTGTAGCATACTATCACATCTATAGGCTATCCTTATCAGCCAGTTTTTATTACATACTACCTATGTGCCTTTTTATTTGGCTATTTTTGACTTTTCCAATCAAAGATGATAAACTTTGATCCATTTTTTACCTATAATATTTTGTAAAATGTAGTAAATTTCTACATTTATTACAGTATCTCTAACAAAGAACATTTTCATATTGTTTTCATATCATCAATATTACCGTGTATAAATATATAATCGTTAACGTTTAACTTCTTTGACTTTAAAGTTCAAGTTTGGCTAAATAAAAAGAAACAAAAGAAGTATATAACTTTTGATTTCACGCGGTGAATAGTGTAAGCCTGTAACAATAAAAAATAAGGTTGAAATGATTTTTATGTTTGAATGATTCAAATTAGTGTACTCTGCATTTATACTTGCAACAAAACTAATACTAGTATTACACTATTACCTATACACTTTGTCTACTCTTAATTGGGTCATGCGACAAACTTACTCATGGTAGCTTATTGCACATGTCAAAACCATACACGTCATTTACGTACTTGATTTATCCGCGTATAAACGATGACTTTATTGGCTTTTAAGATGAACTAGTCTTGTACCCGTGCGTTGCACGGGATAACAAACTAAAAAATTACTTGCGTGATATTTAATGTGTCCAAATGATATAAAACAATGTACTTAAAAGTCTATGTTTATAACTTTAATCTCGGGTAGTATTGCTTGATAAAGAAACACATCAAGGATGATTTTTACTTTGACTGTAATCAGACCAGACCAGACAAGATCGGAGTTGGATAGTTATAAAACTACAAAGAAATCAGACCAGGCCAGTTTCGACCAGACCAGACCAAACCAGCAAATTACAATCCAAGTAAAAACATCACAATTCATTAACCCCTATCAAAAAATTTCCCTATTGTTACAATTTACAAATGGTTATCTCTTAAGTAATATCGAAGAAATTTATCTAGGATAAAATGTGAATGGAAACTTTATGTCTGATGTATTAAAATTAAAAATCAGTATGATTAACCTCTATTTTTTGTATTTATTGATCTTATAATCCTTTTTTTACCAAATACTGTTAAATAAGTTTTCTTTCGGATTGAAGCTATATCATGGTATTGACCAATATTATGCATTACAAAAATTACTAAGTAGTTGTAAAAATGGATTGATGCGTTCAGAAAGAGAAGAAAAATTAACTTTTACTTTTAAAGAAAATTAAAATTATTAGAAACCAAATCACCTACTTCCCTTTCACACATATATCTAGGAGAATGAGATTAGGGCTACACGTGATAATGGCAGAGCTAATAAAACGCATAGATTTGGGACCCAAGAAAACGAAAAACCCCTTTTTTAAAAAATGATATAACTTTTTTATATCAACTCCAATTTTTACAAAATATATCACAATTCATATTTAAGATCTTTCATATGATACCAATATTACATATTTAAAATTTCAATATATAATACTTCGTATAAACTTTCAACTACTCGAAGTAAAAATTAAGTTTTAGAGTCGTCGGGATTGTGTATCAAATAACCAATTTAAAAATAATACTCTAATCAACTCTAACACCAAAGAACACAAAACTTTTAGGAACCGCATAGTATGGTTCTTTATTTATATAAAAAGTATAGCTTTTAAAACATGCGAGTCTTGGATCTAACCGCAGTAGGGTAACTACCACACATCATTATAAAGAAACAAACCGATTGAGAATGGCTATAAACAGAGCTTACTGCAAAAAAAAAATATCTCATTGAAAAAACTAATCAGAATTCAGAAATAGTCTTTCTTTGACAAATCTATCTCATTGAAAAAACTAATCAGAAATACTCTCGTGTCTTTAACAAAAGTAAAAAATATGGTCGTGTTTGTGAAACTAAAGTAAAAGCATTTCCAGTAAACTTATTTATAATAACAATGTTTAATATTCATAGAACTATATAAGGAAAATCCTGCACAATTTGATTCTCAAAACTCAAGCATGAAATGCCTAAAATCGTAGAACACTTGCAACCCAGGGATTTATTTGATGGGTTTGAATCTCTCTGAGTCTCTATTGCCCTTCGATTAAGCTTTTGAGCTACACAAGATCATCTCAATCATGCAAGTCAAAAATAAAATGAAATTGATATGAGATGGAATGAAGAGAGAAAATTAATTGCAAATTGAAGCAAACATATGGCAAAAAAGTCAGCAGATTCAAAATGAAAAAGGGAGGGAAAGAAACCACTCATCCTTTATAATAAAAGAGCCATATGTGGACAGATTTGAACATGGCAAGCTTATCATCCCTAATAAGCATGCAATTGTAGATCTGAATTCCCTCATTTGTATGGGACATGATAAGTGAGCTCTAACTTAAGTTCCCTCATTAGCTAATTAAAAAATGCATCAAACAAAAGTTCCATACACGACAAATTTATAGCAGAAAGTCAAGTGTTTATTAGCAAAAACTTAGTTTATGAAATGGGAAACGTTTACAAACGCAAACATCTAATGACTGGCAGTGAAACATAACACACCTAAAAAACACTAAAAAATATACTGCTATCTCCATAACAAAAGTAAAAAATGTGGACATATTTACTTCTCATTTATGAAATAGGAACTGGCCATAGAAAGACAAAAATTTAAGGGAAATAAGCTGTGATTTACTTGTTGCAACAACAATGTTTTCATAATGATATACCACACGAAGATGATCTTACAGGAAAGCTAGTGACCCGTCTTAAATCTTGAGCTTTAATTATCACTTCATCTATTTAAACCTGTATACAAAAGAGTCTACATTTTTGAAGGTCGAAATAACAAAATAATGTGATCTTTCAATCGCAATATTAAAGCAGCTTGAACAACTGATAACCGTTTTAGTCCACACCTTAGATAGGACCATGTTCTTTGAGATTATATATAATTATAAGACCCTATGTCTTAAAATTTTAGTGTGTTAACCGAAAGTTGGGAGGAATGTTAAAATCAGATATAGATCACAAAGAAAATATTAACCAATAATTTTGAGATTCATTGAAATGGACTGTCTGAGTATATTTCGTTATCATGCCCCTGCTATGATAACGAAATTGAAACACATGCCCCACTTTGTTAGAAAATGAAACACATGCCCCTATCTGAAAATGGCCCAAACCACATGTACGTTTTATGTACTTTTCCCTATTTTTAAAGACAGAGAAATAGAGAGATAAAGGGAAGAGAAAAATTCATTATTTATTCATAAGTTTTAAGCCCTACACCATATTTCAGAAAGAATAAATATCAAAGTATTTCAATCAAGAAAATCAAAACGAAATAAATACTCCGTATCTAAAAATTGATCAAGATTTTCATTGGTTCGTCCGTGTAACAAATCGAAAGAAATCTTACAACTTAGGGTTTGTCGGGAAAAATATAAATCTAGATAAGATGTAAAGAATAAAGCAAAACAAAATATATCATAGTAGATATAAAATTTACAGATAAATGAACAATACTTACAAACCGGAAAATTTGTGGTTGGCTGCTGAATTTACTCCTAATTCTGATTAGCTTGAAAGAGCTTCAGAAGTGGGATACTTCCTTTTTCAATTGGGCGCGTATGATGAAGGAAGAAGAGGAAAAATCAGCAAATGTGGAAGAGGTGTATGTGAAGTTTTATTCCGGTGGGGAAGTACAAAGATGAACGCACTTGCTGGAGCAAAGCTATGTAGGTCGGAGGAAATTTTCAATAGGAAGGGTAGAAAGTAAAGAGAAGCGTGGAAACAGAGTTACGAAAATGCCCCAAACTTTAGGCGGGAGTCTCACTTCAGTGAGTTAAGATATAGATTTTATGTGACATTAAAAAGGATTGCTTAATTATGGCATAAACAAAATAATTATTTATGTGTGATACAAATAATTTATCTTAAGAGGCCGTTTGGCAACACTGCTTTTCGGCTTATCAGGCTTATCAGCCAACTTTTTCACCAAACACGTAATTTTTTCTTTTGCGCGCTGAATTGTGTCATAAGCAGAAAAAGTCAGGTTGAAGTTACTTTTATGGCTGTATTGGGTGAAGTTATTGTAGATAATCATTTTTAGCTAATTTACATATTATTTTTTCTTTATTTTATTAATAAAATGTAATACGTAGTACTTCGTATATTTTAATTTTCCCCCCCTTAAATCAGCAGAATCAGCCAATAATCAACCGATTTCGTGCTATCAAACGGGCTTTAAAATTGAATATAATTGTGTGTGGACAAATAAAAGAGTGCCCGTAAATGATGTGTATGTAAGGCTTGGGACTAGGGGTGGACTCGGGCCGGGCCGGTTCCGGTTCGGGCCTGGGCCCGGACGGGCTTTTATTTGGGAAAGGTGGAACCGGAACCGGCCCGGGTAGCCGGCAGTTATGGGCCGGGCCGGGCCCAAACCGGGCCGGTTCGGGTTTTTTTTTAAAATTTTCTTTTGCTTTTGTAATCAATCCCCGACCCCCCCCCCCTCACACCCCCACCCCCAAACCCCTCCAAAACACCCAATCCAACCCGGTAGAATAAAAAAAAATAGAAAAAAAAAATTAGGCATGAACCGGGCCTGGACCGGCCGGGCCGGTTCACGTGTTAGGGGGCCCGAGCCCGCACCGGGAACTGGGCAGTCCCGGTTGGCCCGAACCGGCTCCAAGACCGGGTACCGGGCCGGGCTGGTTCCAGGCAGGGCCGCCCGGGCCGCGCGGCCCGAGTCCACCCCTACTTGGAACACATACAAAAGCCGTTTGTCTTTATAATTTGGGGGCATACAGGCACTGTTCTGAGACGGTCCTGGTGCACATTTCTAGTTCCATTTGTGATCGTGTCTTGGAAGTTAGAACCTTGGATGTTCAATATGTAAGTAATATTACCTCCATTCAATGATGATTGTCCCTCTTCAATTTGACAGGATAATTAATGAAGTGGTTGAAAAGTAAAAGTTGTGATTGATACTTGAATAGAATGAACTAAAGTGATATGAACCACAAATTTCTTACCAAAAAAAGAAACATGACATCCATTTTGGAACAATCCAAGAAGAAAAGTAATACAACCAAAATGGGAAGGAGGGGTACAATACATGTCCTTCAAATTAACGATTTCTCCTTTGGAAAGAAAAAGATGATCGGGTAATTTCATATTGGTACGTGTCACTTGTTTTAAGGAACTTTAATTCCGATAAAACCTGTACATTCAAGGAAAGGTTTGAATTTTAAAATAAACCTGTTATGTATTTTTTTAGAATCTATATAATATAATAAAGCAAACTCTTGGAGATCTCTTTGGATGAATTCTTGACATGTGGCAACATCCTTTGTGTGAAAAAATGACATGTGACAACAAAATAAATTCAAAATAAAAAACTATTCAACTTCTAAAACTCTACTCTTATGTATTACAATATTATATATATATGTATTTATATTTATAGATGTGTATATATTAATATAAATAATAAGTATATTTGAAAATAATTTTGGTAGGCAAATATAAATAAATATTTATATTTAAATGGACAGAAAAGGTTGAATTTTTTTTTAAAATGTCACTGCATTTTTTTATTTATGTTAACACATATTTCTACTTCACATAATGCACAATTTTCAAATCTAACGTTCCGGTTCAACATTCCGGATCATTCTAATCATCTTCATAGATTACATTCTCATTTGATCACCCATATTTATATACTACGTATAAGAAACTAAAATACTAAGCACACAATACTTGATAAGTTTAATTTAAAATATTATTAAATCATTGTTATACTAAAATTTGATAACTGTTACATTGTACTATCTGCGTCCCACTAACATTGGGACATGAGGTGGTGACACGATTATTAAGAATAATGAGTTTATGTAGTTGACATTGAATTGATAAAGTAAGAATAAAATAAGAATGATTTAAAATCACATAAATCTTACCTAATTTTGTATGACACTGTGTTAGAGGGACTGATCGAAAGGAAAAGCTAAGAGAATCTTAGCGAGACGAAGGGACACAGGGAGTATCTATCAAAAACACTCATTGTACAAAAATAAAGATGCAATTTACATCTTTTGAGTAAACATTTGTAAACAATGACTATTAATTGTTAAGATATTTTTTTCAAAAATAACATAAAAAATATGCTAGAGTAATTTTTTATGGTAATTTATTTGAATAATTAGTATATATGGAAATAATAGTTCAACAAGGGTTGTAAAATAATAAGTATATTTGAAAATAATTTTGGTAGTAAACCACCAACATTGAAGACAAAAAACTTAAAAAACATATGTTTGTATTTTGGTTTACTCACAACCTCCATGAGTCAACTCACTTAACATGCAACCCGTGCAAGTTGACCCGCGAAACCAGTGAGTTCATTGGGTAAACAAATGACAACTCTTACCCACCGTGCAATGAGATGAAATGGGCTAGCCTAGAGATTTTGACTGCTCTATCCACAATCAAGTGAATTTTCTTTTAAACTCTGATTGACGAATTCACATACAATTCATTTCTCTTACAATTTTAATAAAAACTTTAAGTTCATATTTTGTTGTGCGGTGTACGGGTACACATACTAGTAGTAGTAATATAACCGTATTTACTATCATCTCAGAGTTAGAAATGTCAAAATAATTGCACTAATAGGCATTAACTTGACACTATTTATTGTCATTAGTGACCATATTTTCAATCACAACAGTAACTACTTCTATTACAGAGAAAACATAGCAACTCTGTTTTGGAATCTGAAAGTCAATTTACTCCTATTTAGGACAATTTCATGTAGGAAAATTTTGATTAGAATAAATTATCGCCTCCATCATCATCATCATCATCATCATCATCACCCCGATGGCGCAAAGGCTCCCACCTACGGTGGGGTAAGGGGAGGTTGGATGTACGCAGTCGTACCCCTGTACTAAAACATAGAAAGACTGTTCCCGGATGACCATATATAGTGAAAATTGAGTCCAAAATTATTGCATGGACTGAGTGCTGCTTCGTAAGAAAGAAGCACAAACCGTTTAATGAGCCATTTTTTTTATTCCATCATATTCTTGAGCCAATAAATAGTGAGTTTTTTGTTCCATTGCAAATGATGGAAATAAATATATTATCCCCTAATTCATGAAAATACATGTAAACGATTAAAGAAGAAATTCCACGTGATTATAATACGGAGTAATGAACACAATAATAACCCAACAACCAAATTAATAGCGACAACCATATTTGGGACAGTATCCCACATACGTATTCTAACCCTAATTAATAGTGGCTAGCTAGTAGCTACTGCTTTGTGAGTGGTGTGTGGATATAAAGGCAGCTCTCGATCTCCATTTTTAGTATCAAATTAAAATTGTGATGGGGTTAAAGGGTAAGTTGATAGCGGCAATAGAATTCAAGGTCGGAGGAGATTTGTTCCATGATCATTTCAGATACACACCCCACAAAGTTTCCACAGCTAGCCCGCAAAAACTGCAAGGATGTGATTTGCTTGAGGGTCAATTTGGTCACGTTGGCTCCGTTATGTGTTGGAGGTACACCCACGGTATGTACCATCACTATGTTATTCTCACTTCTAATTTAATAGACTAGATAATACCAGACATTGACAGTTGTAAATTACACATAAATCAGATATATACCAGATCAAAGAAGACTTGAACGAAATTGACCAAACTAGATCAAATTAAGGATGTTTTCTTCTGGACCGTTTTCAGTCCTATACCAGACCAGATCAGACAAGACCAGATCACACTTCCGTAGTTATAAAATACACAGAGACCAGAAATTTACCAGACCAGATCAGACCAGACCTGACCAAACCAACAAATATCAGTCTAAAAGAAAACATCATAAGCTTAAATAAACCAAACCAAATCAGATAAGATCAGTCACATACACCCCATCCTCGTCTCCCCATGATGATATACTTTGCATTTCAAAAGGTGAAAAATGCACATTCTTCAAACTTTAAAGTACAAACATTAATATGGTTGATGTTTCACATTCGCATGTATTGTTTCATTCAAATAACTCAATTAGAGATATGATACAAATGCAGAAGGAAAAGAGAAGAAACTAAAAGACGTTATTAAGAAAATCGATGAAGAGAAGAAGCTGGTTGAGTACGAGGTGTTAGAAGGGGACTTGATGGAGCTATACAAAGCATTCACAATCACAATCCACGTGGAGACCAAGGACGACATTGATTTGGCCACGTGGACTCTGGAGTATGAGATGCTGCATGAAGAAGATGTGGAACATCCCATCTCTTTCCTCTCCTTCCTCTTGGACCTCACCAGAGACATCGAGACTCACCACAAACTCAACCCTTGATCGATCTTCCATCGACTTCATCGGCCAATGTTTTAGGCCATATTTTAATAAAACCATTCTAATAAACAGAAAATTGTCGGTTTGTAACCAGATTTTGTGTCGGGCTTATATAAGACTGTACAAAACCCTTTACAAATGGATAGTTTTTATTACATTCGAGTAACGTTTGTTGTTGGAGTTCGTCTTTTGATAAGGTTTAATCTAGGTCAGAAGGGTGTGTATGGCCATGTTTATTTCATGGTTGGGATCTGGAATAATGTATGGACTATCAAGTATTAAGTATGGTTTGATGCTTTCAATTTATATCGGAATAAGGGATTGCACGTCGTATCATACGATAGTATATGTATGATGTAAACCTATTAAAGTCTCATACAGGAAAAATGTGAATCAACAACCTATCAGGTTGAGATCTGAGGTTCTCTCATAGAAGGTCAATAACCCGATAGTTTATGTTTTAGTAGTATAGCACTTTATTAGTTCACATTTTTTCCGGTGTGCGATTTTATCAAAACCAAATCGAAAAACCAAAAACCAATGAAAACTTGACCGTAAATCGATTTCCCCACGTCTAGTATAATATGGATGTATACATATATTCTTCAAGTTAATTTTATTTTCATGTTTAAGTAGTTCATGGAAAAAACGGAATTAGAAGTTACTTCGTATAAATTAGATTTATAGAACAACGAATGGACTAAATAGGAAAACCGAGACTTCTAAAAATTAACCAAAAATTATATCGCAATTGACTAGAGTAGATCATAACTCTAGTGTAGATCACTAGATCAGTGAAATTTAAAGGGAAAACTGTCAAATAGGTCCTCGAACTTTCATAAAAAAGTCAATTAAGTCCTTCTATAGGAGACTCTGTCCGGTCGTCGCGATTTGGGGCGGTTCCCGATGGAATTTTTTGATGAATTTTTTTGAGCATCTTATTCATCAATTCTAGTTTACTCATACCAAATTTCAGCTAAAAATTTAATCGGAAGCGCATTCAAATTAATTCGAGAACGCAAAAATGCACAGTTATCTTCAAGAAATAATTTGAATGTGTTCCCGATTGAATTGTTAGCTGAAATTTGGTATGAGTAAACTAGACTTGGTGAATAAGATGTTCAAAAAATTTCATCAAAAAATTCCACCGGGAACTTCCCCAAATCGCGACGGGCGGACAGAACTTCCTATAGAAGGACTTAATTGACGTTTTTATGAAAGTTCGAGGACCTATTTGACAGTTTTCCCTTCAAACACCCATTCATGATGATAGTGCTATATTTTGCTATATGAACGAGCTCACGTACGTATCATAATCTCTAGGGTACAGTATGGGGATCTGCCGTCTCTGGATGTGGCAGTGGCACCACAATGACATTTAAGGTTTCATTTCAAATTGGACATAAATAATCTATGAGTGTCACGCCCCGGGCCTATCCGGACACGTCAACAACCCGCCGTACAGTACGAATAGTCAACCGCAGTCCGACTCATCCATACTATACAAGCCGTCTTGAATACCATTCACACATAGTACATCCATAAACAAGCATAATGTAAAATATTCATTTAAGCAGCGGAAACATTTAATACAAGTGTTTATGCCACACTCGGCAAACATGGGCATACAAGCCCCCGAATGATTATTCAAAAATAATATCCATGAGCATTATTTAGATTGTTTTCAAAACAGAAACGGAAGAAGCACGAACCACGTCTTCTTCCCTTGATCTCCCCGAAGCAACGGGGGGTGGCAGCAACTCTTCAAGTTCTACCTGAAACTGTGAGGTGGCCTCCCCCGTGAAGGGGAGGTCAGTACTTGGAAGCATTTGACAAGTACAATGACAACTATACTAAGTATAATCAATGTTTCAATTTCTTAAGACCCTCAAATAGAGTGATATTATATCGTAGGTCGTAACCCCCGGTTACGTTACCCTGTTTTATAAATATACTTACTTTATATAAAGTCAAGTAGTCGGCCCGTGGGCCCATATTCATTTAGAATTTACCATTTTCACTTTCCGTGACCATGAGTCACGACAACCCCATAGGGTTCCCTCGAGTCCCGATTGTATAGCAAGGGCTCGGCCCAACTACATTTCTATACAATCCTTTAACTCAATTTAATATATCTAAATTTGTATGGCAAGGGCTCGGCCCAACTACGTTTCCATACCAACCATAACTTCATGGCAAGGGCTCGGCCCAACTACGTTTCCATGAAGATCACAATGCATGGCAAGGGCTCGGCCCAACTACGTTTCCATGCTAATCACGTTACATGGCAAGGGCTCGGCCCAACTACATTTCCATGTAATCCTAGAGTCCGACTCTAACTTATTTTCATAGCTCAATTCTCAAGCAAATCCTATGCCTAGAATCAATTCACTTGGATAGCCTTTAGGCCTACCCCTAACACACCTTAGTGTTCATACAATTCGACCTTAAAGCATCTCTTAAGACTACTTAAGGCATATCTATTCACAATCCTATCTCTTAGGATTAATTCCATCATTTATTTATATAAATCTCCCGACTAGTATTTCGATACTAGTCGAATAACCTTAGAACAACCAAGTTCTAAATTCATAACCAAATAGTTTATCTCAATTGATTTTCCAATCCAAATATGATTTAATCCCAATATCAAAAATATCATTTTTACCCATTCATGAATTTCATACATGAAGTAAAAGTATATTTTATCACAATTTTCATAGTTAATTCCATTACCATACCTTTTCTTTCATATCACATAATCATACACAATCTCTTACAAATTTGTATATTATGCTCTTTTCCTTATAGACAATAGTCTTCTCATTCTTAGGCATTATTAATCATTAATAATCCTTAAAAACATATTTAATTACCTTAGGTAATCTCATGAAATTAACCCAAAGATTATAAGCAATATAGTCAGCCATCCTCACCTTATGAAGTGCTGAAATAGTCGCCTTTGTTAAGCCCTCCGATCAATCCCCGTTCTAAACCGATTGGAGATGAAAAATCTGGACAGCAGACGAAAGGCGGGCGGCTTTCGTGAAAGGTGGGCGGCTTTCGTGGTCTGCAGCTACGAACAGCCTCCTATACTTGGCGGTTTCCGGCGGTTTCAACTCCTATCGATTCCACGACTCTTCTAAGTTAAATACCACCACTTTATAACATTATTTTACACTTTTAAACGTGTAGAACTTCATGTTTAATCCATCATATGATTTATTAAAAATCATACAAAATAATACTAGTTAATTCATACTAGTTGGATTCTTACCTCAAATCCTAGCCTTTTTGTGTTGGGAAATACTTCCTTCTTGCTTCCTCCAACCTTGGACTTTAGAGCTCTTCCTAGAGCTTATCTCCCTTGAGTGGTTCGTATAGGATGCAAATGAAAGGGGGGAGGTACCTCACTCAATCAATTAAGCAAATTGATGCATGAATGAGACATGGGGGGTGTGGCTTTGTCCTTAACCATCCCCTCATTCATTTGTCCGCCCCTTCCCATTTATTTTTGTCCCACTCTCAATTATTTGTGGCTATTTGATGTGTAGAATACCCCAAGTGAGTGTAGGAAGTTTCCCCCGATTATTCCTGCTATTTTCGGTAGGTTGGGCCAAAATAGCACTCGGGTTGTCCAAATATTTTTATCAACTTTGGTTGGTACTTTATTGGGCTCCTATAATTATTATGATAACCCAACTAAGTATTTGGTAGCCCAGTCACATATACTGGACCCGATAAATAATTTAATTTATCATGCATTAATTAAATATACCAATCGATTACACGAATTTTATTCGTTAGGAAAATTCAAATACATATCAACTTTCAAATTCAAGTCCATCCGGGTGCGGTGTCACAATGAGGCCGTTTCAGTTTTTCGGATTATCAGGCTTATCAGCCAACCTTTTCACCAAACACGTAATTTTTGCTTTCGCGCGATGAATTGTGTAATAAGCAGAAAAAGTAAGGTTGAAGTTACTTTTCTGGTTGTATTGGGTGAAGTTACTGTAGGTGACCATTTTAGCTATTTTTACATATATTTTTTCTTTATTTTATTAATAAAATATATTTTAAAAAATAGTTTTTTCTTAAATAAGAAGAATCAACCAATGCTGCCACTTTAGCCAGAACTTCATAAATTTCAGCAGAATCAGGCAAAACAGCTGATTTTCGTGCTACCAAACGGGCTCTATATGTGTAAACGATACCTAACTTTATTATTATTTGTTCTTTCTAAAACTCCCCTAAATAAGAATAAAAATAGTGTGAATTTTAAAATATAATAATAATACTACCTCTGTCCCGAATTAATTTGCAAATGTGACTTTTCTTGGTCAAACAGTTTCATTTTATTCGCTTAATAAGAATGTCAATTTTTAATTATATTCTAATTTGGAGTTTACAACTTTGAAGAGATTTTAATGTAATTTCTGAATATATAAACATTAATTATTAAAAATTAAATTAATTATCGATACGAAGCATTGACTTTTATTAATGTTTGACCAAAAATTGTTGACTTTGCAAAACAATTTGAGATGGAAGGAGTAATAATTAATATTGATATTAATATTGTCATAGTCGTTAGGTAATAACAAAGTATGCCAGCTTGATACCAGAATGACAATAATTTACGGAATGGGATCCTCTGCCGCACGGCAGAGTGCCTTGCGGCAGGGAGGCCGTCGGATGGGAAAAGTGGAGCCTCGAGATACGGACCTCAAAATCTCCGACCGTTGAAATATTGATCAGACGACTCCCGAAGGCCGGGCAGAGTGCCTTGCTCAGAAGTAAGGCAGAGAATCCGGATCCATAATTTACTTCTATTAATTTAGAAGAAGAAAACTGAATAAATAGCACTTCACGCTGCTTTTAGACTTTTATTAACGGCAGAGTGCCTTACTCAGAAGTAAGCCAGAGAATCTGGATGGGTAATATACTTCTATTAATTTAGAAGAAGAAAACTGAATAAATAGCAATTCACGTTGCTTTTAGACTTTTATTACCACTATTTAATTTGGAAAGCAACTAGAGATCTTCTACAGCGCCGCTTCTTTAGATCGATAGATTGAGTAAAAGGAATGGTGGCATTTCGTCGATTTTAGTTTCGATATTCTTAGGCGACATGTTTCATCATTTTTTTCTTCTGCTTCATTTTGTGCTTCCCGTCAATCTTGGTTGCTGTACACAAGTTGTCCGACTGAGTTTCTGCTCTGGCCTAGGGTTTGTTTGGCTGAGTTTTCTCTGGCCGAGGGTTTGGTCCGTTCCAATTGTGAACATGTTTGGATCGGATTTTTAATTTGCTGGTGAGTCTCGTTGCTTCTTTTTTTTGTGTCTTGGATCCGGCAATTGTTTTCCTGGCTATTAGTGGAGAGCTTAAATCAGGTTTATGAAATGAGGCCATTCGAGAAGGTTAATGGCGAAGAGACAAAAAAGTAAAAACAGCAAGATGGCAGCGCTCCAGGAACAACACCGCCTACAATATTAACAAGTCTTGTACACGAGATGATTCCTTTGGAGGTGGTTGGTCAAACCTCTTCCCCTTTCCGATGGTTGGTAAAATCGGGTTGCTTCCATTGAAGGTGGATGGGCAAACCTCTTCTCCCTTCCTCATGGCTGGCGAAACCGGGTTGCTTGAATTATGTTGTTGCTTTTATTTTAATTTTAAATATAATCTACACTAGTACAAAAAGACCATTCTACATCGGGCTTTCTACATGTGTTATTCTACAATCCATGTGAAAAAGATCGAGGGATTTCTCTTCCTCCTTGCGACCTCAAATACATCAAGCTTGAGGATGACTTGTGAGCCCTAACCCTGAATACATCGAGCAAAATGAGAAGCAGGCAATTTGGAAATGAACCATTATTGAATCAACAATGGTTGTTTTTATGTGGATGGGCGATAAACAGAGGGAAGAAAACGGAGGCGTCAACCGTTGGCACTGTAGTAACGTAAAAAGAACGAAACTAACCCCCTACCGTGCTTTATATAAGTAGGGGATATAAAACACAGTCTTTGTATAGATTTTTTTTTATCATCAAAACGGTTTTTCATTAATATAGAGCAAACATGCAAGACAAAATCCAGGCAGCAATTACAGATCCGATCGTAAGCCCTAGGAATAGAATTAGAGTCAGCCACCCATACAAAGCAACCTGACTCGCTAGACACAAAACGGGCAAGAAGAAGCCTAAAACGACCGAAAATGAAGCACTGGCTATCAAAAGTTCTTCAAAAATCAAAATACTCCAACCATACCTACTTGAATTGAAATAAAAATAAGTACTACGAAAGGAAAAATAATACGAAAATAAAAGCTTTCCCCAAATTGCTTCCTCGCACGGAGGTGGTACCGGAGGAGGGCGAGCTATTGTAGCATGGTAGAAGAGAATTTCAACCCCCGAAAAATTCATCTGAAACCCTATCCTTCCTGCGCTCCCCAATTTGCTCTTGCCAATTTGCTCTTTGAGATTTGCCACTGAAATCCATGCCCGAGATGCAAAATAAAACTCTATCATATTGCCTTGTGTTTCTTTGCCCACAAAAATCCAAGCCGCGCGCACCCCACCGCCCTTGCGTTCCACTCACGTTCTGAAACTCCCGAAAGGAAATTCACACGATGCTCTCGTTCCACGAGATTCCAAGCCGCACGAGCGAAGCTCGGCAGAACAAAAAAAACTAACTATGTAGGGAGACGGCCGCTCCTCGACAATATCGATATCGGAGAGAAAAACCAAGCGGCGGCGAACCAACCTAGAGAGAGAAAGAACCTCACGAAGCATATTACAATTAAACAATAGTAAAATGAGCAAACTCTCAAAATTGAATTAAAACATACTCCCTCCATCCCTTATAACTTTCCCAACTTTCCTTTTTTGAATGTCCCATTAACTTTGCCACTTTCCCATTTAAGTAAAGTATTTGTGGTTCCAGTTAATTCTCCCTCCTCCGCACAAACCTCAACCGCACATTTTTTACTTTATTAATCCATGTGCCGGTCAAACTTGCCAAAGTTATTAGGGACGGAGGGAGTACGTAGTATTGAAAGCATAAAACCATGAGTAATACTCCATTCGATGCATCTAGCTAGACTTGTAGAGAATTTATTTGAATGTCATTCTCATTGAATTTTTAGCTAAAATTTGTTATGAATAAACTAGATTCATGTGGAACATGCTCAAAAAATTCAAGGATAAGGCCCCAAATGGTCTCGCACTCTCTCCCTGACGGCGGTTCCCGTCAGGCCTGCCTGCAGATACGAACTGCATGTGGGTTCGATTTACTAAGTTTGAATTTCTAAGCGTTTTTTACCGTCAGGGACTTATCCAAGTTTTTGCCCAGGGGCCTTATCTATGTTTTTCTCACCAAAAAAATAAGATGACTATTTTTTTTAGAACGGAGATCGTACTAAATAAGATGACATTTACTAGTCATCAATTTGAAATCATGAATAATAAACTCAAAATTTACATTAAAAAAATTAATATAATAGTGGCTGAAACTTTGAATATATAATAACGAACATAATATCAATTCATTAGTTCATTGAGTCCCATGCCACCATAATATATTAATATGGAGTAACATTATAACAACATTATTAATGTTGGATCTAATCTTGTTATTAGTGCTAGATTATTAGATTTTGTTCATGAGTCGAGCTAGTATTAGTAGGCCGCGGTGGTGTGCACATGGAGAGGTGTGTTCACGTGTGCACATGCAATGCAATCTGATTAAGTTAGTTATTTGCATGCATGTAAGTAGTGGGTGAGTGGGTCTCATTGTGGAGTGTGGTAATTAGACCTGTACAAAACCGGGCCGGCCCGTCCGGCCCGCCCGCACAAATTAGCGGGCTTGGGCATATATATTTACCTACCGGCCCGGCCCGGCCCGGGCCCGGCCCGCAACAACATATGGGCGGGCTTGGGTTAGAGTGTAGGCCCGTTCGGGCCGATAGGCCCGACCCGCTACATTTAGTATATATACATATACATTTTTATATATACTAATTTATGTATTTATTTACATGTACGCATGTATATTTTTATATGTACTAATTTATTTGTATACATATTTATAGTTTATTATGTTTAAATTTAAGTTTTTAGTTCTTAACAAATAGTCCAACCAATATAATATCTATTTTTGTTCTTAAAGATAATACTTTGTGCTTGAAATTTAAATTTTAGATATAGTTTCTCATTATTATTTTTGTGTAAATATTTTTTGTGAATGTGATGAAAGGCCTATATACATTATAAGCGTATTAGCAATTTTTAAATGTTGAAATATTATTTATAAAGTATTAAATAAATTATATAACTTTGAAAATTTAAAGTTTTCCCGGGCCCGGTGGCCCGGTGGACTTCCCGGCCCGCTCTTACGGACAGGTATGGACATGGGGTTAGGCCCGTTTTTGCGGGCCGGGCCGGCCCCGCCCACACACGATGGGCAGAAAACTTATGAAAAGTCCGGCCCGAGCCTGAGCCCGGCCCGAACCCGCTTTTGTGCAGGTCTACCGGTAATTAACTCCATTTGTACGTGGGGGTGTTGCTTTGTTAATTGTTTATAAATGAAGAAAAAGTGTGTGTCAAAGTAAGTTGCTTTGAGCACAAAAAAAATTCTACGTGAGTTCTTTCACACATGCATTAAATCTTAGCAAACACTTCAATATTATCATCTTCCTCCCTTAACAAATCCAACAATTAATATATACTAGTATACATAAAAGTTAATAATAGACATAAAAGTTAAATCTGATCTGATCTGGTTTGTTTAAATCTGATCTAATAATTTGATCTTAATTATTTGATATGGTCTCATTTATAACTGAAACAAGTCCAAGTAAAAACATCTTACGTGATACTCAACCCGTCCGGCTAAAATTGTCGCATCTTTACTTTACGAACCATCCCACTAAGCTATTTTTTTTTTTTGCGAAAACCACTAAGCTAAATTTGATTGGCAAATATGTCACATGTTTAATTTGTGTAACTTTGCGAGCTTGTACATTCTAACAGGATAATTGATTTTGAGTTGAATAAACTTATTATCACCTAACTGAAAGAATAGTAAACGATTAAAAGAAAACATGCACAATAACAACCCAACAACCGCGATAACAACAATACCAAGAGGAACCATAATTGGGACAGTCCTATGTACGTATCTTAGCTGCAGCTTTGAGAGTGGTGTGTCGATTTAAAGGCCGCTCTAGACAACCATTTCCAGTATCAAACTAACATATTGAGTAGTGATATTAAGCTAGCTAGAGTTAGAGATGGGGTTAAAGGGTAAGTTGATAGCGGCAGTAGAGTTCAAGCTCGGCGGAGATTTGTTCCATGAGCATTTCAGGTACAAACCTCACAAAATTTCCACAGCTAGCCCGGAGAAACTGCATGGATGTGATTTGCTGGAGGGTGAATTTGGTCACGTTGGCTCCGTTATGTATGCGACGTACACCACCGGTATGTACCATCACTACCTTACTCTTACACCTATCTTCTGATGTTTTTACTTGGAGTGAAATTTGCTGATCTCGTCTGGTATGGTCCGATTTGGTCTGGTCTGATTTGGTTTGAACTGGTTGGGTAAATATATGGTCTCTGTGAATTTTATAACTATCTAAGTCTGGTCTGGTCTAAACTGGTCTGGTCTAGGATAGTCTGACCTGGTCTGGGACTGAAAACAGTCTAAGTAAAAACATTCTAAATGGAACAAACCAAACTAGATCGAACCAGATAACAATTAACATATTTAGACATGCACACCGAAGTGAATCTGACCAAATTAGATTAGACTTAAACAAACCGAACCAGACCAGACAAGATAACAAAATTATAATCCAATTAAATACATGTAGTTGAAGTCTCTACTTAGCTTTCAAAAGGTGAAAAATGCACATACTTTATGGATGCTGTTTGACTTGCATGTACTTCCTCCGTTCTTTTTTAAATGTAGCGGTCCACTTTTCACGTTTGTCAGCGCACAAGTTTGACCATTATTATCTTTCATTACTTATAAGTAAAAAAATTTAAAAAATTAGATTTTGAAAATTTAAAATAAGAGGAATTCTACAATATTTATTTAAAACTTAATTTATAATACATTAATAAATAAAGTAGAATCAAAGTAGAACATGTGAATAGTGAAAAAAGTCCAATGTTGCATTTAAAAAAGAACAAAAGGAGTATTATTTTGTTCAAATAATTCAATTAGAGATATGACACACATGCAGATGGGAAAAAGAAGAAAATAAAAGAAGTTGTTACGAAAATCGATGAAGAGAAGAAGCTGATTGAGTACAAGGTCTTAGAAGGGGACTTGATGGAGCAATACAAAGCATTCACAATCACAATCCACGTGGAGAAAAAGAACAAAATTGATTTGGCCACGTGGACCCTGGAGTATGAGATGCTCAATGAAGAAGATGTGGAACATCCCATTTCATTCCTCTCCTTCCTCTTGGACCTCACCAAAGACGTCGAGACTCATCACAAACTCAACCTTTGATATGATGAATCCTAGTTCCATCGACTTCATTGGCCAATGTTTTAGGCCATCTTTTAAAATCATTCTAATAAACAAAAATTGTCACTTTGTAATAGAATTTGTGACGGGCTTACGAAAAAGTCCATACAAAATCCTTTACATATGGATAGTTTTTAGTACTTTCGAGTGACGTTTTTTATTGAGTTTGACTTTTGTAGTACCGAGTAGTAGTGATGGTTTGGTGCTTTCAATTTGTATCGGAATAAGTGATTGCATATTGTGTCATGTATCTATCACCATGAATGATCAATGGCACGTCTTTAATTTCATCATTATTTAAGCGTGTAGATTTAAATAATAACGGATGTACTAAATAGGAAAACAGAGACATAATTTAAAAAAATAACCAAGAATTATATATGTTGCGCGAAATCATGGGCTGACCCAGGAAATTTATCTTGGGAGGGCGGTAACTTAAACAAAACATTTTTTGGGAGAGCGAAAATTCTTTTTTAGTATATATATACACTAATTTTTTTTTATTGGGGGGGCGACCGCCCCCTGAGTCTGTACTACGGTCCGCCCCTGCGCGAAATTGACTAGAGTAAGTAGATCATAATTAAAGCTAGTGTAGATCGATGAAATTACTCAAACACATGAGCAAGCTCATATCATACGGAGTATAATACGAAAAAAAAAAATTAGGTATCCCTAATTTAAACTCCAAAGAAAGCTCGGAAAGGAGTAGTAAACTTTGAGTCAAAGCAAACCTCCCCTCTCTTTTTAGCAACTCCCGGCATCCCCTCGAGACATTTGGCGGTGAAGGTAAGTCCCTTCTTATCCAAATCATCCGTAAGTCGAAGAGAAGTATCCACTCTAATCACACTCGCATGCACAAATCTAAACGGTTTGACAACCAACTTGAGTGTCTTACCGTTTATTATTTCACATTTGATAACCACATCATTTACCTTCAAATCTTGTTCTTTCATCACAACCCTTTCAAATCCTCCCCTGCGACGTCAAGGTCATTGTCTGTAGCTTTAGAAAGCCCCTGGGCTGCTGGAATAGTCACTGCAGCTACCTGGTCACCTTGCTTGAGAGGCCCGGTCGGGTAGTCAGCAGCAACCGTGACCTGGACAGCAAGTTCAGCTTCGGGCGGGACAGCAGCAATAGTCTGGACCTCAGACCCGGTCGGGCCAGAGCCTATTTTCTCCTTATCCACCATGTTTGTACTTTATCTCTTCCTCCATCATCTTGTTTGGCTAGCTTTTTAAAAATAAATGGGTGGTGCCCAAATTCTTTGCAATGAAAGCAAAAATTAGGAAAAGTTTCATAAACCACAAATTGTTTGATTACCTTTCGGGAAGGTAGTCGTATAGGAAAATGAAGTGGTGGTGGCTTTGAGACATCAACCTCTATTAACACTCTAGCATAATCATTGTTTGCCCTCTCTTGAGTGATCTTGTCCGTGGTAATTGGGACCCCAACCATAGATGACACCTCACTCATAGCCTCATCATTCCATAAACTCATTGGTAGTTTACGGAATTTGATCCAAATTGGAATTTTTAGAAATTCCTCATCCTCAAAGGTGAAATCCTCCGAGAGTACTTTAAGCATTAGGAGTTTCCCAAATACGGTGTAAGGTCCCTCGAGTAGTACCTTCGATCTATCCACTTCATTTTGAACCTTAAAAATTATCCAGCCCTTATTATGCGACTTACAAGGCATTTTACCCCCCATTTAGCTTTCAAATCGTGGACAGCTTTGAGTCCGGGGAATTTACCGGTGAAGTGTCCCACTAGGCAGTAGCCCCACATTTCAACCATCGAGGGTAGTACTCGGTCACCAAAGTCCAATGTTTCGCCTTTCGGTGGAACATATTTCAACTTAATCCCATTTTTTGGATCACGGTTGTCTCTAAACAGGGAGTTCCAAGCAGCAGGTTGAACCCCTTTATGTTTTTCTGCCAGCATACAAGTCTGCCCAGCACCTCCCTGTACTTCGGTAGCAGGAGTGACATTAGTAACATTAGCCCCTGCAGCATTAGTTTTTCCCAGGCTAGTGTGAGACTCCCCTGCACAAGGCTTTGCAGCAGGCATTCCATAATTTTTAGAGCTCCCAGGATTAGCCAAAGATTTCTTCAAGGTAGGGAATTCATCATCACAATCTGCCAGAATGTCCAAGTTTCCAGCCTTTGACCTGGTAAGTCTGGAAGAAGACTCACAGTTCGATTTCTTCCTCCCCATGATTTGCACTCGTTTCTACCCCCAAGAACAGGGGTAAAATATCAAACAAAGATGCAGCAGAAATTCACTCAGATATTCGGAACTCAAATTCAGAGTTCAAATGAGAATAAAATTGCAGCAAGAGAAACGGGACACAGAGCATCTGCGAACCCAGTACCGTGAACAGTACTTGCGATTCTTTGCGTCGAAATCGGCTGTAATAGGTCTTCTACGTTCAAATCCAAGCATGGAATCGGAGTATAATACGATAGTATATATCATGGGTAGATGGGGATCTGGGGATCTAGTACCACATTGACATTTAAGGTTTCATTTTAAATTGGAAGTAATTTGCATATGCTCTATATGAGCAGTCCAATACCTAACTTTGTTCTTTATTCTCAAACTCCTCCCAATAGGAATAAAAATAGTGTGATTATTAACTAACAATTTTAAATATGACATTAATGTTTTTAGGAGGCGTTAGGTAACTCTATTTCTAGCTTATCAGTTTTATCAGTTTATCGGACACGATATTTTTTACTTCGCACGATGCACGCTAAATAGTGTGCTAATAAAAATAAGTAAAGTTGAAATTGTTTTTCGATCTGCTGAATTGGCTAAAGTTACTGTACAAAATAATTTTGTCTATGTTTCATGTATGTAATCTTTTCTTGATTTATTATTAAAATAAATATTAAATATAAATTTTGAAAAATTCAGAAGATTTAGCCAATTCACCCACTTTGGTGTTTTTTGGGTAAATTTTTCTAACCTATTATAGTATATGTTCTGTTATTTTCATCATTTGCAATGGAGCCAAATATTCATTATTTTTTGGCTTGAGAATATGATGGAATAAAGCAAAATGACTCATTAAACTGTCTGCGCTTCTTTGTTATGAAGCAGCAGTCAGTCCATGCAATTTTGGATGCGATTTTCACTATGGGTCATCCGGAAACAGTCTCTCTGTGCTTTACTACAGGAGTAAGACTGCGTACATCTGACCCCCCCCCCCTTACCCCACTGTAAGTGGGATCCTTTGCAGCACTGGGGTAAATGAAAATGAAAAATAGTATCTGTTCCGTTAGACCAATATCCTTGAACTGGGATCAGATTCGAACATGTGACCTCCTCTTTGAAAGTGTCATAGTGATGTCATCAGACCACAAGGTACATGGCACTCACTTTAGTTAGAAATTCATAAATTTAAGCAAATTCAGCGCAACAGATTCAGTTTTCCAAATTGACTGTTGGACTTTTCTTACTATGTACTCTTGGTAGGGGAAAAAAGATGATGGATCATTCTTGGTGTACACAAAATGTGTACACAGGCAATTTGACATCAAGTTTTACCCCTTTTAAACGAATTATCTATGTACACAGACAACTAGGACAATTTTTTGTAAATTTGTGTGCAACTCATGTACATTAAGAATTTTCCAAAAAAAATATTCTCCACATTCAACAAACTTAGAATTAGGATGTTTTCTTTTGGACTGAAATTTGCTGGTCTGGTCTGGTCTGGTCTGATCTGGTCTGAAGTGGTCTGGTCTGGTAAACGTCTGGTCTCTGTGTATTTTATAACTACGGAAGTATGGTCTGGTCTGGTCTGATCTGGTCTTGTCTTGTCTGATCTGGTTTGGTTTGGTCTGGGACGGAAAATAGTCCAGAAGAAAACATCCTTATTATTATAACAAGAAATGATTGAAAACCAAATTAAAGCGGTAATTCATTAATTAATGTAAGTGTTTTATTGAAGCCAGCATTATTTGAAGCACACTAATTTAGCATAGAGTACATTAATTAGTCCGCATTAATTAATTATGAATTACTTCCCAAAAAAAAATTATTAACTAATTTTTATGAATTACTTCCCAGCCTTCTCTTGGGCGTGCAAACCAGAAAAGTACGCTTGCGGGTTCGCCTCAAACTCAGCCCTCGAAATGTACTGCCCACCACCGCCAGGGGCGGGCATCGATCCCGTCCGACCGCCACCTCCACCTAACCCCACTGCCACCAGAAGCTCCTCCACCCTTTCCACCGCCACCTCCTCCACCGGAAGCCCCACCTCTAGCGCTTCCCCCTCCTCCATTAGAGCTGCCGCCTTTTCCACCGCCTCCACCAGATCCCCCGCCTTTACCGCCACCTCCACCCCCTCCTCCTTTACCGCCGCCGGCCATTATTTCAAGCTGAGATCGTTGTTATGACTTATGGGTAGGTAGTATATGATCGTACGAATTATGGCTTGCTAGCTATTGCATGTATTCGATCGATATATATAGAGTTAGAGTTTGCCTTTTCGTAAGGAAACGCTTTGGGTTTCAACCTTTTCAAACAAGTAAAAGATAATTTATTGAATTCAACTTTCAACTTTTTCATCAACATATATGTTTACGAAGTGCATTTATTTAATTTGGCAATAGTATGTAGATTTGAATTTTGAACGACACAAATTAAAGTCATGCATCAACGATTGCTGTTCTCTATTGAGCGATATGATGATATTAATTGTAAATTGGAATACGACATTAAAGCTTTCTCAAAGCTTTCAATTGTGTGTTAGCTTTTTTGTGAATGAAGTAGTAGTGTAGTACTTGACTAGATCGATTTGGGACTATTTTGTAAAAAGTCAGAGTAAAATCTCAAGCGGATTGGTTTTAGGACCAAGAAGTAGTAGTGTAGTACTTGACTAGATCGATTTGGGACTATTTTGTAAAAAGTCAGAGTAAAATCTCAACATCATCAATAATCAAGTCTCCCATCTAGACTCTGTATAGTTAATAGGTTCTCTCACTCCTTGATCGGACATAAAATAGACTACTCAAAAATGAGGGAGATTACTCGCGAAACACGCGAGAACTCTGAAGTCATTATCAACCTAATTGTCTGATATGGCTTCTACTCATTATCACACTAAAAAACACACACAACCCCCAAATATTAACAAATAAAAAAAGTAGGAAAAATTGACTAGAATATGTTGGAATAAATCCGATAATACTTTAATCTTCATATTGGAATTTTCTAGAGAATTAACTAAGCGGAAGCGTACCTGACTCCATAGGAGATGATCTTTGGAGATCCGGGAGACGGAGACTAGGGTTTGCGTCTTCTAGTTGATACACACTCTCGGGAATTATCTCTCTAGCGATGGGATGCAGAAAGACGGAATGATGTGTTCAACTAGGGACCATAACCCCTCTATTTATAGAGAATGCTTAACCCTAATCAGCCCATCATTAATTAGGTTAAGCCCATGAGTTTCTACACAATTGGGCCCTATACCTTATTAGATAACTTATTAGCCCACTTAAATTAATATCCATAGGACCACTAATTTTTGGGCTAAACATAAGATAGCATATAACATACAATTAAACCCAATAAATAATATATTGTGAATATTATATGTAGTATAAGTCCAATAATCTAACAATCTCCCACTTGAACGACATACACATATATATACACAATCCTTAGTATTGTATGTTTACCTTAGGAGCTCCAGAATTTTGCTATCAAACTGTAGTCATCTTTAATCAATCCGGTCCATCAATTATATCAACATAGGACCAAAGAAGTCTTTGCTATATTCACATAACTAGACCCATCAATGATCACATATATTAATATAATAAACGACATGGATCAAGTATAGGTGTGTAGCGTGGAAATAACATGAAGTGTGGTCTGGAATAGAATGTCTATTTCCAACTGGTCCACCTTGAGATCAATAATATAACTGTAAGAGTACATAAAATTTTAAACTTTAAACTTTATACTTTATTTCTGCAGAAAATATCCTTAAAAAACTGAATTAACCAAAATTATAGAAACATTACAAACTCCCACTAAAACTCATAATCCTCAACTGATTTGACACCCATTTGAGCAACATGCTCATGAAACACTTTGGGTGGCAATCCTTTGGTGAGCGGATCCGCAATAATGGAATTTGTGCTAATGTGTTTTATAGATAACTTTCCTTCTTGTACTCGTTCCTTAACAGCCTTAAATTTGACCCCGATGTGTTTTGCCTTGGTCAAACTACTATTGTTCTTAGCATAGAGGACTGCTTACCTATTGTCACACAATAGCTTAAGTGGTCTTTCAATGCTATCCACTATGCGCAGTCCACTAACAAAATCTCGCAGCCATAATCCCTGATTGGATGCCTCATAACATGCTATAAACTATGCTTCCATGGTGGAAGTAGCTGTAAGAGTCTGCTTGATACTCCTCCAGGAGATAGCTCCTCCAGCTAAAATATAGATGTAGCCCGAAGTGGATTTCAAGGAATCCTGATGACGTGCACTTTGTCGTGAGTGCACTCAAAATAAATCGATACTAACACTTATACGTAGTATAGGTGAAGTAGAGTTCGTATCCACAGGGAAAGGACTAACTTTCTTTTTATATAAATAGTAAATAAGAGGGGGTTTTGATTGTTGAGTCATTTAATTAAATTAAACACGAAGATGAACGAGTTATATGGGATTAAATTCAAGAATAAAAGGGACTTGGTCTTGCTACTTTCCACTTGTTGATATATTTTAGTCGATCATTGTTATATCTATAACTTATCCCCTCTCGAATACTCAATCGAGGAGTATATCCAATTCATCGAGGGTAGTTATTAACAACGACCGTTCATTAATAACCCTTACTATTTATCAAATATAGAACAACGCCGTATACCGATATAATAGTAGCTTTTAACCTCTTTAACTCCTTGATGAAATCAATTAAGATTGATAACCTCAACACAACGGTTTCGGTTTAACCAACAAAATTAATCCCTCTTAAGTTTATTAACCACGACCGTGCATTAATAAACCGAAGTTACTTACTTATGAAACCATCAACGTTTAACCATCGGTTCATTGAACGTTTCTAGTAATAATCAATGTTGGAACGTTAACTAATCGTCACTTAGCCACCCTCCAACATTAATATAGAATGAGATTAAGGGAAGAATTAATAATCAAGAGGAGAAAGTAAGAAAATAACTCACAACTTTAATAATCAATCAAGCTTCAAGAGCAAAACCAAGAAATGGAAGGTTAGCTCCTCATTTGGAGACTAAACATGCTATAAAAATATAAAAGAAATACTATTCTAAACTGAGCTTAAGAGTATGGAAGAAGGAGTGATCTTATTGTGAAGGAAAAGGGGTGTATTTATAGGTGTTTGGAGGTAGCAGGGTGGTGTACCCGACCGGGTATATAGGGTACTCGATCGGGTATTTTAGGCAGTTTCCCGGAAAATCACTTTTCTAGACATACCCTATCGGCGCGGGTATGAAGGCATACCCGATCGGGTATGAGCCAAATCTTCAAAATCCTGCACGTTTTTTTGTCTCTCCAAATCTCTCCAGATTCTGATTTTGACACCCGAATCAACTCAATACCCGATCGGGTATTACCTATACCCGACCGGGTATATGAAATATTTTCTCAATCTTCTTTTTATCTTGTCCCCTTGCACTTTCCTTGATTTTTTGGGGTCCAATCTTGATCCTTTGGATGATCTTGACCTGTTTTAAGCTCGGAATAATCCTAATCTAAACAAATTACATCTATCTAAGAAAATTAACTAATTACACCAAAAGTGTGTAATTTTCCAAACAACAACAAATAAAACTAGTTAAAATAGAAATAATACATGATAAAAATACAACTCTATCACCTGACATCCAGCAAAATCAGAGTCGGTATACCCAATGATCTCAAGCTGATACGATCTCCGATATGTGAGCATATATTCCTTTGTTCTCTGTAAATACCGCATGACCCTTTTGGCTGCTTTCCAATGGTCCATTCTCGGATTGCTCAAATATCTGCCTAACATCCCAACAATGTATGCTAAATTAGGTCTTGTACAAACCTGAGCATACATTAAACATCCTACAGCCGAAGCATAAGGAATGTTCCTCATTTCTTTAGATTCAAAATCATTCTTAGGGCACTGCATGAGACTAAACTTGTCTCCCTTAGAAACTGGAGTATCTCCTGATTTGCAGTCTTGCATGCCAAACCTTTTGAGAACCTTATCGATATAGCCCTTTTGTGAGAGTCCAAGAACGCCTTTGGAGCGATCTAGGTGTATTTGAATTCCTAATACAAAAGAAGCCTCACCAAGATTTTTCATTTCAAAATTCTTTGAAAGAAATTTCTTAGTTTCGTGCAATGAGCCTATATCTTTGCTAGCAGGCAATATGTCATCAACATACAAAACCAGGAAAATATGTTTACTTCCACTGAACTTGTGGTATATACAGTCATCACTGACATTTGGTTGAAAACCAAAAGATATGATTACTTTGTGAAACTTGTGATACCACTGACGAGAAGCCTGCTTGAGCCCATAGATGGATTTCTTTAATTTGCAAACCATTTTCTTTGGATCTCCCGAAACAAAGTTTTCTGGCTGCTCCATATAGATTGATTCCTCAATGTCACCATTGAGAAATGCAGTTTTCACATCCATCTGATGAAGCTCAAGATCAAAATGTGCCACTAATGCCATTATTGTTCTAAAAGAGTCTTTCGAAGATACTGGAGAGAAAGTCTCTTTATAGTCAATTCCTTTCTTTTGAGTGTAGCCTTTAGCAACAAGACGAGCCTTAAACCTTATAACATTACCCTTTGAATCCCTCTTGATTTTAAATATCCATTTACAACCATTGAGTTTAATACCTTCGAGCAATGAGACTCATAGACTTCATCTCATCTTTCATGGCATTAATCCATTCTTGAGAGTTAGAACTTTCCATGACTTGACGGAAGTTGATTGGATCATCTTCCGCAAAACCAACATCTGATTCTTGTTCCTGGAGAAGACAATTATTTCTTCCACCAAATCCCAATTTTCCTCATGTTCTTGGAGAAATACAATATAATCATCCGGAATTGCACTTCTCCTCTCTCGAGTGGATCTCCTTAATGGCACCTCAGGTTCTTGAGGTTGTTGAGTTTGATCCTCATTAATAATTTCAGGTACCTGATTGGGGATGTTTTCGAGATTGCCCTGAACTGGAGTTGTTTCTTGAACATTATTAGGAATATAAATATCTTGATCATGTTCAATGACAACTGAAGGAAGAGTAACATGCTCTTCCTCAAGGACAAAATCTCTAACCTTATCTCCCCACCCCCCAAACTCAATATCCTCAAAGAACCGGGCATTACCCGTCTAAAAAATAGTCCTGGTAGCGGGATCATAAAATTTATACCCCCTTGCCCTCTCAGAGTATCCTACAAAATAGCTACTAGCTGTTCTAGACTCCAGTTTCTTTTCATTTGGCCTATAAGGCCTTGCCTCAGCTGGACAACCCCAAACATGGAAATGATTTATACTAGGTTTCCTTCTAGTCCAAATTTCATAAGGGGTTTTAGTTGTAGCTTTAGTGGGAACCCTGTTGAGTATGTAAGCTGCAGTTTTCAGTGTCTCTCCCCAGAGTGAATCTGGTAAAGTAGTATGACAAATCATACTCCTAACCATGTCCTTTAATGTACGGTTTCGTCTATTATATATGTAATATTTGTATAAAATTTTCATACTATAAATAAATAAATATATATGTGTGTGTGTGTGTGTGTTCGCCCCCCTTAACTTTTCGTTTTCAAAATTAATATATATATTTTTTGGATGAAATGTAAGTATATTAAGAAAACATCCAAGAAAACAAAGGTTCAGAATGTACAAATAAAGGGAAACAAAAATGGAGGTTATCCAACAAGGATAACCCAACCCTCAAAAGGCAGCAACCAAAAAGCAGAGACTCGGCCAAGCACCAAACAAAACACCTATTGGAGGCCGAGACCTAGACCAGTCAAAAAACTACAAGGTTATGCGGATACAGATTATACAAGATTTTATAAACAATGTATTGTATCCTACCAAAAACGTCATCCTCCTTAGGGGTAAGTCCATAAAAAATAGTGGCATTACGGGTCCTCCAAATCCAATAGATAGAGTAGCAGAAAGCAATCATGGCCGTCTTTGCTTTGATTCCCGCTCCTTGCCATTGCCTTTTGATCCATTTCATCGAACTATGCAGCATCCTCATCTCTCTAGGGATCCCCAGCCAGCCTTTGACCTTGTTCCAAACATTACCTGAAAAGGAGCAAGCAAAAAATAGGTGTGGCACCGTTTCCGGACCACCCTTACAAAAAGGACAAATATTAATAACATCAAGCGTATACAAGTTATCACAAGTAGCCAGGCGGTTACGGAAGGCAAGCCACACCGTGAAAGAGAACTTAGGAGGAATATAGGTCTTCCAAATGAAAGACATCCACCGTTGAGGTTCCCCCTAGCTCTGATAATTCTCATTTAGCATAAGCCGCGGTTGTCACTTAAATTATGAAAATGTCACCGGGTGTACGGTGCTCACCGTATACGAACTCGATTACTGTAGACTTAAAACGTACTGAAACGGACCGATAGGAAAGAAGAAATTTTGTATTACAAATATTGGAAAAAACAAGTTACTTCATACTATTTACGTTATCTCACCATAACACTAGTCTAGATCCGCCTACTTCCAACCTAATTTGGTATCGAAGCAATATATACGGAGTATCTAATAGCAGGGGCGTAGCCAGGAGTAAGAGTTGGGCTGCAGTGGTACAAAGAATTATTACAGATAAATTTTTACACATGAATTTTTACATTAAAAATATAAGCAATTTTAAAAGATTGCTAAAAGATTATAGATGGTAAAAAGATTTGTCCTCACAAACGAGGCATCCCTACGGGGTCACAAGAAGCAAGTTGAGATTTGAGTTAATGATAATTATAATTTACCTCTACAAGATTCTTTAGAGTTACAGTGGTTTCAGTGGTATAAGCGGCAGCCCAAGGGTAATGATTTGAATCACATTAGTAAAAGGGAAAGTTTCTGAAATAGGACTAAGACAGTTTGAAAATTCCAAAATAGGACTGTCATATTTTTTATTCCCAAAATAGGAGTAATTACTGTCAAGTTTGGAAAATACTGCCATGTTTGAAGTCTGGTATGGCCAAAACATGACAGTAATTAGTCCTATTTTGGGAATAAAAATATGACAGTCCTATTTTGGAATTTTCAAACCTTTTTAGTCCTATTTCGGGTAATATCTCTTATTAAAATAATATACTCCGTATAGTCCTTACGTGGATATTGTTTACTATGAAAATGGGTCATGCATTTTTTTGGGTAAAACCATAGGCGCATCGTGTAGAAAAGCTACTGGAGGAATTTATTTTGTATTATCAAAATTCCGTGTGATCCTTGAATAAGATCCAGCGGCTATATACAATTGGAGTAGCGTGGAGATAAAGTCCACCGCCTAAGCTAGCGCTAAAGATTAGGAAAAATAAACTGCTACAGTAGATTACATAACAAACTAGACTCCTACGTCCTACAAACATGTGGTGTACGTACTAGGAAAATATGTACAAAGAAATAAAACGTGACATGCAAAAATAATATAGCACCAACACCCCCCCTCAAGATGGAGCATGGGGATCACAAATGCCCATCTTGGCTAGCAAATAAGAAAATTGAGATGCTCCAAGTGCTTTGGTCAACAAATCAGCAGGTTGCTCAGTAGTCGATGTATAAGCGGGAGTGATAGTGCCGGCATGAATATGATCCCGAATGAAATGACAATCAAGTTCAATATGCTTGGTCCGCTCATGATAAACAGGATTTGAAGCAATATGCAGAGCTGCCTGATTGTCACAGTAAAGATGCACGGGAGAAGAATGTGTGACGCCCAAGCACTGTAGCAAATTCCGTAGCCAGATGAGTTCACAAGTTAATGCGGCCATGGACCGGTATTCGGCTTCTGCCGACGAACGAGAGACAGTAGCCTGTTTCTTGGTGCGCCAGGAGATGGGGGACTGTCCGAGACAGACAAAATAACCAGTCACAGAGCGACGAGTGAGTGGACAGCTAGCCCAATCCGCATCGCAATAACCAGTCAAAGTGAGAGCCGAATCGGACTTCAATAAAATTCCTTGTCCAGGATGGCCTTTAAGATAGCGTAGAACACGCAAAACAGCATCCCAATGTGCCACCTTCGGACATTGCATAAACTGAGAAAGAATATGAACGGAGTAGCTAATATCTGGCCGTGTCAAGGTAAGATAAATGAGTTTTCCAACCAATCGCCTATAGCGGTCGGGTTCAGAAAAATTGGGGCTAGTATCCGATTGTAACTTGTGATTTTGTACCATAGGAAAAGAGACAGGTTTGGCCCCGCTTAAACCTGTTTCTGCCAAAATATCCAACACATATTTTCGTTGACACAAAAAAATTCCGGTGGAATTTCTTGCTACTTCTATTCCCAGAAAATATTTCATGATGCCCAAATCTTTGACTGGAAAAGAAGCCGCTAGAAATGTTTTAAATGCCACAATCATATCATGATCATTACCAGTAATAAGCAGATCATCCACATAAATCAACACACACAGAATGTGACTTTTATGCCGTAACGTAAATAAAGAATAATCTGAATGTGATTGACTGAAACCATATTTTCGCAAGGACGTGGTGAGCTTAGAAAACCAGCAACGGGGAGCCTGTCGCAACCCATAAAGTGATCTAAGCAAGCGACATACCTTGCCGGGGGATGACGCTGAATATCCGGGAGGTAAATGCATATATACTTCTTCATGTAAATCCCCATGAAGAAATGCATTGTCGACGTCCATTTGATGAAGTTCCCAGTGACATGATGCAGCTACGGCTAAAATGGTACGAACAGTTACCATTTTAGCAACCGGTGCGAAAGTTTCGCTATAGTCAATGCCTTGTACTTGTTTGTTGCCACACACCACCAATCGTGCCTTATAGCGTTCCACCGAGCCATCACTTTTATACTTAATTTTGAACACCCATTTGCAGAAGATGGCTTTCTTTCCGTACGGCAAGTCTTGAACTCTCCAAGTACCTGTGCGTTCTAGAGCCGTAATCTCCCGGCTCATGGCTTCTCTCCACTGCGGATCACGTACGGCTTCCCTAAAACTGGACGGCTCTTTAGCGGTCGAAAGAGCTGCAAGAAAAGCTCGGTGCGGCACTGAAAATTGATTATAATTTACATAATGAGATATGGAATACGGATTACCTGAGTCAACCGGCGGGTGTGAGTCAAAGACGGGGGAGGAGTTTATTTTCATGGTATTCATTTGCACATCATAATCTCGATGCCAGATTGGTTGCCTCCGCTCACGTTCACTTCTTCGACTTGGTTGGACTGCAGGAGACTGACGGGAAATGCTTCCAGTGGGACCATCATCATGTGCATCCGTCGCCGAAGATAAAGCAGAGTTATTGCCTTGCATGGGTATGTGGTCATGTTCTTCCTCCGTGGCCATGCCTGCATGTGTAGAAGAATTGTCCTCCCACGTGGCCTGAGTGGGTGGTGTATCATCCATGCCATACATACGTACATGTGACTCCAAATCCTGCTTCTCATTTCCAGTAAATACCTTCTTCCCATGTATCAAAGATGATTCACAACTAAAGTCTTTTTCCTCCACTTTAAATGGAAAAATTGTTTCAATAAATTTCACATCACGGGAAATAAAATGTCGTTGGTTGTCCAAATCATACACTTTCCAGCCCTTTTGTGCGTAAGCGTAACCCAGAAACACACATTTCACCCCACGTGGTGCAAACTTGTCACCAGATATATCTTTAGAATGTGCATAACATAAACACCCAAATACCCTAAGATGAGTATACAAGGGTTTTTTGTTATACAACAGTTCATAGGGACTTTTATTGTCTATCACAGGAGATGGCAATCTGTTAATTAAATATCCCGCGGCTAGCACACATTCTCCCCAAAATTCAATTGGCAAGTTTGCATGAAAGCGAAGGGTTCGTGCCATCTCTAGTATATGCCGATGCTTCCTCTCGACCCTACCATTTTGTTGTGGAGTATAAACACAAGTCGTTTGGAAAATTATTCCAAGGGTCAAAAAATATTCCCGTAAACTAGTAAATTCTTTGCCGTTGTCACTTCTGAAAACTTTCACATTTTTATTAAATTGACGAGAGGTCATGGCAAAAAAATGTTTAAGAATATTTTTGACCTCACTTTTCTCTCGCATAAGATGCACCCACACAGCTCTGGAATAATCATCAACGATAGTTAAGAAATAACGTGAACCGCCTGTGGCTGGCGTCCGATACGGTCCCCAAACATCACAATGTATTAATTCAAAAGGTTCAATAGCACGCGCATAACTAGCATCAAAAGTATCACGAGTTTGTTTACCACGTAAACAAGCATCACAAGTGTTATTCGGAACAGACTTCAACAATGATTTATCCGAACAATTGAGCAAATTTAATACTTTCACTGATGGATGTCCCAATCGAGAATGCCACAAGTCACCTGAGTCCGGCGTCGGCGTCTCCACTGCATGTGTCTTAGCTTGATCAAGACTCCGAAAATAATAAACTCCCCCTCGTCGATCACCCACTCCAATCGGCATCCTCGTAAGTAGATCCTGTATCACACATATATCATTAGTAAAAAATATATCACATTTTCGTTGATCTATTAGTTGTGCTAAAGAAATAAGATTGCATTGCAATCCAGGTACTAGCAACACATTTTCCAGTTTCAACCGTGCACTTAGCCACACTTCTCCAACGTGAGTTGCTCGGGTGAACTCGCCATTCGGCAATTGTACCGAAATTGGAGTAATTTTGCACGTTGTCTTCAAAACTTTATTATTTCCGGTCATGTGGTAGGAGGCGCCAGAATCGAGGAGCCATTGAGTTTCAGTTTTCATATCCGTGAGTTTCTCCTCTGGTGAGGTAGGCTTACAATTTTCCATGAGATTGAATAAAGTCTGCCACTGTTCATCCGTTAGATTGGGCTTCTGCATGGGAGGATTTTTTGCCTCACGCACTCTAGTGAAGTCTTCAAGATTTCCCTTTACCTGCGGCATGGCTTGCACCGTCACATGCCCACGTCTGTGGCCGGTTCCGCCTTGTCCTCTTTGTCCACAAATATTCATACCCGGAAAATCCGAGCTTGACAAATAAAATGAGGTAGATGGATCATTGATCCGTCGTCGTTCATTGCTTCGGTTTTCGTCAACACCGTTTTCTCCTGCTTCTCCGGCCATGTTGCTTAGCTTGATTATTTCGTGAGTGAGTCCGCCTAGGATCGTCACTTCTCTGATACCATGTAGAAAAGCTACTGGAGGAATTTATTTTGTATTATCAAAATTCCGTGTGATCCTTGAATAAGATCCAGCGGCTATATACAATTGGAGTAGCGTGGAGATAAAGTCCACCGCCTAAGCTAGCGCTAAAGATTAGGAAAAATAAACTGCTACAGTAGATTACATAACAAACTAGACTCCTACGTCCTACAAACATGTGGTGTACGTACTAGGAAAATATGTACAAAGAAATAAAACGTGACATGCAAAAATAATATAGCACCAACACATCGGTGCCTATCTTTCATTCACAATCAACCGAGGCTGAGAAATCTCTAACAAATCATACAAAATGTGTAGCGATAAAGTATACGATCATCAATACAAATAGAGTGAACACCAAAAGGTAAACTATGGCCCAGGCCAGCCAAGAAGTCGGCGCCCCGGTTGCCCTCTCGATATATATATGCTCAACTTTGATCATCAGTCCCGATCCAACATCTCACGAAAACTAGTGACCTCAGAAGAGTGCTGGTGTGTGAGCTCACCATCACTCAATAGTAGGTGAACCGCAGCGCTCGAATCTAGCTGCACTCGTACACGACGGTATCCTCTCTCCCAAGCAATCTGCAAACCAGTCTCAGCCACTCTCAATTCAGCCCTGGTGATTGAGCAAATCCCCAAGTTGATCGAATAAGCTGCTAAGCAGCGCCCATCGGAATCACGGAACAAGCCTCCTGCGGCTGCTCGTCCAGTCTCATGAATAACAGACCCATCCGAATTGAGAGCAACCCACTCGGGTGGCGGTGACGACCAAGAGATATCCGCCACCGTCTTTGTGGGTGAACTAGCATGAACGAACTGATCACGTATCAAAGCCTCCTCTACTGACTTGGCCCATAAGTAGATACGCTGTGACAAGGCCTTGGGTGTAGTGCGGATATCGGCAAAGATGAACTCATTCCTGGCCTTACAAAGAGACCAGCATACAACTCCAAAAAGAAGACTAAAGGTCGATGTCTTCAAGTGGTATGTGATCCAAGGAATGAGTGGAGAATCCCAATTCGGTTGATCTTCAGAAACAAAGGCAAGATGCTCCCAGGTACTAACCGTGAATGGAGAGTCCCGCAACACATGCAAGATCGTTTCTGACCCCAAGTGACATCTCGAGCAATCGCCCACTTCCGCCAGGTGTCGCAGATAACCGATTGTCTGTATACTGACTATACTAAAATGAGCACTTCAGCTCAATTTAATAGCACATTTCTTAATAGATATTCTCAGCTAATCAACCTCATCACTTTGCTATTTTACTAACAATTTTCACATCGAACCCACAAATAATTTAGTAAATTCTCTCCCAATTGTAAGAATTAAACATATACTAGTAACTTCTAATTTTGGACGCTAAATTATATAAGAATCAAAATAAGTAATGTTAAAATTACTTTTCTGATAAATTAACTTAATGACTGAACTATTCTATCTTTTTATTCAAATAACGTTTTGTATATTTTAAAATATTTTTTCCATAATCACAGATTCAATCAAATTAGTCATCAGTTCAGTCAAAATTTCATAAATATCAAACCGATTTAACATATTTGAATGTATTCAAATAAGCTCTAACTAGTCCCTACTTTTTACTCACTGCTTTCTGTCCCTACCGAAAGCACTAACTCGAAAGAGGAGAATCTTTAACCAAAATGAAAGCCTTTAATAACTATTGAACCATATTAACTTATATGCGATTTTACACTTAAGTGAGCATCATACAACTTTTAGTAACTTTAGTCATATTTTTATAAACAAATTAGTAACTTTAGTCATATTTTTATAAACAAATTTTGTTTTAGAAGTACTTTGAAGAAACCTCTTTATTTATAAAACAAAGAAAAGATGAAAGAAAAATAAATAGAATACTCAATGTAATGAAGATTTTTCAAAGATATTATTAAAGTAAAATATTGATCAACAAGTTCAACAAGAAATTATTCAAAATCATCTAGGGATGAGAGGCTAGTTAATTATTTGATTGACAGTTAGTCACTGAGCTATTTTCAAAAATATTACTGAAATAAAATTGGGAAAATGGTCAGATAGGCATTCGAACTTACATAAAAAGGTCAAATAAGCCTTTATATATATAGATGGCTCTGTCCGGCCATCGCCATTTGGGGCGGTTCCCGGTGGAATTATTTGATGAAATTTTCTGAGTATCTTAGTCATTAAGTCTTCTTTCGTGATCCCTAGCCAATTCAACCATTCTCAATCTCTTTCCCACCATCCATGTCAAAAGCAGCGTACACATTGATTTTGACGAAGCCTGATACTGGTCGCCTTCATCTAGTGTTCATACGCCTCTATCTGCTGTTGCATATTCCTCTCATTATCAGCTACCCTCGGCCTTGAAGTACAATAACTCTTGCTATCACTACGTGTCTGGGATCAAAGCTTTTAGTTTTCAAAACTCTCATTTCTTGCTTAGCACTTTTGATTCTTCAGTTATTTACACTTTTGACTCTTCAATAATCATAACAAAAGGTAATGATGAGTATAAAAGATAGTGCTATTACAAAATCAAGTACTAAAACTAGAGGACTAAAATGCGGGACTAAAATTGTCTCTATCATAAGAGAATTAATTAAGTGTGTCAATATGAGAGAGAATATCAATGTTGTAAAATGCATATCGTTTTTTCATACCCCTTAATGATTGCAATATGAAAACCGACGTTATCAAATCTTAGAGTTTAGGCTAGTTTACTTTTTCTTGGATTTCTTATTCGAGGTTTTTTATCGAGTCTATTGTCTCCGAGCGACCGAAATCGTCAAAATTCCACCATGCATGATAACATACTTCGTATAACTTACCATTCCTTTTACCTTTTGTTAGAAGTGCATTTATTTAAGAGCATAAGGGCCCATTTTAGAAGATAAGAAGCATTGACTTTTGAGAAACATTGTTGATGTGTGGAGATAAAGTTAAGTTGAAAATATGGTAAATATAAAAATATTACTCACTTTGTACAAATAACACAATAGAGTTGGTACGCCATGTTCATAGCGCTACTGCTCAAGGTGATATGTGAAATATATGTACAAATAAATACTTATAAAATGTTAAGTTAACAACATCATTCTTGGTTCACTAAGCTAGTATAGGCGTGAATGGATATTTGAAAAATATTGAATACAATTCTTGTCAAGAAGAAGATAGTTAGAAACTTTTTTGCATCACCTTTTACTCACTATTCAAAGTGGTTAGACATAGTAATCGCAATATGTACTAATATATAAAATGATATACATGAATTTATTTACGATATAAACTTATTATTAATTGGTTGAAGACTTGAAGACTCAAATAGTCAAATTCTCCTTTATTTGCATATGTTTTGAGGATGGTGGTAAACTTATAACTTACAATCCACCTAAAACTTGTAATTTAGAGTTTTTTCGAAATACATATATATTATGAAATGCAATTTTTAGAGTGCATACTGTCAAAAATAGTAATGATTATGATATGCATAATAACATGATCGAGATTAACTTGAGTCATGTCTTTCTAATTAAATATATCAATTTTTTTTTATATATTTTTTTTATTAAATATATCAAATAGAACAACAAAGCATCAAGGTTTTAAATAGCGGTCCGCTACCGCTATAGCGGCCGCTATATAGCGGTCGCGGTAGGGGCCGCTACCGCTACGGCCCGCTATTCCGCTGTGAATTCCAAATCACGGGAAAAACCCGCTACAGCCCGCTACATCCCGCTACAGCCCGCTATTGACATTTCCGGCAGTACGTCACGAACGGGTTGATGTGTAAATGTGTCTATGTTGGGTAAATGAACTCTTAATGTTATAAGTGTTCAGACAAATATTCACAATGTTTGTATTAACTTCAACACTCATTAAATATAAGTTTTGCGCAATTGAAAATATTTCACGTTGCTGCAATCGCTACAGTCGGCTACAGGCCGCTACCGTGATGACCGCTACCAACAAACATTCAGATCCATGCATTCTCGCCGGCTAAGAGTAATTGTTCATGTCGTGCCGGAGCGGTCTGCCGCTGCGCGTCGCCGGAGCAGTCTGCCGCTGCGCGTCGCCGGAGCGGTCTGCCGCTGCGTTTTGCCGGATTGGTCTGCTGCTGCTTGTCGCCGAAGTGTTCCTTGAGTCTTCTTCGGTCTTCTTATTTTCCGCTCTTCTTGCTTTCTTCCGCCAGACTTCTTTTTCCGTGATCGTCTTCTTTCTTCCACATTTTTTTCATGCGCAGATCCAGGGGCGGATCCAGGATTTCATGTTGGGGTGGGCTAAAACTCTTAAATGATACTCCGTAACACGTTGAAAATTTTCAAAATAAGCAAAAAATCAAATATAAGAGTTCTCCACTGAATTTGTTCTCGACGAGGCTTTGAGAAAAAAAACTCTTCAACGATAGAGTCTACATCTATACTAAGAGTAAGGTCTTTTCCATATAAAGTGTTGTGCAATTAGCAAGAAAGTCATCATCCATTTTGTTGTGAAGTTTTGTTTTTAGAAGTTTCATGACAGAAAATGATCATTCTACTGTTGCAATAGAACAATAAGATCAATATTAGGCAAATCAATCTGCTCATCATAAAATATAAATCATATCTTCTGCTCTCAGTCAACTCCTCATATAATTCAACAAGTGTAGATACTTGAAAACTTTGTATCATGAATACATCATGAACATAGTGTTGCAACTCGAATTCCAAAGCACAAATATCATGAGTACTAAAATCTTCGGGATAATAGAACTTGCAAGCGTACAAATAGCATTGGCATTGAATGACTCGTATGAACTTTTGAGATCCAATGAAGTACTTAAGAAAGGAGTTCCACTGATTTATCATTAAACCGGGTCCTCAACTCCATCAATACAAAGTCCATTGCCTCATTGAAAACATCAGAGTGATAATGATGCTCAACTATAGTTTCTTTTCGGCAATGACCAACCATATATTTAGCTTTCAACTCCGGTACATGAATTTGTGTTTTGAGCAAAACTCCTTTACTTTTTCAAGAAAGTCTTCTCATTCATTTTCTGTCAATTCCCCGAGAATGTTCAGTTGTACGTGTAGTAGAAACATGTCTCATGGTTACCAAGATATTAAAAAAAAATGAAGGTCATGATAGAGAATACTCGTTATTTCCATAACTTTGTGCATCAAAAGTAAATAGAACACAACTTCAAAACATGGAAAGTGTCCGTGTACACTATGAACTTCTATCCAAAAAATCACTTTTGGGCAATGTCCTTAAAGATACTCAAGCACTTTACAAGTTACTGTGAACATGTCAATTAATCAAGCCCTTATACGTATCTACTAGGTGCCAATTATTAAGTGAGAGCGATGCATATAACATTTAGTAAAGATTTTTGATTTTATGATTTTGTTTTATGCGCTGGGCTGAAAAATTGGACTGGGCTATAGAAAATTTTGAGGTGGGCTGGATGGAATATTTTAAAAATAATACCTTAATAATGAATTTTTTATTTACTTTGCCCTGAGCTTCAGCCCACCGTAGCCCTAACATAGATCCTCCCCTGCGCAGATCTACTTTTATTTTTGTTGGCTTAAAAATTCAATTCGTTTCCCCTGCTTGTCTGGTTGTCTTCTTTCCCCCTGTTCATGCCTTTTACTTTTGTTTCTTCTTCTTTTTGTTTTATCTAATTTTTTCAGTATATTTTAAAAAAAATCAGTTTACTGTTTTGCCAAAAAAAACTTTTCAGTTTGCTGTTTTGTTTAATTTGTATATTAATTTTTAAGTTATTACTCTGTATTTGTTTGATTCTTTTTAGACATTTATCTTTGTAATATGATGCTACTAGTGAATAATATCATTGGGGAAATAAAACAATTGTGATAATTGTACAAACAATGCCACATTTTATAAATTAAAAAAAGTCACAATTTTAAATATGTAAATAATGTAAAAATAATGTCATAGAATTTAAAAATGTCATATGTTATACTCCGTACCACATTGTCAAAATATTGGGAAAATACAATGTCTGAAAAATGGCCCAATGTCATAAATGAAACAATTTGTCAGTGTTGCCGAAAGCAACACAAAGCTACAAAAATGACAATATTAATATGTAGTTATTTAAAAATTTTCCTTTTGTTCTATATGAACACTTGAACGCAATTGATTTTATTGAATACAAATGTCACAATGCTAAGTTGTTATTGATAAAATGACATTATTATTAACATTGCAATGACAATGTGAATGACATAACAATATCGATGATGATCGCTTATAATAATATTAATGATGTAGCAATGGCAATGTCATAGCAATATCAATGGTGCATAATAATGCTAATGACATTGCCATGGAGAAATAGTATAAACACTACTGTCTTACTTCGTATAAAATTATGACATTTTCATGACATTGTATAAAATCAATGTCATGATAATGACATTGTCAACACTATAAAAATGACATACTATGTCAATGTCAATATCGTAAAAATGACATGACTTTTATAATGCAATGTCATTATATGACATTGTAATGTAGAATGACATTATATGAAATTATAATAAATAATGTCATATATGACAATGTAATGATATCATTGTTTGAATAAAAAATAAAACATAAAGTAAAAAAAAAATGTTACTATAAGAAAAATGGGAAAAAATGTGACGATGTCAACACAATTTATGAACATTGTCACTAGTAAGAATGTGACATTGTCTATTCCATTGACATTGTTGAAATTATGGCAATGTCATGAAAACAGCCATTATTCAAAATATAAAATAACATAGTCTATTTTATTGACACTTCCAAAACAAAAACACACATATTATTAGCATTCACACATTAGAAATTCAAACCAACTGTGCAGCATCAGAAACTTCCAAAACCACGTCAAGGAACTCAAATGGCAAAAATGAATCTTATTATTGACACTGGAGGAAAATCAACTAGTGGTAAAATTTAAGACTGCCCAGCTCTATTTTGCAACCACTCAAAGTAGTAGTATTTGAAAACTATGTGTATTTGAATAATAAATTTGATTGGAATAGAAACAAATTAGCTCCAAAAAGCTAAGGCAAAAACCAGTGCATAAGATCTACGGCAAAAAACATAGATACAAAAGAGATAAAGCAAAAAACAAATAAAAAAATTGATTAGAATAAGCACCAGCTTCATGCCACAGAGAAAATTGATTAGAATAAGCACCAGCTTCATGCCACAGAGACAGCAAAAAACAAGTCTACTGCCGAGCCAAGGAAAAGAAGGGAGCAGAAGAAGGAGGAGCAAGGAGGCCGAGGAGAAGAAGAAAAAGAGGACTGTCGCGCGGCTCGAGCCTGCTGCCGCCACCGTTCTTGATGAATAGTCTCTGGATCTGCCAGAGCAAACCACCGTCACCAATTGGATCTGATTCGACACAGTGAAGCTTGCCGAGGAGATCCACATACTACTCGACGGAGAGAAGTACAGGCTTCCGCCACAACTCTCCCAGAACAATCACCTTAAGAGGTGGAGGAGCGCAGATGACTGCCGCTGCTGCTGCGTGCGTTGATCGGCAAAGGTTTGGCTGAACTCTGAAGTATGTTGTATGTGGCTGAGTTTGTCACGAAGAGGGGAGGATAAGAGAAAGGGGCAACTTGCCAGGGTATGAGATATTAGGGGTAATTTTGGAAATTAGGTCCTATTTAGGAGTTAAAAAAGTCAAGGTCTTATTTAAGTATATAGAAAAACTTAAGGTCCTATTTGACACTATTTCTCCTTAATTATCTATATCCTCGTCAATCATAGAGATCTGTATAGAATGAACCACAATTTAGATCTTTTTTTAATGACCTGTTGGTATAAGCTTTATGAAGCCAAAAAGTGTGGCTTCTTCGGTGTGGATTTCTCAAGTTCAGAGTAGGGGTGCAAACGAGCCAACTAGCCAAGCCGAGCCCGAACTTACATAGGCTCGAACTCGAAAATATTTATCATGCTCAAGTTCGGCTCAAAGTCAAGGGTTGCTTTGTGTCCTCCCATTGCCGGGAGAAGGGGAGATGGTCTTATTTGTTGAGTCATGGTAAAGCCAGATTCTTCTAAGCTAGATCTTTTTTTAATGACCTGTTGGTATAAGCTCTATGAAGCCAAAAAGTGTGGCTTCTTCGGTGTGGATTTCTCAAGTTCAGAGTAGGGGTGCAAACGAGCCAACTAGCCAAGCCGAGCCCGAACTTACATAGGCTCGAGCTCGAAAATATTTATCATGCTAAAGTTCGGCTCAAAGTCAAGGGTTGCTTTGTGTCCTCCCATTGCCGGGAGAAGGCGAGATGGTCTTATTTATTGAGTCATGGTAAAGCTAGATTCTTCCAAGTAAAAGTGTGGGGCAAATGTATTCGAACAGTGAAAAATACAATAATATATGCATGAAATGAAATTACAGCCTAGGGGAGATTCTAACCTGGATTGCATAGCTAAATACCCAAGGATGACTCCACTCGACTACAGACCCATTTTTGGATAAGTTTGAACGTAAATAGTTATTACCAGTATCTTTACCCATGTCGTGCACGGGATAAAATGATTTTATTGTTTAGTTTTGCTAAACAAAAATCACTTATTTAGTCGATTACAACATTGGTTTAAAACGCATATTTTAATTTATTGAGTATGCCTTATTTTTAGCTAAATATCTAAACATGTTTTCAATCTATATTTCTCAATGAAAAGAGCATATTTTTTATAACTCTTCATTGCATGCATTGAAATTAATCTATTTTTACCTAAACGAAAACAAAATGCACAATGCCTATTTCTATCCATTAAATTTCATTCATGGCTTAGTGTTTTAGGTTCTTATGTTATTTTTATCTTCTAGTTTTTTTTATGCTCTTTTATCTTTTTATGATTTTATCTTTCTTTAATTATATTCTTGTGTTATTGTTATCTTATACGTAGTATTTATGTATCTTTATCTTATTCGTTTTATCTACCTTTTTCTCTCTCTTTTTCTTGTATGTCTTCTCTTGTTGGCATTCTATCATGGATTGATTCATGTTAGCCGACTCCAAAATCTTCTGGGATTAAAGTTTGGATTTTGTTGTTGTTGTTGTTGTTGTTGTTGTTGTTGTCGTCTTTTGGTAACTTTCTTTAAAAAAAAAAAAGAGTTTAGAGTATATAGTTTTGTGACATTCCGATTTTAATGAAGGCGATGACAGTGAATATAGGCTGCATATATTGTGATTGATAGCGATAGATTTATTTTCCATTAGATGGGGTTATTGAAGGTAATAAAATAAGTGTTATTAAATGAAGAAAAGTTGCATGTTTTAGACTTTTAATAAACAATTTTTATCTAGAAGGTCAGATGAACAAAACCTATAAAAAGATTCTCATCACATTAAGAGGTAGGTATAATGCAAACATAAACATATCAAATTATGCATTGGAAAATAAAAAGAGAAACACCACATATTCAGAAATGAAAAATGATCTCAATTTTCATGATCAATTAGTAGTGTATTAAAGTTACATTCATTCATGAATAAAAGAATTATTCTGTACTTTTTATATACAGTCTAACATATTTATCTAGCTCTTAAAGATCACTTTTGGTGTCACGATATGATTGTTATATGTGTAATTAATAAAATCTTATGAGAGCTGAAACTCTTGGCCAAAATATATCAATATTATATTAATATATACACCAAAATAAAAAAAAACTTTTACTTTCATAAATGATATCAAAAATTTAATTCCAATTGAAAAATATCCTTAATTTGAGATAGCATTAAGACAAATTTATATTTAGCAAAAATTAAAACATGCAGAGCTTGCTATTTTAACAAGAACAATAACAACAATAACAACAACAACAATAATAATAATCAGGAAAAATTGATAGTAATAATCACAACTTATTTTTTGTTGATGAGGTCTATGTTTTGTTCATTAAGAACAGAAATCCTATATGTTATAAAGAAATATGAGGGGGATCTCCACATGTGCATTGAGTACATGCTACGGAGTACTAAATAAAGTCACGATTAAAATTATATACTCACTTCCTAGGAGTCTAGGACTATTTACTTGTTTGTTTAAATTTGGAGAATCATCGCCTTCTTGATGAAATCAAATTACCATAAGTTGTAGATCAGTGACGAAATTTATAAGTCAATATTTTGTACTTGAAAAGGTTAAGAAGGCTTTATGATGTATTATGAGCCACATTTTGAACTTGGTAATCACTCGCAAATTGATTAATGAATGATGGTTTTCATTCTTAGGGAAAAATTTGTCATTCTTTGGGTGTGAGTAGGTATTTCAAAGAGTTTCGATAACATAAATGGATGATTTGAAAACTCTGAAGATAAAATAAAATAAAACTAAACAAGAACCGAGGACGTGGGAGGAGTTTTTGATGGAACTACAAAAAGGTTTGCCTGATATAACGACATTCTTGCTGGCGATCCATCCAGTGTTCATGACTTCCTGCTATCATTCCCTAACTTTTTTCAGTTCAACCTTCCAGCTAGAGAACGTCTAAGTGGATAGTGTTTTTATCACCTTTCTATATTGTTCTATAAGTCATCTAATCTAAAAACATTATAATTGTGAATATAGGTTAATATCCTTGATTTATGTCAATGCTTTTTATGCCCACAAGCTTGTACGTTCTTGTTAAAATATATTACTAATTTTTCTTAAGGACTAAAATAACCTTAACACCATTAAAATCTTAACTTTGCACATACGTTAGCGCATTATTATTATAGCCATTATGACCACCTCAAACAATACGTTACTATCATTAATTTAGAAAATTTATAAATTAGATAATTTAGAAAATTTACTATCATTTTTTTATTAGAAATTTGTAATGGCTCAAAGAGTTGAATATTTGAGTAGAATAAGAAGTAGTGACACTCATATAATTTTATTATCTCCGTTTACTCAATTAATATTATATAGATTCCGGTTGAAGTGGTTGAATCGATTGATATGCAGAAATCTATGAAGTTTTGGCTGAAGTGACTAGAATGGTTGATTCTACTGAATTGTGAAAAAATTATACTTCGTATATAAATATATTTTATATATTTTAATATTAGCAAAATCAATCAGAAAAGTAACGCAAAAAGTAACACATACCTTACTTATTTTAATTATTACACAATTCATTGTGTGAAATTAAAGGTTATGTGTTTCGTGGAAAGTTGGCTATAAGGCTAATAAGACGAAAATCATAATCACAAACGAGCTCTTAAAATTTTATAACATAAAAGGTTATAGGTATCCTTGAAGAGATTAAAATAAATGCATAATGTTCACCACAAGTAATACAAGGCTAGATAACATGAGTAAATTATGCAAATTGATTATAAGTTATCAAAGTGACAAAAGTTGGTATTGAGATGGGTTACCTTGCTCAACTTAGCCATTAAGCACATTGACCAAACCACAATAAACGACTGCATATGTGTATAACTAAGTTGTCCCAATGTCATGTTCACTTTAAGTAGATCTATAATATATTTGTATGTTCTTATGGATGTGTAAGTTCAAGTAGCTCTATTTAATTCAAGGCTCAAAAGCTAATCAGCCTATAAATTGTATCCAGAGCCTTAAAACCTATCGTCATTTCTACTTATTTCACACTCTCATTTCCATTTAAAGTAACAAATATGTGGCTAAAATTATTTATCTCTTCACTAAACAAATTTTAATTACAAAGTTGTTACTTTATCATTCTATGTAATAGTCAAACTTAACCAAGTTTTTGTGGGATGAAATGATATGTTAAAAACTTAAAACAGAAAAAAATACATCTGAATCGCATAATTGCATACTTTAAAGTCATATAGACATATTTTCCACAGAGTAAATAGTTGACATGGAATATAATTGATCAAACAATTTTTAAAATATGTAGGATATCTCAATAACTATTTACAAAACATTCATAATAATTGTGCATGTAATAGTTCTTTATGAAAAAAAATTACTTTAATATTGGGCAATCACTCTCGCGCTTTGCGTGAGTAAGCGCTAGTTTTCTTTATATGGAGGAACGTCATAGTGAATACCATTCCTCCTAGTGTTCTTATCGGGATTCCTCCAATCCCCAAGGGGACGCCATTTCTCTCATGCTTTTCTGTATGCCTATTTGCATAAATAGTGTCCTTCTCTGAATTTTAGAATTTCAGAAGAAATTTCTTCTTGCAAATGAAAATTTTATGTATTAAGATTTCTTAACTCTTATTCATTTCATTTCTTAGTATTATGTAATTCAAATCACCACTAGAAAAACATTTATTTGTGACGGTTATTTTCACATAATTGTTTCGGTTCCAAACTGTAGCAATTGAAGGCTGTTGAGCTGCGGGGATGCGTACAGCAACTTTCCAGCCTGCTGTAGGTGCAATCGAAACATGGCATTTGGTTGTTATGAAAGTATAAGGAAATAAAGTTGTGCTTTCGCTACCAGCTAAACCTTTTGGCATACTAGTAAGCGCTTGATCCTGACAATTGGTATTACAGCCGGTCACGGGTTTGACCCCAGCAACATCATGTTGCGCACTTGTAAGCTGGCAGGATGGGGCTCAACGATCTGCCAAACATGCCGGTGCAATCAAAACGTGATGCTTAACTGTTACGCAAGTATAAAGAATTAAAGTTGCACCTTCGCTACCAGCTATAACTTTTGGCGAAGTCTTAAGCGCTTGATCATGACAAATGGGAAGCAATATAGGAGCTTACTTATTTTTTGTGATTCACAACCGCATCAAATACTCATTCATATGTTTTTTAAATATTGTTTGCTGCTATTATACAATAACCACAAAAATGCTATTATGAAATCTAACACATTGAAGTTGTTTTCTTGCAATCACATGAACTTACATCTTTTTTGATAAAATAATAATTTACATCTACAAAACTCATACCTAATACCTATTGCATGTTTTAATTAAAGTTCTAAATACAAAATTAAACATATATTATACCAAAACAAGACCTGTATATAAAGAAAAAAAACATTTTTTCCTAGATATATCATGAATCACAAACATTATCACTTATCAAGTTTCACAAAAATATCATACACATCCAATACAACAATAATATTCATCTTAGAATACATTCTTCAATTAGTTTTTCAAAAAAAATTAAATTATATATCTATTTTTTAAATAGTTGTGTCTTTATATCTTTTTCCATTTTTTGTGGTATGATTGGCCGCATGTCACTTAATTCATACTATTTCCGTCCTACTAACCAGGGACGGACCCAGAATCAAAGGTCAGTGGTGTCAATTGAGAAAATAAATATTATATAATAATGTGTACAATAAAATTAAAATGCTAATTCACAAATTGTCCACGCCGCATTTTTATATTTTGAAAACGTAGTACAATTTTTTCTTTGTCAACACTTTTAAATACGCAGTATATCTTTTTCAATAAAAGTAACTAACACATCATTCATCAAAGCATCCCCCGTTCGATTTCACAATCTGACCTTCGCGACCTTCATGGTTGTGAAAGCTCTTTTCACACGTGTGATCGCCATTAGTAAAATCAAATCTAGTTTCACAAGTGAAAAACACTAATGGATACATAATATTTCTCTTTCTCCCCCAATTTTTCGGAAAAAGCTTCACAAATTAAATGATATGATATTTGATATTTCCACATCCAATTATCCAAATAACAACTTTACAAAATACAATTTGTCAAATACTCAAGTGTCGATCAATTGATTCAAACTTTAAAGAAAGAAGATTGTAACACCTTGCCTAATATAGTAATATTTCTCGTAAAGGGTTCCCTCCGTCCCAATTTACATGTCTTGCTTTCCTTTTTGGATTATCTCAAAATAGGTATGGTGTTTTTTTAAAGAAATATGTGGTCTACAACATTTCACTTTTTTTTAAAGAAAATTAATTTTTTTTAGTGATAATAAAAAAAACAAGAGAGAAGTACATTCGCTAATGGTGAGAAAGAGGAATAAATGCTATGAGTTCACTAGAGACTAAAAATCAGAAACGATGAAGGATAAATAACTCTAATGTTGAGAGTGGTCTACAACATTTCACTTTATTATACTCAAACTTCATTAACAATTTTTACTTTTTCAATCACTTTAATTTATTATAATTGTGTTAAACCAAAACAAGACACATAAAATGAGAAGGAGGTAGTAGTAGTAAGTAAAACTGTTAGCTTTTCAATTATTTTTAAATTAGTGTTCCAACTTTTAAAATATATATAAACAAACCTCCATTTTTAAATGGTTGTGTCAATTTTTAATTTTTTAAAGATTATATATTTATATTTCGTATTTAGTTTTTGTTTTAGAAAATTTCTTAAATAGGACTAAAACATAGATAAAATTCATAAATAGGATTATCAATGTTTTATACCCAAAATATGACTCATGTAATCCCATCTTGCGGAGTTTTAATCATGTTATTCTTTTGATAGAACTAAATAAGTCCTATTTGGAGAATAAAACATAATTAGTCCTATTTTTTATTTTTTTCTGTTTAGTCTTAAATTAAGCAATTTCTATTTTTTCTAGTGGTGTCAATTTTAATTTTTTGAAATATTATATTTACCTATACATGAAGAAAAAAAAGTTCAATGGTGTCAATTGACACCACAACTCATAGTGTGGCTCTGTGCCTACCACTAAAATTGGAGCATGAAAAAGTTTTGCAGTTATTAATAAAGCGGGTTTATGTGGTTGATATTGGATTCATAAAGTAAGAATAATGTAAGAGTGATTTAGAACCACATAAATTTACCAAATTCAGTATAAGGCAATCTTAATGGGACGGGGCGAAAAGGAAAGCTGAGACAATCTTAGCAGGACCGATAGAGTATTTGCTACCGTAGAATGACCAAGTAGATTTGATCGGCGAAAGGACAAAAAGGAGACTTGAATTTGCTCCTGACCCAACAATGGGTGACACACGAGTAATGAAAGAGTATGGGAGATTAACTGTAGGTATATCCCCATCCTGCATTGTACGTAATGAAGCTATCTCGAACGACGATCTCAAGACAATCCACTACAATCAATTGTCATTCATCTTTCCTTGGACTTACTTTTGAGGATGTGTTGATATTTATTTGTGACTTCTATGGAATAATCCAAAATTTTCCTCCATAAGGAATCATTGGAGTTGAGAATGAGGTGTTTTTCCTAAAGACATGGTTTATGCCTTAACACCTGGTTCATTGCGCACATGGGCTTAAATCTACAATAAGTTCATTGGCAAATGTTATTCATAGTCTATAACTTCATAATTAAGAAGAAAAATGCCAATTTTTTTCAAACTGAAGGTGAGTTGTTCCTTAAAGTGTAAGAGAGATTCAAGATGTTGTTCACCCAATGACCCAATGCCCTCAATATGGCTATTGATTGGTGAGAAATGGGAGAGAAGACCACATAAGAAACCTAGAGCTGAGATTTATGAAATGTTTGGAGTGAATTCCTAATAGAAGAACGTGCATAAAAAGTCCCAAGGAATGCATGAAGTGGGTGGGAGTACATAGTTTTCTATTATACAAATGTCTGAGCTACGCAAGCAAATGAAGATTAGGTGTTGTGTGATACAATGACAATGAATCAATCTTTCGCCGTTGTAAATGAAGTGCCCAACGAAAGCCTTGAACAAGTCCACTGATGAACTCATACAATCAAAGGCCAAGAAATGATCAATTCTCTAACTCTCACGATGTTTTTACTTGGACTATTTTCAGTCCCAGATAAGACCAACCCAGGCTTAACCAGACCAGATCAAACATAAACAGACCAGACCAGACTTTCATAGTTATAAAATACACAGAGACCATACATTTATGAGATCAGACCAGACTTGTTCAACCCAGATCAGACTTAAACAGACCAGACCAGACCAGACCAGACCAGACCAGCACATTACAGTCCAAGTATTAACTTCCTTACAATTCGGGTTAGACGAATTATCCTTACTTCTCATGGGGAAAAAGATAAAAAAGCAACCAACAAGCACCTGTCGAATCAAAGAAGCCTTCTTTGGAGTTATGCAAATCTATATAAACAACTACCAAGCTAATGAGCAGTGTTTTCAGTGCACTGATGCCTCTTTGAAAAAGCTACAGATACAAGTCGCCAGGTCATTGACTCTTTACAAAAACACGTGCAATGGAAGTTACCAGACCAATTTTAAGAAACTAAGGAAGTCACAATTCTTAGAAGTGGGAAGGCAATTTGTAAGGTGTTATAGACTGTATAACCAAAGTTTTTCTTAATTTATTGGAAAAATTGAAAATAATAATCCCAACTATTGTCAGTCCGCTAACAATAATCCCAACTATTGATTATTTTTATATAATCCCAACTATATTGACCGTCCGCCAATAATGGTCCATGACCATATAACAAGTGAATTTCAAATAGAAATTAAGCGTAAGAATTAAAAGTTATGATTATTTATAGGGATTACTTGTTATATCTTTTCACATCCACTTTAGAAACTATATGAATTTATTTATAGTCGGTCATGTTGGACCATTATTGGCGGAAGGTCCCTAAAGTTGGGATTTTTCTGAAATAATCGATAATTGGGATTATTATGAGCGGACCGCCAATAGTTGGGATTATTACTATCAATTTTTCCTAATTTATTTTTGGTAACATGTTTCTTAATTTATTTTTGGAAACGCATCCTAGTTGCTTTGGGGTTAGATTTTACTTCTCTATAAATACAAGCTCTCACCCTTATAATCATGTGTGGATCCGGAAATAGCAATAATATTCTTGGCTTGGTAACGCCCCCGGACGTAGTCATTCGTGGCGAACTGGGTTACCAAATTCTGTGTGTTCTTTAATTGTTTTTCGTGTGCGTGAGTCTAATTCCTAACAATTGGTATCAGAGCCCTAGATTCGAAGGGAGATCTCACGATGGCAGAAAAGTTGAAGACACTGGTGATGCAGTTTGACGGAGCGGATTACAGATTCTGGAAGTTGCAGATCGAAGATTACATGTACGGTAAAGATCTGTATCAACCTCTGGATGATAAGCCAGAAGACATGAAGGAGAGCGATTGGAAGTTAATGGACAGAAAAGCGATGAGTGTGGTTCGATTATTGGTGTCCAGAAACATCGCACTACACACCGTCAAAGCAAAACCGACTAAGGAGATGTTGCAGATTTTGTCGGATATGTACGAAAAAACATCCGCTGTGAACAAAGTTCACCTAATGTGGCGTCTTTTTAACCTAAAGATGTCAGAAAGTACGGGAGTTGTGGAGCATCTCAACGAGTTCAATTTAATCACCACACAATTGAGCGCGATTGAGATCAAATTCGACGACGAGATTCATGCCCTAATTTTGTTGCTTTCTCTACCAGAAAACTGGAACGGAACGGAACGGTGACTGCAGTCAACGCTTCAGCAGGGAAGGAGATACTGAAATTCGATGAAGTCAGAAATTTGGTGGTGAGCGAAGAAATTTGAAGGAAGGAATCAGGTTTGATTTATGAATCGGTGTTAAGTACAAAGAACCGGGGTAGAACGAAGTCAAAGTCAAAGTCAAACTGGGATAGATCAAGATCCAAATCCAAATCAAACAGCAAGGGCAAGAAGGACAGAAGTCAGATAAAGTGCTGGAATTGTGAGGCGTACGGACACTTCAAAAGATAGTGAAAGGAGAAGATCAAGGATCAGAAGGAGAAGACATCTACCAATGCAGCAGCAGAATCATCTGGCGATGATCTTCTGATCCTGAGCGTGAGCAGTCCGTTAGAGTCATGGGTTCTGGATTCTGGAGCTTCGTTCCATTCATGCGGTAATGCTGAAGTGATGGAACAGTATACTCTCGGCAATTTTGGAGAGGTGTATCTTGCTGATGATGAGCCTCTTAAAATTGTCGGAAAGGGCACAGTCCACGTGAAGACTCCAAACAGATGCATGCTAAAACTGAAAGGTGTCCGACACATTCCTGGTTTGAGGAGAAATCTTCTTGCAATTGGGCAGCTGGATGAGGAAGGTTATTCAATTACATTCGGCAGCAGAAATTGGAAGATCACAAAGGGGGCCTTGCTGGTTGCTAAAGAGAAGGAGGGTACGTTGTACATGACAACGAACTCAAAGGATTGCATCGATGTTGCTGCCGTCTCGGTCACATGAGCGAAAAGGGGATGAAGGAACAGTGTTCGAAGGGCAAACTGCCCGGCCTGAAGACTGTTGAAGTTAGCTTATGCGATGTCTGCATATTCGGAAAACAGAAATGTGTTAGTTTCTCAAAGGGGAGAAGAGCTATTAAACCGGAGAAGCTGGAACTAGTTCACACCGACCTTTGGGGACCTGCAGAAGTTACATCCTTAGGAGGATCCGCCTACTACATGACCTTTATTGATGATGCCACAAGAAAGGTGTGAGTTTATTTTGTCAAAACTAAATCTGATGCCTTTGATGCTTTCAGGAGGTGGATAGCTCTTGTTGAGACAGAGACAAGTCTGAAGTTAAAGTGTCTTCGGTCTGACAACGGAGGTGAGTATGAGCTGCATGAGTTTAAGAAGTTTTGTGCTGAGAATGGGGTTCGTATGGAGAAGACAACAAAGGGGACTCCGCAGCATAATGGCATTGTTGAACGCATAAACAGGACACTAAATGAGCGGGCTAGATGCATGAGGTTGAAGAGTGGCTTACCGAAGATGTTTTAGGCAGATCCAGTGAACACCGCGGCTTTTCTCATCAACAAAAGTCCAATGATCTCGTTGGAGAATGGCATTCCTGAAGAAAGGTGAACGGGGAAGGTTAATCTGTCCTATCTCCGCATATTTGGTTGTGTTGCTTATGTTCATATCAGTTTCGTTGACCGAAGAAAACTAGATGCAAAATCCGTCAAGTGTACGTTCGTTGGCTATGGTGGTGATGACTATGGATACAGATTTTGGAATGATCAGAATAGGAAGATGTGGTATCTCTAATTCGGGTGGGAGCAATCAGGATCAGAATGATGGGTTGAGCAGTGATGAAGATCCATCAACCCCACCAAGGCAGCGGCCTGCCAGAAATCGGAGAGCACCAAATAGGTATTCACCTTCTAATTTCTATTTGTTGCTTACTGATGGTGGTGAACCAGAGTCCTATGCAGAGGCAGTTCGGGTTGATGACAAGGGCAAATAAAAACTTGTAATGGATGATGAGATGGCATCTCTCACATCCAATGATACTTGAAGGTTAGTTGAGCTACCAAGAAGGAGGCAGATGGTAGCAAACGCCACAAAGCTAGGCTGGTTATGAAGAGATTCGAGCAACATTATGGTATTGATCACTGACATATTCTCTCCAGTTGTGAAACTAACTACTATTCGTATGGTTTTGGGGTTAGTTGCTGCAGAGAATTTGTTGTTACATCAGATGGATGTGAAGACTGCATTCCTTCATGGTGATCTGAATGATGAGATTTACATGGTGTAACCGCAGGGCTATGTGGCAGAGGGCAGTGAGAATCTCGTATGTAAGCTGGTGAAGAGCTTATACGGGTTGAAGCAGACACCGAAGAACTTTGATGGTTTCATGAGGGACATAAATTTCTTCAGACGCCACACCGACAATTGCTGCTACTACAAGAAGACCGAGAACTGTTATCTCATCATGCTGTTATATGTTGATGATATGTTGATTGTAGGAGTTGGTTAAAAGGAAATTGAGAAGCTGAAGAAACAGTTGTCAGAACATTTTTCCATGAAGGATCTTGGAGAGGCAAAGCAGATTTTTGGCATGCGAATCGAAAGAGATTGTATCTTTCTCGGGGCAGAATACATTCAGAACGTCCTGGAAAGATTTAGAATGCAAGATGCAAAAGCAGAAAGTGTACCACTGAGTAGTCACTTCAAGCTTAGCAAGGAAGACTCGTCGAAGAACAAGGAGGAGCGTGCTCAAATGCAGAATGTCCCATACGCCCCGGCAATTGGCAGCATCATGTACGCTATGGTGTGCACAAGGCCAGACACTGCACATGCGGTGGGATTAGTGAGCAAATACATGGGAGATCCTGGGAAAGAACAGTGGGAAGCTGTGAAGTGGATCAATCGAACCGCGTGGCGCTTCGCATGTGCTATAAAGGGGGAGGAGCGTGCTACACTATCAGCGATTCCTTTTAGTGAGCGGTAAGCGCAACGATCCACAAGTGGTATCAGAGTCAAGGTCACGGGTTCGACCCCCGGCAACAGCATGCTGCGCAGTTGTAGGCTGGCAAGTGCTGGGGGGAGATTGTTGGGCCGCGGGTATGCGGTGCCAGCAACAGCCAGCCTGCCGGTGCATTCGAACCGCGTGGCGCTTCGCATGTGCTATAAAGGGGGATGAGCGTGCTACACTATCAGTGATTGCTTTTAGTGTAGCGGTAAGCGCAACGATCCACATAATGCTTTGTGTTTTGATGGGACGACGGTATCGTTGCTGGGATATGTTGATGCAGACCTGGCATCGAATGACTCGGATGGATCGAGGAGCACCACCGGGTATGTTTTTACATTTGGTGGAACGGCAGTTTCCTGGCTTTCGCAGCTGCAGAAGATTGTTGCATTATCTACCACTGAAGCTGAATATGTGGCCATTACGGAGGCAAGTAAGGAGATGGTGTGGCTTCAGAATCAACTTGGAGAACTTGGGAAGGAGTACAAGAATAGCATTCTTTGCAGTGACAATCAAAGTGCTATTTTCTTGGTAAACAACTCAGCTTTTCACAAGAGAACCAAACACATTCGGTTTAAGTATCACTACATCTGTCATCTTCTGGAGATAGAGACATTCCAGCTTGTGAAGATCCATGGGAGTGAGAATCCAGCAGACATGTTTACTAAGGTGGTAACCTTGGAGAAATTGAAGCTTTGCATAGCTTCAATTGGCCTGGGTACTTGACGATGAAGGTCAGCGCTACCATGCTAACAAGGGAGGATTTGAAGAAGACAGTCTCAAGGTGGGAGATTGTAAGGTGTTAGAAACTGTATAACCAAATATTTTCCTAATTTATTCTTGGAAACACGTTTCTTAATTTATTTTTGGAAACGCATCCTAGTTGCCTTGGCGTTAGGTTTTACTTCTCTATAAATACAAGTTCTCTCCCTTGTAATCATGTGTGGATCCGAAAATAGCAATAATATTCCTGGCTTGGTAGTGCCCCCAGACGTAGTCATTCGTGGTGAACTGGGTTGCCAAATTTCGCGTGTTCTTTAATTGTTCTTCGTGTGTGTGAGTCTAATTCCTAACACAATTGAAAAAAACGAAAGGCATCCCATTCTCGAGCCACTAAATCGAGAAGGTAGAGGGTGAAAACGAGAAATAAGTAGCGACAGGATCAGTGAACGAGGAGACCGGGCTGCAGCTGCACAAAGCAAAAGATCCGTATGTGCCGCTTAATTTATATGTTGCGCCCGCTCCATTCTAGCTCTAACAGGTTAAAGAGTTCTAAGTTTGAAAAATCTTGTGATGAGATTTATGATTTGTTGTCTGCAATAAATATGAATTTCCTTTGTCTTGAAATGATCATAATAATATGCCATTTTTAATATGCCATAAAAAGCAAGGTGTTCTTCTTTTTATGCTAAGATCATGAGGTCAACTTCAGGTTGGATTGAAATTTGAATGCTCGTATGTAAGCCCTTTAGTGCCCCCAATTTAGAATACAAACTTTGAAACTTTCATTCCATTTAAAAGTAACACCATCAATTACTCATTTTCCCAATTTAGTCCAAAGAAATCTCAAATCTTTCAAGCAAAATCCTTACCAACAAAAATCGTAATATTATTAATACAAAAATAAATCTCAAACCTCTTAATTATGTTATACGAACGTCGTCCCACTACCATTGAAACATGAGAAGGAAGTCCGCTTGTTAAGAAAAGAGAATTTATGTGATTGATATTGAATTGATAAAGTAAAAATAAAATATGACTAATCTAGAACCACATAAAATTGGGCCTATTAGGTGAAAACTCTAGAATTCGGTCGGTTAATCATATCATTCATGCTATATACATTTATTACTTGGCATATGCCATTATAATTACAAGCAAGTTCCAAAAGCGAACCCACCGTACTTAGGTTAATCATCGAGCAACCACCACCACACCCGGACCATGGTACGTAATTGCGGGGCCGGCCATGGTTCTGGTTCCCCAACTTCTTTTACTCACATGTGTCTGCATGTTTTTCCTGAACACTTTCTACATGATCGTCTCAACTTACAGATTAACCTCAAGATGTATAAAGAAAACTATGGATGAAAAGGGAGTCTTTGGCCCAAAACCTCGATTCCTCATTAGAAACATCCTTGACACCGCCGCTAGCTTGCCAAGTCCCCAACCCATGATATGCACTCTATCCACGCGTTGTACCCCGCCTTTTGCCTATTTCATTGCCTGGTCCAAACAATACGGTACATAGTTACGTACTAATCCTCCCCTTAATTGCTTAGGATTTGCTAAACAACCCTCTGTATCTTACTCGCCCCGTCGAATTGCCCATATCTCTGTTATATCATTTTACCTTTTCCACCAGGGGTTCTTATGAAGGCGGAGGCGGTCTGGCTGAAGGAAGATGGCGGCCTACCTGAAGACGACGATTGTCTGGCTGAGGAAGATGACGGTCTGGCTAAGGGTGATAGCGACTGATTAGGGACGATTGATTTGTAGCGGGCGACGACCACGACCTTGTACTGGACGCTGGCGATGCCGGCCTTGCACCAGACAACGATGAAATTGCTGATGATGGCGCCGGTCAATGACTGCAAATCCACCATTGATTATGGCGATAAAGTACGGATCTGCCTAAGGTTTGTTTGACAGCAGCAGTGGCCTTAATGAGTGCCGCGATGGGCGATACTGTTCGACGACGAGCGATGTTTTGGCTCTAAAAGTGGCGTTGATAGTCGGTGTCAGTGATGCGGCGCTGGAATTCTGGAAAGGGCCGGGGTCAGTGAGCGGCAACGAGATCTCTAAGCTATTCACAGGGTAGGTTAGTAGGAGTGTGATGTGGGGGTAACTAGGGGGTGCTCGGACGGTGATAGGGTACGCTGGTGGGTCAGGAAATGCTTGGCTGATCGGAAATGGCCATGGAGGAGTCTGTGTTTTAGGGGTAGGAGAAACGGGGATGCGGATGGCAGGGTCACTTGGAATGACATGTCACTGTAATAATTGTTGACGGTGGTCACTGTAATTGTCGTCCCTGAAGTTACTGTGACCGGTGGCGGAGGTCACCTTGTGCGGCTACGACTCACTGGCGTCTTGCAACAGGTCAAGGGATCGGTGGTCAGGTCAGTAGTTGTGTGGTGGCAGGTTGTTGGGACAGGGCATGAGGTCACTGTAACTGCCGGTGACAAAATGAGTGTAACTGCCGGTGGCGGTGGTCACTGTCGCTGGCGGGATTGGCCGGTGTTGGTCACTGTCACTATTGTCGGCGGTTGTCACTAGAGCAATAGTCACTGGAACAATAGTAACTGAGACGGCGGTCACTGGAGTGGCAGTGGTAACTAGGACGCATTTTGCACTTATTTTCGTGTAATAATAATAATTTAAATATACATTCAAATATCTACTACGTAGGGATTGAAATATACATTCAATAATAAATCTATTAAGAGAGTAATAATTTCTAGGGATTGAAATATTAAAGATACTCATAAAGTAATCCCAAACTTTCCTAGTATATGTACAACCATAGAAAATGTGGTTGATAGTTTCACTGTGATTGCAGCAAAGAAGACATCTGGAAGGCTGAAGAGTGAGATTAAATTTCTGCAAGGTGTCAGGCATTGGAAGATAATTGTTTATAAGCTTCCACATAAATATTTTTATCTGCATATGCTGATGTTTGTTCCAAATATGATTTGCTATGAATGTTGCTGAATGAACCTCTCTTATCTCATTGTAGGCAGAAGATAAAGAGAAAATGCCATGCTTCCCAGGTACCCATTCCACAGAACCTGAGGGCTGAGTATTGCTAAGGTCAGTAGCAATATCATTAATAGAACAGATCCTTCTCCAAATTGCAGAATTGGTAATCTTTACCCTCATATCCCCTCCCTAGGGTATTTAGCATTGATAAAGTCGCACCAGAAGGATTTTTTTTTCCATTTCCACCATAGTTTCAAAGTAAAAGATTTTTCAATATCAGACAACAATCGAAGTCCCAAACCCCCTTCTTCAACTGAGAAACATAATTTAGCCCACTTAGCCCAATGAACTTTATGTTTATCACCAGATGATCCCCAAAATAAAGAAGCCATTTTCTTCTCCAAAGTAGAAATAACTTTTTTAGGAAGAATATATGTGGCTGGAATATGATTTGGGATAGAACACAGAACATATTTAATCAAAACTAACCTCCCTCCTTGGGTTAGATTCTTCTGCTTCCATGCAAAAAGCTTAGAATCAAACATATTGATGAGGTTATCACAATAATGAAATCTGTTAATACCTTTATGCAGGTTGACACCCAAATATCTCATGGGAAGAGTGGACTTTGTCATTCCAAGGATCTTCTAAATGATTGAACTTCTGTAAGTTGCACCTTTCCCACATATGAAGCTGCTTTTGTCAAGGTTGACAGTCTGACCTGATGCAGCTTCATAGTCTTTGACAAACTGAGTAAAATTTACTAATGACCTAGAATCACCATTAGTAAAAACAAGTAGATCATCTGCATATAGATTCAAAAATTACAAGACTAGCTACCTCTCATATTAAGGTTGGTGTATAGAATTTCAAAAATTAATATGCATGAGCATGTGTTAGGAATAGCCATTGCCGTACCGGCCCCCATTGACTCCAAATTTTAAAAAGACGTACATTTTATTTACATGTTTAAGTTTCTCTATGTAAAAATTACATAATTTTTTATTGCCTTCAGGAGTTCAGGTTACACTATTGATAATATGTCATTAAATTCAAGATGAATGATTAGTAGTCATAATGTGAGATTTCCACTATATAAGCATAATGTGAGCTCTCCACTATCAAAATGCACCATCTAGCTTAGACAAAATGTCAAGTCAATAAAATCCCAAATTTTAAATATGGAATGATGAGGCTTGAAAATAAATCAAACCAAAATCTGAAAAATATTAAAGATGTTTTTCTTTTGTTATTTGATTTCTAGGAAAAAGATTCATATACGTACTGGAAAGGGGTTGAGCCAAGGATGTGTTTGACTGAAATATACTCCGGTATTTGATAAAAGAACTTTCTTACAAAGCACAACGCGGTTTCGGGAAAATCATACGGAGTATATGGTTACTACAAGCTCGGTCATGATAGTAATTTACTCCCAAAAAATATTCCTTTTCCGAAATTTCACATTATTTTTAATCCTTCTTGTGAAATCTCCAAAAAAGAAATTGAATCAAAGAAAGAGATAATTTATTTATACTCTATAAAAAAAAATACTCTATGCCTTAATACTTTGTCAACTTTTTTGTTACCCATCTAATTTCATCACTTTTCTTTTTAGTTCTCTCCCATCTATACAAACTTAACCAACCACCTAGAGAGTAAAAGTTAGGGCCCATTTGGTAGCACTAAAATCGGCTGATTCTGCCGAAACTTAAGAAGTTCTGGCTGAAGTGGCTACAATGATTGATTCTGCTAATTTGGGAAAAAACATATTTAAAATACAATTTATTAATAAAATAAAGAAAAAGTTATATGAAAAAATAACTAAAATGGTCATCTACCGCACCTTCAGCCAATACAGCTAGAAAAGTAACTTCAACTTTACTTTTTCTTATTATTATACAATTCGGCACGCGAAATCAAAAGTTACATGTTTGGTGAAAAAGTAAATTCCGAAAAGCCAAAAATCATGGTTATTAAACAGGTTCTTAATGTGCAACATAAAAGAGGAAAAAACGTTCGGGGCCTTAACGTACTTTGGTTATACACAAAATCTTTAGACTTTATTATGAAAAGTGCTTTGTACTTGATTGTGTCATAATGTATACTTGATAACTTACGCGTTAACATACTTTGGTTATACCTTTTCTCCGCTTCTATAAGTATGTACTTGCATCCGGGCCTATTCATCATATCATTCAATTCATGCTATATATATTTATTACTTGGCATATGCCATAATAATAACACACAAGTACGTTTCAAAACTTAACCCCCGTACTTAAGTTAATCATCCATCAATCACCACCACCACCACCGACAATGGTCTTTGCGGGGACGGAGATGGTTCTGATTCCCCAACTTCTATTAGTCACATGTCTCTACATGTTTTTCCTGAACACTTCCTACAGAATCGTCTCAACTTATTGGTTAACTCCAAGACGCATCAAGAAAACCATGGAGGAACAAGGGGTGTTCGGCCCCAAACCCCGGTTCCTCGTCGGAAACATCCTCGACACCGCCGCTATGCTCGCCAAGTCATCAGCCCATGATATGCACTCCATCCACCATGACGTCGTCCCCCGCCTTTTGCCCCATTTCATTGCCTGGTCCAAACAATACGGTACGTACTAATTACCTCCCCTCAATTGCTTTAAAAATTGCTAAACAATATCAAATCAGACCAATTCAAAATTTGAAAAGTATTAAAGACTATGTCACACAGAAACGTGAAATTCATGAGGAAATGAGAAACGAGAAACGTTAACTTTTGTTCAACGAATGCTTGTTTGAAGAGTTTCCGTGATATATAGATTAAAGACGTTTTTCTTTTGTAATTTCTAGGGAAAAGATTCATATACTGGAACGGGATTGAGCCAAGGATGTGTTTGACTGAAATAGATTTGATAAAAGAACTTCTTACAAAGCACAACGCGGTTTCGGGAAAATCATGGTTACAACAACAAGGATCCAAACATTTCATAGGCCGCGGCCTTTTGATGGCTAACGGCAACGACTGGCACCACCAGCGTCATATTGTCGCGCCAGCCTTCATGGGAGACAAGCTCAAGGTCTAACTTTCATTCCTTTTCTTTTTCTTGGTATTAGCAAATAATTAGGCTGACTTTGTTCTTTTTTTTGTCACCTACAATCCCATCAAATCAGAGAATAACATAAGAATAATATTAAAATGTGTACTCATAGATTTTGTGTTGTTTTTAGTACCCTGTATTGGTTTAAAAACACTAGCCATCATAAAGATTACTTTAACGCGCATATAAAAAGTAGTCCAAGTACAAGCAATAATGACTAGCTAGATGGAGTACATAACCCTTTGTTCTCATAGGCCATATGGTATAAAAGATCTCATCTACTACCTAGGATAGTATTTTCTCCGTCCATTGTCTCATTTTACTTTTCCGGTCCGTCCCAATTTTACATATCAAATTTGGTAAAGTTTATGTGGTTCTAAATTATTCTTACTTTATTCTTACTTTATTAATTCAATATCAACTACATAAATCACTTTTTATTAATTTGTGTGTCACTCTCTCTTATCTCATTATTAGAAGGACGGAGGAGTATTATTTATCATTTTTATTAATTTGGGTGTCGTTCTCTCCGTCTTTGATTCAATTTTACTTGTGCATCGTAAAAATGGAGAATTTTTAAAAAGTGTGCGGAACTGTTTGTGTGCTGTGTAAAAAACAAGTTAAACAACGTGTGCATGTCGACGCGTATAAAAAATGAATATTTAAAATATCTAACGACTTATGTAAAAAATTAAAATCTCATCACCACCCTTAAAAAAAGAAGACTATTGATTCTGTAAACACACTCATGAGGAAGAAATATACAAATATACAATCAAACACAATAACATAGAAAACGCCCATTTAATAATTTTAGGAGGTTATCAAGTTATACAGTGATTTCACATGCTCCTTCCCACATCATCGATCATCATCCGTGACGACATATTAATACGGAGTATATTATTAGACTTTTAGAATTTAGCTTTTCAAACTTTATTTTTTCCAATTTTGAGCTGCCTAGACACCTTTGGCAGTCTTTAACCGGTATCCACCAACTTGAGATTAATCTTTTTTGAGAAAACTATTCATAACAAAAACCGGATCCATCTAGAGTAACCAAAAACATATTTCTTCGTACTCATATAACTTTAGAGCCCGTTTGGAGAACTCTGTTTTCGGCTTATCAGGCTTATCAGCCAGCTTTTTCACCAAACACGTAACTTTTACTTTCGCGTGCTGAATTGTGTAATAAGCCGAAAAAGTAAGGTTGGAGTTACTTTTCTGGCTGTATTGGCTGAAGTTACTGTAGAGGACCATTTTAGCTATTTTTACATATAATTTTTTCTTTAATTTATTAATAAAATATATTTTTAAAATATTTTTTTCTTAAATCAACAGAATCAACCAAAACAGCCACTCCAGCCAGAATATCATAAATTTCAGAAGAATCAGCCAAAACAGCCGATTTTGGTGCTACCAAACGGGCTCTTAGAGTTTAGAAGTTATGGATCGATTAGTATAATATGTAACTTGCCCAAGAAGTATTTTTTATTTTAATCTCATAAAATGTCACTAGAAAAGTAGGAAGTAACCCGTTGTATGTTTTTTATATAAAATGTCACTACTCACTAGACTCACTACAAATAGTTCATTACCACTGGATATGCTTCAATAAAGGACTCTTTGTCGAAAGTGTGAATCAATAAGTTAGGGTAACGATTGAGTGAAACCATAAATCTCTATGACCATCGGGTACGCTTATTGATTCGCACTTCCCACAAACAATTAGTTCAAAGTGGGTGCGTGTGGGATTGCAAAACATGTTAATATAGGCTAGTGGCTCTCCTTTTGTTTTTCCATTGAGTTTAATATAACAAATAATTAACATTAGTTCTATTGCCATCAAAATATGAAAGAACTCATAGTTCTATCCAAGAAAAAGGAGAACAATAATGCTTAAATTGATCTAATTTCAATAATAGACTGTATCGGATTTGATAAGAAAAATTACACATGAAAAGATCACACTTGTTTCTAATTGATCAGACTTAAACAAGTCACACTTAACAAGATATCAAAAATCTTATACAAATCAGACTTTATTATTTATTAAGCACACCAGTTCAAACTAAATCACACGTGATTAGTTTATAAGGAACGAGTTTTAGATTGCTAGAATTAGGTAAATGGCTCTAGCTTATCGTCCTTCTTCGAGTTTTACGTATTACAAATTTAAACGTATACTCTCCATTCCCTAACAATGAGACAAGAGGGAGTGACACGCAAATTAATAAAAATAGGTTTATATGGTTGATATTGAATTGATAAAGTAACAATAAAGTAAGAATGATTTAGAGTCACACAAACTTTACCGAATTCGGTATGAGACAATCTCAGTGGGATAGATCGAAAAGGTAAAATGGGACAATCCTAACGGGACGGATGAAATATATACTCCCTCCGTCCCAATTTGATGATCTCATTTCTTTTTGGCTCAAAGATTAGGAAAGTGGTTGAAAAGGTAAAAGTTGTGGTTGAGATTTGAGTAGAAAAAGGTGAAATGATGTGGACCACATATTTCTTTTCAGAAAGGGAAATGGGACTATCAATTTGGGACGGCCCAGAAAGGAAATACGGGATCATCAAATTGGGACGGACGGAGTAATAAACAGTATGTCGCATTATGAATTACAAGTGTGTTTTCTAATAGTGAAAAGTGAAAATATTTCCCCCCTATTTCACTGTTTTACTAATGTTGATGATTGGAAAGCATACCCCCCACTATCACAATGTAGGAGTGAAAGCCAAGGATGAAAAACATAACTCTATGCATAGTACACTAGTACATACCAACGTGTGCTATTTTCTGTTTTAACGTTTTCTTCGATGTTGACGATCGCATCGAATTAAAAATTGATTGACAAGAATATGATGGATTAGCTTGTAATATGGCATTAAATAAATTAGTGGGCCAATAATTGTTGCAACTTATAGTATAATGTTTTTCCACTTTTGTTTGTGATTTTGGACTGTAGAGTTATGTGGGAAACATGGTGGAATGCACTGACAAAATGATCCAATCCCTCGAAAAGGCGGTGCAATTTGGGCAGCCGGAAATCGAGATCGGCGGCCACATGGCCGCCCTCACCGCCGATATCATTTCACAGACGGAGTTCGGCAATAACTGCGAAAAGGGGAAACAGATTTTCCATCTCTTGACCGATCTTCAGCATCGTTGTGCACAAGCTAGCCGCTATTTGTGTTTCCCCGGCAGCCGGTAATCTCTTTTTACATAAAAAAAAAAAGAAAGGGCACAAATATGGGGCGTTTGGTTTGCAGCCTATTAGCCACTTTTTGATCGATTTGACTAATATTTGGCTTTTTAACCAAATTAATCAACTAATAAGATGTTTGATTAAATGACATTTTCATTTGGTTTTTTATTCCAAACAGCCGAATTCTCAAAAGCCATAAAACGTGGCGTTTTACGAGTAGCCTTTTCTTATCTATCCATGTACTCCCTCCGTCCCTTATAACTTTGCCAACTTTTCATTTTTAGATATCCCATTAACTTTGTCACTTTCTCATTTAAGTATAGAATTTGTGGTTCCAGTTAATTCTCTCTCCTCTGCACAAACCTCAACCACACAGTTTTTACATTATTAATCCCCGTGCCGGTCAAACTTGGCAAAGTTATTAGAGACAGAAGGATTATAAATTATTAAAAGTATGATGAGAAATGTATTATTTTCGACGTTATTGAGGACATGATGAAAATATTTACATTTCCTGTGTAAAACAGTGAAGAGAAAAACAACGTAACAATAAAGACAACAAGCGTCCATGAGATATTTCTTTTTAGCTTTTTGTGCAATTTTGCTTTGTCTTGTGTATTACTCCCTCCGTCCCATGGAGAAGTTCCCGTGTTGACTTTCACACATATTAAGGAAAAATAAAGTTACTGAGGGGTAAATTTTACTGTTTGGCACTGTTTCGACACTGTTTGGCACTGTTTCGACAGTGTTTGGCACTGTTTGGCACTGTTTGGCACTGTTTTTATGTAGGATAACTTTCCATTTAAGAAAATGGGAACTTTTTGTTGGGACTGCCAAAAAAGGAAATTTGGAACTTCTCCCTGGGACGGAGGTAGTAATATATATATACTACGTACCACATACTTTTTTATGTTAAAATAATAATAATAATAATAATAATAATAATAATAATAATAAAAATAATAATAATAATAATAATAATAAAAATAATAATAATAATAATAATAATAATAATAATAATCATAATAATAATAATAATAATAATAATAATAATAATAATAATAATAATAATAATAATAATAATAATAATAATAATAATAATAATAATAATAATAATAATAATAATAATAATAATAATAATAATAATAATAATAATAATAATAATAATAATAATAATAATAATAATAATAATAATAATCAATGTAAAGTAAATTTTACATTTTTGAACCATAAAACGGTTTAGGGAATTATATATGAAATATTAATTACATTAACAAAAAATTAATTGATGTCCTTAACAGTCATTCAATAAGTTATCAGCCGATTGTAAACAGCCTTTTAATCAAACACGATTTTACAAACTGCTAATACTATCAGCTAATCAAAACAGCCAACAAAATCCGCTGTTATCAATAAGCCAACAAAATCAGCCAACCGCTAACAACTAACGGCCAATTGCAAAACACCCATGACATTTGGACTCTAGAAAGACAAAAACGTCATTAATTGATACTCATATTTAAAAAGGGCTTAAATAATTCAAACTTTAACACTGCTTTATTACTTCTAAAAAAACTACTTTCCTACCCTCTAGCAATATAATCACCACAGCTGTAAGAGAAGTGTTTTTTTGACTTTATAGAAATATTGGCTATGACATATAGCACACCTTTGACCGGAAAAGTGGAGGTGAGAACTTAATTATGGAACCGTGGGAGGGAGGTAGTATTTTGTAAGGAGGTTTTAGTTGATACCGTTTTCACTTCCACGTTAGACCATACCAAATCAGCTAACTTGCATAGTTATAAAATACACACAGACAAGACATTTATCAGATCAAATTAGAAAATTTCAATCCAACTAAAAACGTTCTAAGTCACTTTTTATTTATATTCTTTCAGATTTGACATAATTATTAATAACGTGGTTCATAATTAAAAGTTGTAATTTAGGTTTAAATAGAATAAAGTGAAATAATATGAGTTGCATACCACTTATTGGTCAAAAAAGAAAAAAGATATTATTTTTTACCATTGAAATTTGAAAAAGAAAAATAAGCCACATAAAGTGGGACCGAGAGTATTTTAGGAAATCCGGACTATTATCCTCCTATATGTATATAGGCCGAGTTATAATTTAAAAATATTCAGGAAACCAACTATTAAAACTCTTGCCATGAGGTTAGTATAAAAATGTATAACCAGTATCTTAACTATTATTTTCAAAAAATATATTATTTTGAATCCATCATATTTTTAATTGAACGAAGAATATCCTCAATATTTTAATTACATTTTAATATCTCTATTAATGATATGATTTGAAGTAAGACAGGATTGATTAGAAATGAGACATAGCATATTAGGGTGTCTGGAATTGATTCTGCTATTGCTTCTTTTTTAAAAGCAAAATTAGAATAAGAAATGATTTTCTGAAGTTGGTCCCCCTATCTTCTAAAAAACTGATTCTAAGAGCAATTTTGAACACTCGGAAGCACTTCTGTAATTTTACCCACACACTCTCATTTCTGTTTCTACTCCTTAAAGGAGCAAAAACAGTTTTAAGAAGCAGATTTAAACACCACATATCATGTGGAGTCTGGTTCATTTGGAATGGGATGATATTACAAATTTGGTTGATTAATTTGAGATGGAAGGGGAATTCATTTTACCAAACCAGCTAATTTTTAATTGAATTTCAAATGGTCCGGCCGTCTATGAGAACAATATACGGAATTATCTATTATTATGCTAATCTACCTCATTCAATTATTTAGAATTTAGATAGTGAAACGTCATCCATCATCTTTTTTTAGTGTGAGCAATGCCTAGCATAATGCCTATCATTTACAAAGGAAAAATAGCAACATTAAGATGATAAGACCGAAGCTCAATTCTATAAGAAATACTCCATACATCGATCATTCATAATACAAAATTTTGTCCATAAGGTTGTAACCGTTGTATTTTAATTTTACGAATTACTCCCTAAACTATTATTAAATATTTCGTAATATGTATGAAGAAAAACGTGACTAAAGTTATTATGCGTGTAACATCGTATCGTAGTTTCTATAATGTAAAATTAATCACAACCAAATCACAAAAAGTAACCAATACAGTGACTTCATATATAAGTCAAATGTATACATATATTTGTTTGTCAATCTTTATTTTATTCTATTACATACATATACATGCCAAATGATGTTTTATTTTTTATTTATTATTTATTGTTGACAGGTTTTTTCCAAGTAAATATAACCGAGACATAAAATTGCTAAAATTAGAGGTGGAGAGACTGCTAATGGATATAATACAGAGCAGAAAGGATTGCGTGGAGATAGGTCGAAGTAGCTCGTATGGAAATGACTTGCTAGGGATGTTATTAACGGAGATGAAGAAGAAGAAATGTGAGGATTTAGGGTTCAATTTAAATATGCAGTTGATCATGGATGAGTGCAAGACTTTCTTCTTTGCTGGTCATGAGACCACTGCCTTGTTACTCACATGGACCATAATGCTCCTGGCCACAAACCCTTCTTGGCAAGAAAAAGTCAGGTCCGAGGTTAGACATGTCTGTAAAACCGACAAACACCCGCCCTCGGCCGACCACCTCTCCAAGCTCACCGTGGTATGTATCCACTCTTTCCTATCTACTCTGTTTTGAACTAGTTTGATAAAGCCTGATAGATTTTATGTCTATGTGTATTTTATAACTATTGAAGTCTGGTATGATCTGACCTGATTTGTTTAAGTATGATCTGGTCTGTTCTAATTTGGTCTGGTCTAAGACTGAAACCAATTCAAATAAAAACATCTAAAAACGAGGTGTGATAAGATTAGCTGCACTTTTTTTTACATAAGACAATATTAGACTTAGACAAGATAAATAACTTTTGTGAAAGGAAAACGTCAAAGATATATTAAATCAAACAGTCGTTCGCCAAATGGCTCATAATACAATCAGGAGGAATGTTAAAAAAATGAACAGCATCCGACATAGAAAGAGCAACCCTTACTATCTCATGAGCTACTCTATTCGCGGACCTCTTGCAATGAATAACTTCAATACCTCTCTCATTCCGAAGATTGTGTCTAATATCATCAATGACACTATCAAAATAAGAAACCCCATCCTCATCCAACAAACTTGTGACAACATTGAGAGAATCTGTCTCTACTATAACAGATGGCCATCCCTGTTGCTTAACCCAACGC